>VZTF01000400.1:1345937-1663437 GCA_013397755.1 Cnemophilus loriae
TGCAGCAGGGGCGCGGGGCCCCCGGGGCGCCTCGGGCTCGGCGGCGCCGGGCTCCAGTCGACCCCACGCCAGAGGCGGCCCACGGGGGCGACTGGCGCTGCCACCGAGTCTCAGGCGGGCGCGGGACAGGGACAGGGACACGGACANTGTGAAAAATTCCAGTCTTGTGAAAAGCACTAATTAATGCCAGTGAAATCTGTGGAGTTGGACTCTCATGGGAGTAGCTAAATCGGGGTAAACCGAGTAGTATGTTTGAAAGTAGTATTTTATGGCTACCAACACTTGAGCCAGACAGCAACCTGGCCAACAGTTCGTACTTGTGGCACTTACTCTTCATCTGTGTAGAGCAGAGACTGATGTGTGAAGTGTTGGACGATGCGTTGTGTCATGAGAGGCTCCATCAGTGTAAAGGCTGGATGGTTACACACATGGCAAGGCTTATTCTTATGAATAAAGGAATCCTGGTAGAACTGAAAGGCTGCGCTGAAACTGCGGGTGCTCAGTGGCCCGAGCTAGACCTTGTCCAGTCTCGAAGGGCCCTACCAGGCAGTGACATATCGGGCCCTTGTCCCCTCACCTGGGCGGCTGGAAACTGCGTTTTCTAGGAGAGGCCTTGGGCTTGCAGGAAGGTCGCTGAGTAGGATGCCGCGGTTTGCTCAGGGCAGCCTGAAGGGCAGAGCTTTGCACCTGCCCAGGCGCGGGGCAGAGCGGGCGGCTCCCGGCACGGGCGGCTCAGCCTCGGGCCCCGGGCTGCTCCCGGCCGCGCCGCCCCCGCGGACAAGGAGCGCACAGGCGCTCGCCTTCGCTGCGCTGCGGCGCGGCTGGGAAGCATCCCTGGCCCCGCCGCTGCCCCGGAGCTGTGCAGCAGCGGCGCGGGGCCNCAGGGCCAGGGCCAGGCTGCCGCCTGCTGCCGGCCGCCGCGCGGGTAATCACGCGTCCCCCCTCACTGCTGATTTGCAAGAGCAGATTAATCAGAGCGCGCGGCTTGATGAAATTTGCTGTTATTGTGCCCATTTTTAGAAACATCTTTTATTATCTTCATTATTCATTTACAGGGGACCGGCATCAATTATGCAAATGAGTTCACAGACTTTGCAGATTACTTCATTTGCCGCTATTGTTTGTGGAAATTTAATTATTAAATATTATTAAGCTTGCGTTTTCTTCAATTTTCCGAGGCTTAGTTTCATTTGATTTTTCCTCCAGCTGCTCTCGTTTCCTTTCAGTGCCAAAACAGCTCCTCATCAAAGCAGCTCTGGCATGTGAAGACCAAATAAAATCTCCTCAATTTAATAATTTTGATGTTAGTCCCTTGTTCTCAGCTGCTTGCTCAAAGCAATGCAGAGAGAAACGCAGAGCACATTCAATTTAATGAGTAGAAATTGAATTCAAGTTTGTTCGGAATTGACTTCAATTAAGCAGAGTCTTAATGATAAATTAATCTCTTTTCTTTATTCCCTAGAATTTGTTTTTCAAAGTAGGAAATTGGACTACATTGAAAGACCAAATAGAGAATACCAATTTTAACTAGATTATGGAACTGATAGCAAAATTTAATTCTTTATAGTAACGTACTTGGACAAATAGCATTCACTCTATGGCATGTATTATAATTTATATTCATTGTTACCACTCACACTTTCATGGCATGGATAAAATGGCAGTTGAATTAAATATGGGCCTGTAATAGACTTCAGAGTTTTAATCTTTATTAAGAAACTCTAATTGAATGCATAATTAGCTTTTCAGGGTCTAGGAAACGAGGTTTAATATCTATGTGGGCTGAAAACATAGATCAGGCATTTTTTTAAGAGCATTTTTTATGAGCTTATTTTTTAAGAGAAATTATCTTGTAACATGGCTTGTATAAAAAGACACATTTTAACTTCATTGCAAGAAGCTCCGTATAGAGAAGCGGTAGCAAGTTTTTTTGTGCTCTGAATGCCCAAAGACAGCTCTTGCATTCTGGGTCGATGGTGGGTAGTGCAACCTTCTTTCGTTGGAACAAGTCAAGATAGCTTGTGCCTGTCCCTGTTGAAACACACAGGCGAAACAAGTGAATGCTTTTGAATAGCAGTGTGCCCTTTTCCTTCTGTGCTACAGTTCTACCATGCTTAGACACCTTACTATCTTTGTTATTTTCCTCTATGTTATTTTTGTGGTATGACCGCCATAAGCTCTATATTTTGCTATTTCAGAGAGCAAGCAGTTTTTTCAAGAGTGGAGAGGAATTTGGGTGCCTGCTCTAGGTTTTCAAAGGTGATCAAGCATCTTTATGATGTCTTAAGTTGGCCATCTCATGCTGTTGGTAATTTATGAAACTTTGATTCTTTTACCTCTCTCCTCAGTGGAAAAACCCCACTATTTTACTGTGTATGATTAAACTTAAAAAAATAATCATTAGACAGGGGATCTTCGAACCATAAATGCTTATATTTATGTTTTAAATGAATAGAGTATCCGCCCATACTACTAGGATTTTAGAACTATTATGGAAAGATTCTATCCAGTGATATCTCGGGTATGGAAGGATTTTTCACTAAGATTAATTACAAATTCAGGGGGTGTCAAATCCTGTGCTTTTGGTTTTCAGTGAAGAGAGTGGGTAAATTTGGCCAGCTGAGGAACATTCAGTCTTCTGCTTTACCTGCACATGAATTCTGTGGTTCCCAGGCACTGGGAAATGTAAAGCAAAGGTATATATTGATTTTTAAATAAGAAGTAATAAACTGAACAATTTCTGTTAGACACCTTTTACAATCTGCACTGGACTTGTGAGCACCTCCCACTGTGTGTCCAGCACTGTTACGCTTCTGTTTTCCTAGAGTTTACTGTTATGTTTTCTTGGTGTAAAGGGTCAAGGGCCTGCTAACAGACTCTTTGCATGGCGCACAATTGAAAATATGTATTAAGGCAACGTGTTTATTTTTACAGATCTGGGAGATTCAGTATTACTGCTTTAAGGATACCCATGTTCCAAAGATTTGCTTCAGTTTTCTGAATATATCTTTCAGTAAATATCCATTTGGAAATGGGAACCAAGTTTCTCTGTAAATTATAAAGAAAGGTTTGTTAGTCTTAACTTCCTGTATGTTTTGGGGATATGGTTTAGTGGTGAACATGGTGGTTCTGGATTAACAGTTGGATACAATGATCTTAGAGTTCTTTTCCAACCTTAATGATTCTATGAGTCTACACTCCAGAACTGCAGTTATTTAGAAAGAGATGAAATAAATGTTTTTACAAGCAATTGCAGTTGCAATTCATACATAGCTGTGTTGTTCCATGTAGAAATCAGTCCTTCTGTTCCAGTAGACATAGACCAGATTTATAAAAACATGAAGGTGCCCAGGGTCACAGAAAGCCTCGTAGAGGTAAGAGATGTCAAAGCTCCATCAGTCCTTGCAGCCTACATGTCCAGTTGAACCTGGGTTTAGGGATGACACTGTAGGCGTCTCACACACGTGTGTTCCAACAATTGATTACATTATAAAACATCTACAAAGAAGTCATTAAGATAGTGTTCCTGTTAGAAATACCTATACTATAATAGCACTTTGGTACTCCATATTCCCTTGTATATCACTGATCCTCTTATCAATTTCTTCAGTGCAAAAGCATTAAAGGCTTTTATTGCATATAGATCTTACAAGTTCACTTTAAGGTCTGACCATTAAACCAAGCTGTTTCCATCTATTTGTCATCATTTGCAGTAATAGTTCTGTAGATTGGTGCCTGCCTTCTGCAGTCCCAGTGTTCTCTGATTAGACTCCTGTGGACACCTGTGCAGATCACACTGCCATCTTTTCCTTTCATCTGAAAAAGCCCCACAGGGCCCTATATGTGGTACAGTGAAACAGTTTCTCAAAGTTACTTGTCTTATGTACAAAGGAAGACCATATGTCAAAACAGCTTTTTTTAAAAAAAAACTTAAACTGACTCTGCCCCTTTCACAACTGAATCTGATCTTGGTGAGCATGTCCTTTCTTTTGCCTGGTACATTTTCCCAGGAGATTTGGCTTTTTTGAATCTCTATCAGGCAGAAGTGGGATGACTCCATAAGCAAAATTCAGCCAAAGCAGTAAGTTTCTTGGAGAGGAGAAGAGCCATAAAAACAATTTCAACTAGTGAGTATATTCTGCGTCTGATCCACAGAAATACTGTGCATGTATTAATATGCCTTTTAAAACAGAAGAGTAAATGTTTTTACAAGAGACATTTGTGTCAATTTTGGCTATGCTAGGGAGTATAGTTATTAGCAGATTATCTACCCCGGCTGGAAGCTCAAGCTCCCAGCTTCTCAGAGAAGAGTGAGGCCAGATATTGTAAAAGGGAATAGTTTGTTTCTACAAGAAAGATGAAAGGGGAGGGAAAGATCACCTTTCTTAAATTATTCTTTACTAATATGGAAGAGCTCTGGTTTGTTAGTATTTACACACCTACAGTGAAAATAATGCCTCAATTATGACAGGACTATAGTTATTTTATATTCTGAGTTTATTTCCTGGAGATTTCAAAATAATACATTTCTTATGATCAAGATTTTACAGCTTTCTTTAATCATTTCTTACTAGACAGCACTGTTTTCAGTGCTGCTCTTTTCTACTTCATTTTTTTCCTGCACACTCCTTCAACAACCCTGATGGTAAATGCATGAGGCAAGGGTAAGGTTAAGTATTCAAAAGGTAAGAAATGTCACACTTATAAAATCCCTCTAAGAAGCAACTCTTGACTACATTGTCAGCTACTATTTCTGAAGTACAATTATTATATCACTTCAGATAATGCTGCATTTTGTGCTGTTGAACACTTTGTCTATGCCAGAAAATCTGGCAACTCTATTATGTGTCTCAGCTTTTCAACGTGCATGAGCCCAAACTGCATTCATGGCTACTACAGTCTCTAACCACAGGTCTTTATTCTGTTCTCATGGTCAGGAGCATGCAATCCATGCATTTCAGCAAAGCATGGATTTGCTGATCCACCAGCATCTGAGTACTTTCTAGTGAATAATTCTGTAAGTCACGGCTGCTTTGCAGGTTTATTCTGCATTGCAGGTATGATTATCCAAATTCCAAGCCTGGCAGATGATCTGGGTAGCTATATATAATTAACTGTCAAGGACAGAACAAAGCTGTATTCTGGATGTGTTTTTAATTTTCCAAGATTTGAGAAAACATTCTAGAATTTTTTTTTCAGCTGTTTATTCTCTGTTCTTGTTGGTCATGGGCTGGCCGCTGTTGTTACATAGTTTGACTATTTGTCAGATTTATCAGCCATCTTAAGAACATTGTGAGATGTGACTTGCATTTGCGGGATACCTGTACATGCAGCTAAGTTAGCTTCAAAGTAAAATCTCATCTCAAAATTGAACTTAAGGCAGCATTGCTGCTGCTTGAAAGAAGTTTATAGTACATGGCTGCTGACTAAAATAAAAAATATTTACTGAGGAAAGATGAAGATTTAATCACAGAAAAGTTTGTTGGTAAAGACACACTGGACCATTATGGCAGTGAAAAATATTAATAAATATTATATCTGTCTCTGTGGGAGAAAAATTATGAGATTGACTAATAACTGATTATGTAATTAGACTGTATGGTAAACTGTACAAAAAAGATATACAGCCAAAAAGATTTGGAGTTTCTGGTCTGCCATGTGGCATTTCAAATATAGTTTCCTAAAAGATCTCAAAGTTGAAAATCTTTTACTATGATGTCGAGAAAAAATATTAAAAACCAAAGTTGCGTTATGTGAAGTTAGCCTTATCACTGCTAGAAGGCTTGATTTCATGTGCTTCAGGAGCACCTTCCCCTTTTCTGTAAAAATTTGATGCAGAGCTGTGCTTTTTGTGGAAGCTCATTTCAAACCTTCTTCAATAAGTGGCTTCCTTTATGCAGGGCCTTCTCTTGGAAGATGAGGAAAAGGGCTGTTAAGAAAGTTCGCCAAAGGGGAACCAGGATCTCTTCTCAAAGACAGTGTGGATTGAAGTCTTGACTAGAGATGGGAACAAAAATCTGGCCTTTTAGCCCCAGTGAAATACTGTTTTGAAGATGGAGTAAGAGAAGTGGGGCTTCTGCAGCTGGGATATTATCAGGGCTCTTCCTGTACACAGACCTTTGGATTGCTGTAATTCTGTTGTTGATTAAGATCATTAGCCTCTGTGTTGCTCATAAGGTGTATAGGTGTGTCCTAAGGTTCACAGTGGCTGAATTTTGCTTTCCATTCTGCCCTTCTAAACCAGAGGCAGTACAATTAGTTTTACTACTGATTTCAGCAAGCATAAGCAAAAGCATTTCCCCTGAATAAAAATTTGTGGACCACTTGGAAACACTTCTTAAACAGCACTATAGAGAATAAATGCACATTTTTCTCTCTTGCCCCTAGCTGTGTCCTGAGAAATAATTTTAGTTGTAGCCCATACTGGAATATCACAGTTGTATCAAGTGTCACTGGAATGGAAATTTACATAACAGAAACATCCCTGTGTCCTTTAAAGTGATTACTTATTGCTATTTTTTTAATCTCTCTTCTTATGGTAGCTTTGCTTAAAATCCCTGTTTTCATTGTTTGTGTTGGATGACCACATCGCAAGCTATATTTTGTTAGTGCTTACAGGTGAGTTTCTTACACCTTTCCCTGAAGCATCTTCCCTGCAGGAGATAGGATGTGAGACTACATAGCCAGTGATTCTGATCACGTTTGGCAGTTCCTGTGATCCTAAGTTTGTGTACCGTATTGGAGCTTTGAAACTCTTGCGTTAGATGGGATATGGTTGTATTGCCCTGGGGATGCAAAACTGAAGTACCAAAGGAACAGATTAACAGGATGTCACATTAAAATAATTTTTCAACTCTAATTTAGGTAACTAGATTAATGTGAGTTCATTTAGGAATACTTAAATATAACATAATCACATCTAAATGATGTACAATATCAACAATAATTAAGGTAGAAAAATCAAATTTATGTAAAAAGGAGTCTAGACTTTCAGTGTTTGTACACCTCAAATACATCTGTTGAAAGAAAGTAGAGTCAGAAGGGAATGCTTTAAATTCCAAATCCTGCAGTAAACATGACTTTGACTCTTGGAGTCTTTCTGTGGGGAATTTTTTTAAAACCTGACATTGTCTTCTGGTTTATTTTCCATTACCAGGACTGGTCAAGCCCTTCAGTCCAGTTGAAAACATTTTAGAATTTCTGGTAAGTACTAAAGCAATGTGACCACAACCTGTAATAAAAATTCCTGAAAATATGTGTATTTTAAGTGTTTTTTAATGCGTGTGCTGTGGTTCTATTTTATAAAATGTACGAATGGCACAGTACCTTTTGTCATAGATGTTTTAACTGCGAAACAAGTTTTAAGAGGGAAATACAGAGATGTACCAGAAGAAAAAGAACTTTTGAAGCTTGTGATGTAAGTAAAATAGACCAAATATATGATTAATAAAGTGGAAAAACTAATTTTCAAATGATTTGTTGAAAAGCAATGAATTATATTCACTGGAATAGGTCAGCTTACCCTGAGAGTATTAGCACTATTAATTCAGCCTGGATAAACAGCAAAAAATATCTATTTTCATTTTCCCAGAACAGATTTCTTCTACTTTTTAATTTCCTTATAAAGAAAAAATCCTGTTTATCTATCCAGGAACAAAATTCTTTAGGAGAATGTCAGTGGTCTTTACTGTGTACCATTTAATCTTACTGCAATACAATTTTAAATAATAAATTTATTATTTGATTATTAACTATTACTATTAAGTCACTTTAATAATGAAGAACTAAAGTGAAAACGCCAAATGAAACTTGTTAGGTCATGATGCTACATGAAAAAGCAAAAATCATCCATTGACTGATGACAACCTGCTGGTTGAAATTAGCATTTTTGTTAAGTTTTAAGACATAAGGCTATAGGTGGTTATTGCATTCCATTGTACAGCTTCCTGGAAGTTTACCTAATTTTAGTAGTTCTATTGTATTGCACAGAATAAACTCAGTTTCCTGTCTGCAAACTTTCTTTCTGTAACTGAGCAATCAGTTGCCTGAAATACAGGCTATTGACATGTAAGAGGAACAGACAGGTATTTAATCAAGACTCTGCTTAGATGGCAAATGAACCACTGCAGAATATTGCTCACTACTCTGTGTAGTGCATCTTAATAGAGAATATTCACCTCTGTGCCAAAATTTTTGTCATGTGAACTTTTGGATCCAGAGCTTTTCCAAACCCCTGTTTAATTGGTGAGAGAAATTCAACACTGTATGTGAACATCAGAGTGATTTATAGCCTATTCAACACTACTGGTGTGATAGTTTTGCAAAGGATGAGATCATAAGCAAGCAGAGAATTTGTCCTAATTAAACTGTATATGTATACTGTGCCTAATATGAAAACAATCCAGAAGTAAACCAAGAAAAGTCATTATTAGATTCTATTCCTCAGAAGCTTGTTTTGTCTGCTGTTAATGCTCATCTTATGAATGCAGTTGAGAGATCTACCCTTAAAGTATCTGCTAAAGAAGAAGAAATTATTGCTTGAACTTTCTTAGATTGCAGCCACAAGCTCTTTTAAAGGAAATGTAATGAAATAAGGAAAACTAAGACAATGGGTGAAGAAAACATGAGTCAGAATAAACAGGACAGAATGAGTTGGAGAATATCAACAATGGAGACTTCTGCCGAAGCTGCACTCCTGTTCACGTGGGTTTGTCATGGTTTAACCCACTTGAGAACTAAGCCCCACACCCACACAGTCACTTGCCCACTCTCCCACCAGCAGGACAGGGGAGAAAATCAGAAAAGTAATAGTCAGAAAACTCGTGGGTTGAGATAAAGACAGTTTAATAAGTAAAGCAAAAGCTGTGCATGCAAGCAAAGCAAAACAAGGAATTCGTTCACCAATTCCCATGGGCAGGCAGGTATTCAGCCATCTTCAGGGAAGGAGGTCTCCATCAGGCAAAATGGTTACTTGAGAAGACAACAAACCCTAAACTCCAAACACGTCCCCCTTCCTTCTTCTTCCTCCAGATTTCCATGCTGATCATGATGCCATATGGTGTGGAATATCCCTGAGATCAGTTGGGGTCAGCTGTCCCGTCTGCGTCCCATCCCAGCTTCTGTGCACCTCTAGTCTACTCACTGGTGGGGTGGGGTGAGAAGCTGAAAAGGCCTTGATGCTATATAAGCCCTGCTCAGCAATAACTAAACCATCCCTGAATTATTAATGCTGTTTTTAGCACAAATCCAAAACACAGCGCTATATGAGCTACCATGAAGAAAAAAAACTACTTCAGCCCAAACCAGTACAAAGTGTCAGTTTGCTGTGAGCATGGGAGGATGTGTACAGAAGGCAGTAAAACTGTCCTGAAGTGCATTTCCCACACAACAGATAAAAAATAAGTCTTGCTAAAAAAAGGAAGTGACAATCCATGAACTGTTCCAGTGTTCTAGCACAGCAGATTTTCTCCCATCAGGCATGAGAGTTACAAATGGAAGTATGTGCGTGTCTAGGGACAGTAGTGTCACCAAGGTGAGTCACCTCAAAAGAGAGCAGTTGGTGGAAGTGCTGCATTCTCCTTGAAGGAAGAAGCACCAGTTGGTGGCTGAGTATCTTTAGTTAGTTAATAGGAAACTCCTTCAGAGACTGAGTCAGCTATCTTTTAAGCCTGCTTCTTAAACAGATTGCCCGATGCCTATCCCAGAGAGAGGCTGCCTAGGAGAAGGTTTGTGTATGATACCAGCTGCTTTATCTGTGGGTGAATTAACTTGGTTTTGTTCCATCAGCATAGCAACTTTCATCAACATTCAGTTCTTAGAAAGTAAAGTGTTTTAGTCTGTGACTGAGGTGGTGCCTGTTACCCACAACTTCTATAGCATTAGCCTTTGTTGTTAACTGGCAAAATCTATTCTCCACTTTAGCTTCTCAGTAGTAAGTAGTAATTATTCAAGGCCTAGACTTGAGATACGTAAAATAACCAGCAGTATCATACCCATTAAGCTGTCACTTTTCAGCAGGGCACTTGTGATATTACCTGTGGCTTCCTGTCTTCCTGGTTTCCTCCAACGATCTCCTCCATCAGCTGTGTCTCTTATGCCCTAGAAACTGCTGTCAGCGGCCTGGTGGATGGCTCGTTTGACATGTCTGTCATGTTGTGAAGTGTGTGTAGGAGCTGCATTAAATGAAGAGAAGGTTGGCTCATCTGACTGCCTACTGAGGAGCTTCAGGTCAGGGAAAGCTTTCTCTACATTAGGACTACAGTAATTGAAAGAGAAGAAGAGCAGAAGGCAAGGACATCTTTGTGGTGACGTAGGGAGAGGGAGGCAGTAGAGGCTGGTTGGAGATGGCTGAAGTACATATGCTGTTGGAGTATAGGAATAATAGTTCTTTTCAGTGCTGTATTGGAGTCTTTGAGAACTTTTAAGGGAATAATTTACTGTCAGCTTTTTCAGCCTTAGACTTTTAGCACACAAGCTCCTCCTAATGCTTGCGGGCATTAGCTCTTCCTGCTTTTGTGAAGTTGGAGGGAGAAAACGGAAGTAGAGGAGTGATGTGGAAGTATCTGTCTGCCTGTGGATGAAAAGAGTGAGGCATCTTTCCTACCCCTCCCAAACCTGAGTCTTTTGTGGAGCTCGCACTAAGTTATAGAAAATGCATCTGAGCAATTCTGATACATTTTTAAGTAAAATGAGAGAGAACTGTCCTTAAAATTGCGTTAATGAAAAGTCATCCCTTTAAAATAGTGGAGAGAGTTATTTTTATGCAAGTGCAGATTTTTGATGCCAAGACAATGAAGAAAAAACACAGTTTGTTCCATTAAGCTTGTATCATATTGTCAGCACTTGCCCATATGGAAAACATACAAATTGTCATGAAAACATGAAAATGGGACAATTTAGTAATGTTTTGAGTAGGCTTCATAAATATCATATGTATTTTTAAATACATAAGTGATGCAGTTTTGAACACAAAAGAGCCACAGTTGTGGCAGCCAGATTTTGCTGTGTTCCCAGAGCAGCAAAATTAGCAGAGCTGCAAATGTAGTTATTCAAAAGTTGAAAATTTGGAATAAGTCAGAGGAAGTATTAAGAGATTTGGTGCGAAACCAATAAAAGCTAAAAGTGGCACAATCTGCATTCTTTTTTCTCACCAGAGGTCAGAATTTGTGCTTTGAGATTTAACTGAGCTTTTTTTTTCTTTTGTACAAAGGCTCAGTCATTAAGCTTGACAACTTGGTGGCTGGAGCAAATTTTCAGCTCATGGGTGGCTGAAGTTGTGGTATTGTTGGGCAAAGGATAGAAATGTGGCCAGCTCTGTGACCTTTCACCACATTATGTGCTTGTGCGGGTCTGGGAAGTACTAAGGCTGGGTCGACAGGTTTGTTCTTACCCTGCCGTTAAACATACCAGTTGTGCAGAATGTCAGAGCTCAATAGGTATGAATGGAAAAATGAGGTTATGCATTAGCTCAGAATCTGGCTCATTATGCAAAGAGGAGGAATCAAAAGCATCTTTGCAGGTTTTTTCCCCTTATTTCACTATATGTCTTCCCTGTAGGTTTTGTGTTGAATATGTGATGGCCTCAGTTTCAGAAAAAATAATTGTGAGCACTGTCGAGTATTATGGTGTGTGTATTTCAGTAATTGATGCAGGCCAGAAACTAGGAGGTGTGTGGCAAGCAGTAGTGTTATTTTGGGATCCACTGTGCCTGGGATTCCTTCACATGCTAATCACCCAGTAGCTTTCTGCCAAAATCCTTTCTGACTTGATTCCCTGTTTGTAGAGTCAATAACATTCCTTTCTTTCCCACCTTGTATAAGCCCTTCCTTATGGAGTTTAAAGTCTCAGAGCACATCACACATGCACAAGGTCTTGTAGTACTACTGCAGTGCACCTCCTAATGTATTAAATTGTCATTCACTTGTGGTTTGGGTCTTGAAAACAATGTCACCTGATTGTACTGGCTTAGCCTGTGTGTCTCTTGAGGACCATCTGAATGAGAATAGCTTACGTCTCTTCTCCACAAAGGCCAGCTGGTGTGCAAACCCCACCTTTTTGTCTCTCCATGCGGATTTGTGGCCTACCAAATGGGGCAGTTCCGTCACTGGGGAAGCTGTGCTTCCAGCTGTGGATTTTTTACTGTTTTTCACCCTGGTGCTATGAGAATCGGCTTCCAAAGCTGGAGAAATCTAACTCAGAATGCCAGTGCTTTTAAAGTATATTGTAGAGGCATTCTGTGTTGGAGCCTCCTGAGAGGGAGGACAGAGATGCAATTAAAAAATAGTAATTCTTTTTGTTAGTGACATGGCAATAATAACAATGTCTGTCTTTTAAAAAAATTCCAAGGAAGTCCTACTGATTCATATTTATATGGAAACTGATATTGAAACGTTTATTTCATAGCTAGTGGCCAAGGGATAAGATAAAATTCTGGTGCTGTATTTATATTGTGTTTTGCAGACATATCTAATCTTCAGTGGCATGAGAAATGTTGTAGAAAAGTATGTCATCAAAAATTGCTTCCGCATCATACTTAAAAATCTGTCCTCTGGAAAACAGGTCAGCTTTTGCTGTAGCTTATGGTAATACACGCAGACACTACAGAGTATTTTATATCTTATAATGGAGATAGTATAGATAATAATATACTTTCATCTATTACTTTTATCAGATCGTCTTATCTCCTTTGTGGCATCAAAAGCGTGTATTCAGAGAAGATTGAGACAGAAGTGTCTGCTTTATTTAATACGCACATGAAGGGCCTGATTCTGTTTACACTGAAGTCAGTGGAGATTTCTGTCCTTGATGGGAGCAGAAACAACTGTCTGAATTCTATTCACAGCATTTCATTAGTGTTCTTTATGGTATGCACATGGGAAATGAAGACTGACCTCTCAAATCATGAAAATATTGTTATAATTGAAAAGATATTAGTACTGTAACTTTGTTGGCAATTAACAAACCTGTCAGTTCTGTTCTGTCAAAGTGTGTGCGTGACCTCTCAGTGTTACGGTATCTGAGTTCTGGCAGCAAAAAGAATTCAAAGTAACGTGCATATACATCCTCTTTGTCTTCCAAGTAATTAGAAAAAAGCTTCAATATGTTTCAGTTTCCAGAAATGATTGTCCTGTTGGAGAATTGATAATGCAGAGCATTAGTGATTGTCACTTTTCTCCTGTGTTTCAATTGCCTTGAGTGTGGATTAGGAGGTTTTGCTTTGTTGTAGAGTTATTTGGAAGAAGATGCTGTTTATATGTCCTGCAATTGTCCCAATTCACCATATAATACTGCTTTTCCAGTTGATGGTATGCTAAGAATTTTTTAGAAGTCTTTTTTTATGTTTTGAAGAATTTCAGAAAGAGTAAAGTTTTAGAGTATCTGTGAATCAAGCCTTTGGCAATGCAGTGGACAATAAGCTTCTGCATTTGGTTTGATAGAAAAAATATGAGTAATTTTGTAACATTTTCTTTCATCCAGCAGTTTCTTTTGACTTCATGGTAGCAGTAATTGGCTAAAATAACTGTCTTTCTGTGGGGTCTTTATTATGGAATAATTTTTTCCCTGCTGACCATAATATTACATATTTTTACTTCCCTCTAGGGAGAGATGTTCCTGAGAGACTTTGGTTGATCCCAATTGTTTGCCCTTCTGCATCTCCCAAGAAGGTTGAAAACCAGATATAAATGACAGTCTGAGATCTTTTTTATGCTTCCAGAATAACTGCTTAACTGTAAAAGTCAGAAGTTAAATAGGCAGTATAAGTCTCAAGCCAGTCTTCCTAGGTACCTGTGGGATCAGACCAGTTGAGAATCACTTTTTCAGAAAGGTTTTAGAAGCTTAGCTCACATAAGCATCAAATTATCAGGATATTTCTCTCAATTTCGTTGATTTCCTGAAACTGTAAATTGAAAACTCAGTCACATCAGTAGGCTTGTGAATTGACCCTTCTTGTTGTATTTAGAATTTTTTTTTTCACCAGAACCAGGCAGAACTGTAAAATTCTTCTATAAAATAGTTGAAAATTTAATGAAATGCATAAAACTTCTATTGATCTCATTAAAGGAGTTAGTATTTCATTTTATCATACTTTTTTTGTCTTTAATATTTTTAAATATGTTATATAGTTCAGGAGCACAATGACAGGATTTTTCTTTTCTTTTTGGAGACGCTAAAAAAGGTTCTTAATTTTAAAATAACAACACTTTAGAAAATGCTTTTTGAATTCAAGATCCAGTTAGATGTCTTTAAACCTTTGGTGGCATTTCTGTACTTTCATTGATGGGGTATGGAGAAAATATTTTCCTAGTTTTAGGTTGCTTTAAGAGGCAGAGGACATCTGTGGTGAGTCATGGAGGAGTTTAGCTGTGATACGTTACTAAAATGCGTTTTGGCAGCAAATGGAGAAGTAACTACTCAATCTGTTGTGATTGACAAGAGAGTCTTTCAACCCATTTTTCAAAGTGCTCACAGTTCCCATTTGAAGGCAAGTAAAACAATAAAAGTAGTGAGCAAAGAAAATTAATGTGTATCTGGAATACTTTAATTAAAAATAATAATTATAATGGACCCATGGTGCTCATGAGCTCTTATTTTCTTCTTATTGTTGATTGATTCTACTAAATTTTACCCTCACAGCAAATTATGTTGCTGTTCTGTTACATTCCATATTTGATTACTGAGAGATAGTGAAGCAATTTAAATGGGACTTTTAGGAAAATATTAGAGCTCTGGTTTTGAATTGAAACAGTATCCGTTAAAATAAAGAAAGTTCCTTTAGTACAGTGATTATTTATAATAAAAGATTTTGCAATAAAGATTTGAAGCAAGAATTAAGTACAAGAATTAAATAGTCGGAAGACTCTCTTGAAAGCATGAAGCAAATGGTAACTTCCAGGAAATTAAAATGCAGCCTTGGTAAAGACAGAATTTAAACAAAGTGATTATGGGAAACAATGAAATTATTTCTCATACAGGCTTTGCTTCTAACCATAAGTTCCCTGTTTTATTCTCTATCCTGGAATGCTGAGTTTCTTCTGAGTATGCTGTCAGCTCTACTCCAAGAATCCTCTTTCTGTTAGTAGCGTAAGCTGGTTGTGCATAAGCCGTTTCAGTCTGGGAGCCTGTTCTTCATGTTCTGCCAAGAAAGTTAAATTGCACATAGTTTTTTTACTTGATGCACATCCTTTAGGACAGGACAGATCTTTCTTTGAATCTGTAACTTCAGAACAAACTGTAATTTTACCTTAATTTGCAATGATTCATTTATTTCACACTACAGTCCAGAATGATTTAGGTGTTGTGGCAAGAAGAGGGAATGACTGTCAAACTGTCTTTACCATGAAACCTTAAAAGTAAAGTATGACGCTGCAGATACTGAGATGTATGAAAGTGACAGAGTTTGCTACCAGAGCAGCAGTCTTTAAAAGAGGATTGTGGTTTGATTCTCACAGCTTACTGAAAACAAAAATAAAACACTACTTTATTTAAGAACACTGCCTTTTGTTATGTGCTCAGTAAGACAGAGAAAGTGACTCAGAGCAAATCTGATCTGATTCTGAATCTTGTCCTCCAAAACTTGAAGAGAATCCAAATAAAGTGATGGGCTTCTAGTATGACCACGTTTACTTTTTTGTGTGTTTTCTAACTTCTCTGTGCAAGAAAAGGTTGTTCAAGAGAGTGAATATTGTCAGAAACTTTAAAAGTCCATAATGAAAAAACACGTTGATATTACTCAACTTTGTACTTGATTCTTGATACTAGGCATCAATGGACTCAAGGCTGTGACTAAATTTATACATGTTTTTAAAGGTATTGCTTGAAGTGGCTTATGTCAAAAGATGTTTAGAATTTGAGCCTCATTTTCTTCATTCAGAGAGAGAGATGGCAGCAATATGCAGGACTGCTCACATGTCTTCAGCTGGTTCAGTTATGGCATGGAGTAAGAGTGGAAAATGAGCCGGTTTGCATACTTAAGAAAAAACGGAAAGGAGAATCACAGGCTTCTGTGGGGAAAAGGCATAGCTGTACAGTATTCACTGATACATCTGTGAGCAAAATGTATCCACTTCCTACAGAGACTGGCAAAATGGGAAGAACAAAAGCAATGCTACGCTACATTAGAACGTAAGGTGACAGTGGATTCAGCTTCTGAAGAAGAGAGAAACAGAAAACAAGTCTTAAACCACAGGAAGTATAGAGAACAGAAAGTTTTCATGATTAGATATGGTTTATCCAAAATATTATTTTGTAGTTTTCGAAAGTATGTTACCTCATGAGAGACTCAGTTTGTTCTCAGAGTATTTTCTTTCTTGTTTTCTGACCAAAATAGACTTCATGGAGTCTGACTGTCATATTTTGAATATGAGATCTATCTACAATTTGTTGGAAAGGACATGTACTGAATAGTCACAGAATCCAACAGAATAGTCAGAGAATCAAACACATAAAATTCAAGAAATAGGTGTATCTGTCTTGCAGTTTCTCATTTTGTTTTGCCTGAAACAAAGGTAGTATGCACATACCTAATTGTGTTCAAACGTTGTAATTATTCAGACCATATAAGAAAAATGGCCCATCAGATATGGAGAAAGAACATAGGAAAAGTGTTATTCTCTATGTTTTTTTTAAAATAAACTGTTAGAAGAAAGAAGTTATTAAGAAACTTTTATAGTTATTTAGAACTCCAAATAGACTTTAATTCATTTGATTTTTATAGACTAGTAGTCTTTAATCTCCATTGCAGAATCTGAAGTGTACCTGTTACATACTGGTAAATTAGTTGTCAATCCCTTGGGCAGTGTATTTTAATATCAGTATTATATGGTAGATGATATAAATCTTGTATATGGTATTATTAGCTTAGGCAGCTGCTGACTTAAAAAGGCCAGTTTAACAAGTCACCACTGTATTATGTTTAATTAGGTACAGTTTATATAATGAGGTGTTCAGTTCTAATGGAAAGACATGCTGTGAGCAGCACATCTGCAGGAATAACTATTACAATCAGCATTGCAGAGACCCATGGAACTGCAAATTAGACTTACTTATCTAGAAATAAATTACATCCCAATGCCTTCATAAAGCTCATTAATTAATTCCACTGGCATAAAGGTCTTTTTCTTAATTTCATGTTCCATTAGCATAATAAACACAATTTGAGTTACAACAGTATGATCAGTTTAATGGATGCTATTTATTTTAGTTTTTTATTTAAAGTCCCGGTAACATAGAATTAACATCAATATGCTGTTTGGTCCTTTATTAAAAATTCCCATAGGATAACCAGCACAGATGTTCAATACAGCATCATATATTTGCTGCGTTTTATGACTTTACTAATTGGCCATATGGAAAGGTGTTGCTTGGATTTCTTTATTTTTTTTTAAATCTGATAAATTATATGGATTGTAATAGTCACAATTGGTTACTATGTGAAATTAGACAGGTTAATATACACTGCATGCTGGGAGCAAAATAAGAGTAAGCAAAGTTTTTATGTATGTGGATTCATAGTAAATAGTAACAATGTACTTCCTGGTGTATTACAATCAGCTTCATTTATATGTAGTTCCTGACATAACTGTAATTCTTTAATTTATGCAGACCCTGTCTGATCAGAATGAAATGCTGTCAGCTATTTGTTTAGTCACAATTACCTTATAGACAACCTAGCTGTTCAATTCAGCTTTTCTTGAATCCCACTTTTCACGATAAACTACATTGTTAGCAACATTTATGGTAAGATGTTGTATGTTATTAGAACAAGGGGTTTCATTATTCATCTGTCTAATGCTGGTTATTTTAGATGAAATCCAGATCTATGATTTTGTTAATTTGTAGTAGACTAGAAAAATGTCTTAAAAAATTTTGGTTTTACCTTATTTTGCCCATTTTATGCTAAAGCCTAACTAGTATAACCAAGCTAATTTTATCATCAGCTTGGCATATATATTTTCTGAGGCTTGTCTCTTATATTGACTTTTCATTTCCTGATCTTATTTCTCCTCTCTGCATTTAGTATCAGTGACTATCTCTGCAAATATCTTCTCCTTCAGCCTTTAACACAGCCCGCTTTGAAAGTTCCAGGGTGACTGAGTAGTACTCATGCATCATGTAAACCCATCATCCGATTTTTCACATAAACACTGATTTCTGTCTTTACACTTTCATTCACCTTTCTATTTCTCCCATGCTTTCCAAAATCATCTGAACCTGAGTCATCTATTTCTGCTAGTGTGATTTCCTTCTGTTACATGACCTCAATTATGGTATCAAAAAGAGTTGCACCAGAGCAGATGAGGGCAGGTTGCCCTAATAGCAGTGCGTATGTCTATATGGGTATATACATACATAGGTATGTAGTTCTCAAGGATTGCATGAAAGCATTTTGCTTTAAAAAATGCTTTGTAGCTCACTATTTTGTAATACCCCCAGCCTGGCACATGCCCATACCCTTGGGATTTCTGGCTTGAGCTTGTTTTTTTTTAACAATTCCTTCTCATATATTTAATGACTGGATTTTTTTTAGGCATTTAAACATGAATATAATCTTAAGAATGGAATTTTACCGTGAAATTTAGGTTTTTATTGTAATTGGAAATTTCTGCAACATGCAGAAAAAGAATTAGCCTTTAGTATAATCCCTTGTGTGTGACTCTGAGCTGTAGGAAACACAAAGCAGTGCAGGCTGCATAAAGCAGTGAAGTTGTATGATCCGAATAATGTCTCTTTCTTTGTAAATTCTGTTTAGTGCAGATGTTCAAATGAAATTTTTAAAATGAATCACTATTTTCAGATGTCTCAGTATTATGGGTCCTAAGACACACATGTCAGCAAAAAATGATTTTGCACTGAAGGACAAAACTAACATTATTACACAGCTGCATTGTCTGTGAATATAATAAAGTCTTTTCATGCACTATGTAGTCGCACCCTGTAAAGATGAAAAAGAGGTGACAATAAGGGATTGATTCTGTCCCACATTTAAGAAACAGTGACTTGAAAAGCTTGTGCATTTTCAAATTCGTACATAGATATTTGTTATATGGTTCAAGCGGGAAATATGTGTTACAGGTTTTTGACAACAACAAAAACAAGCTGGAGAAATAGTGCCAAGTCATGGCCTTTTACAGGTGATTGGACTGGTTGTGGTTACATAGACAATCATGTACAGTCTTCTTTAGCAATGTGAAATGAACACAGTTCCAATTACATGGGTGAGTATAAGCTAAACCTAGCTCAGGTGGCAGCAAGCTGCTAGAGGGGCTGGCCTGAATGCATTTGGTAGATAGCACTTTTGGAACACAGGGTATCAGAATGACTCAGGTGATGATAGCTATTACTACATTGCTATAAAGTGGGAGTGAAATAGGATGTTGAGCAGTAAGAATCCATGGGGACTCTGCAGCCACCTATAGAGCTCTATGTTGATTCCTTTTTGCTTTCTGTACCTTGCTGTGAGAGCTTAAGCTTATCTCCTGATGTTAGCCTGTGTTATTAACTTGTGTTACGAGGGCAAATATATTCTGGAAAATTTTATCCTCAAGAAGAAGATAAAATCACATTGCTTTACATCTGGTTGTAGAGGGTTATTTCTATATTTTATTTGGATATCTGGATCTGTAATTCCGATTCACCTACAAAATTATATTATGACAAGTAACTGGCATAGAAGATTTTGGAGAATCTTCTACCTGCCGTTCCCCTGATCTCAGAGCACCCGAGGTATCAGCCTATATGAAGCTGAGCATTTTGATTTGTCTGGCAGTGCACTGGGCATCTGAGAGTTTGGGGTTTTTTTCCTCATCTGTGTTTTTGTCACAGACACCACTATCCTACCTTGACTTCTACCACCAGCTTTGCACTTTGCAGCTGAACAGACAGTAGTTGGCTTTGTAGGGTTGAATGCCTGAAATGCATGCAGCAATTTTCTTTGATCAGTTGGATTCAGATTAACAGAGAAGTCTTGGGATCAGAGAGAACAGGTTCCTCCTGTTGATATTACTCGTCTGATCTCTTAATCAGTTATGTCCCAGTGATGGCTGGGTTTTCTTAAAATGTGAGTAGATGGAGAAAGAAAGGATAATACTCAGGAATAAGTCCTAAGACACATATTAGAAGGAGATGATTGTTCATTGAAGGGCAATGCTATCGTTAGACTGCTGCACTGCATATAACCCTCTGCAAGGAGGAGTTCTGATGAAGGGCTGACCAGAAAGAATAAGGAAAAAGTCTAGCACAACACAGAAGTTTCTACATATAGGTTTAGTCTTCTTCTGAAATAAGGCATCTTAGAATATTGCTTGCTGCCTGATAGAGAGAGAGAAGTAGCAGAGAATCAAAATTAAATTGGCTTCTCACAGTGCCTGAGGATTAGGACGGAACTTTTTGTCACTGAGGAACACAGAAAAGCATAGCTGCAAGTATCATTTCACAGATATGGCTGGTCCTGGGAAAACTTGGCTAGGGAAGAGGCGAATTACTGTTAACTTTCACCAGAACCTGATCAGACGAAATACAGTTGAGTCAGGATAAAACACCTTTGCCACATAGACATAAGTGTCATCTAAATTCATATGGAACGATACTGTGTTGTCTGCTAAGTGAGGCTCTGACAAGAATATTTTTACAGAAGTTGAGAGCTTCTCCAATCTCTCAGCGATACCTAGAGACTTCCTATCTCATTAGTGTCCCAATAACAAGAGATGGGAGATTTCTTGTTTATTTAAAACAGTATAGTGAATAAAAATGCAATTGAAATGCTTTGTAATGTAGCCTTAATACAGACATTGACCAGATGCAAATAATACAGTCAAACATGTTTCTTAAAGCCATCCAATGCATGCTATTTCCACGGGATGTTACAGATGCTTTATTTGCATCTTGGTGATAAATATTTAAGGAGTAGAAATATTATTTTAAAAGCTTGTAGGACTACAGGTGTCACTTTTCTGAACAGAATCTATTCCCCCTAGTAGTTTATATCAGTGATCCTGGAAGTATCCATGGAAATGTATGTATTCCTTTCTGCTTAGGAGTGCTCTCTGTAGTCTGTCCTTTGCGTGGTCTCCAGGAAGCAATGTCAAGTACCATGCTCAGGCCTTAGACTTCAGACCACAAACTGTAGGTTTCTGGTTGTTGATTTTTTCCCACAGTTCTTGCTCAAAAAAGGTAGATAACTTTTAGGAAAAAAATCAGACAGAAATACGTAGAGAAACGGAACAGTAACACTAATGTTGAATCCACAAGCCTAGTAACCTGTTTTATTTGTTTAAGCAGCCACTTTTAATTATAATAGGTACTGTTACACTCAGGTAAACAGTGACACTTGAAAACAGCACCTAATAAGCGAAGGATTTGTAGAAATTCAGTACATATAGCTGAACTCCTTTGAGAAGTTGCTTTGTTCTTGTCATAATGCTTGAAGTTAATGGACAACTGAAATAGAATGGTTGTATGTGTCATACATTGAGTGAAGAGGACTGACTTAAAGCCATTAGCGTCCAGAAAAGAAAGACAAAGGCAGAAATTATATTGCTTCCAGATGAATCCTAACTGTTCCCCAAATTCCATGTTAGCATGACAGGCTATAGGCAGGGCCATTAATCGGAAGGTCAGATAGTGCAATTTTAGCCGGATTTTCTTGATTGAAGAGGCACCAGGAAACTCTCTAGAATGTTACAGAATCTACAAAATACTTTTAAAAAACTAGTTTAATGGCTTGATGGCCTAAGTGACAATTCTACCTGTCATACTAAAAGGGAAAGTTAGCTTTCAACACTGTATATGGTAGAAGTGCTAGAAAAGCTGAGTTATGCTGCAGTTTGAAAAAACTACTTAATTATTTTTTTTTGTTTCTGCAGAATTCTCTAACGCAATTAAAGCATAAACCTTAAAACTCCCTTCCATTACTACTGTTCTTGGATTGATTTAATGTCAGCCCTCAACAGCTTCTTTGCTCCTGAAGAAGTATTTTGGTAACAGATTTTTATCAGCATTTTCTCTTTAGCAGTTTTAAAAAATAATCATTTAATAGTTAGCTCCCCCACATTCTAATTACAGATTTTTAAATAAGCCTTGTCAATCATATTTACTATTAATATAATTAAGATGTGTTTCAAAACAGTCCACTGTTGACATCAAATACTAAATACAAAACGGATATTTGAATATATGCAACATAGAAAACTCCACTGTAGATCCTTTGTGTGTTCCTGTGAAAAACATGTCTCAAATGCTTCTCTTTGATTAGCAGATGTGTCAGCTAGAGCTTTTAGTACTGAAATCTGTACACGACCTGTTCGTTTTTGACTGTTGATTCCTCCCACTTCTCAGTCATTATAACAGCCTGTGTATTTGCTGGGCATCTGTAAAAAGTTGGTTTGGTAGGAGGCATTGGCTGTCTACTTCAGTTTGCCAGTCTTGAAATTCTGAAGTTAGACTAGTGCTGAAATCACGAAGAAGAGAGAAGGAAAATCTTTAAATCCTCTTTTTGCTATCCAATAAAAGTTGCTCAGCCAAAAAAAGCTCGCATATTTATGGCCTCATGATTAACATAAGGGAACATTTGCTCTCAGGCCTTTTGTCAGCTTTGTTTTCCTGTCACTACTTTTCATTCTTTACTCTCCTCCTGTCAGTAAATCCACATGAACAATAACTGAAAGATCATTCTGTTAGTATAATAAATACTGTAATGCATCATTGCTTGAGCTGACTTATCTGCTGCTTGAAGCTTGAATGAATGTCCACAAGTTGCGGTAAATCTGTTTCTCTGTAATGGAGCAAACCCCAAATACTGCATAGCAAGATTCATTGAGCTAGAGTCACTACGGCTTTAATTCTTGTATCCTTGGGCTCTCAGTACATGTTGGATACCACTTGCAGTTTTGGATGAGAAATTGGACAGGCTACAATAATAAGTGGTCTAGTTAGTACTGGCTGCAAAATAACTACTTGTACCAAACAAATGGTGTTTTGCTGTAAGAGGGGGAAATGCTACTGTTTTAGATTAAAACCTTTCATTTTCCCATTTTGGTTGCACACATTTTTCTGTACACTATGGAAGTACAGTTCTGAGGAAGGTAGAGCAAATGTGCATTCAGGAAGTGATATTTTGTCATTTGACTTACTGCAAGGAGAACTAGATGACATTTTAAAGTTTGTGTTATGTAAGAGGTCAAATAAAGTCATCTAATGATGCCTTTTAGCCTTGAAAATTAATTAACCTGTACCATGGGGTTTTTAATGCATAAGCTTTCTGAGACTTCTTTTCCATTTCATTGTATTAGAATATAAACAGTCTTCATTAGTAATAGTTAATTAGTCAGGTTTGTAGAGATTCTGACATATTCAGGCCCAATATAGGAAAAAAATGCTGATGTAATGTTTACAGAAGTACTCCAGCTAAATTTTCTTACACATAATGATGTCATGCATTCGGATGAATTGTGTTCATGGTATGTACAAACATGCTTTCTGAAGTGAGAGAAACTACCCTTTGTGCCACTCCTAAATAACCTAGCTATTTTTTTAACTTTGCGTTAAATACATTTGACTTCACTGTTCATACAGCTTGTCATGAAAAATATCAGTGTCAACTGTTCCCTTCATGCCTAGATATTATACAGCTGTCAAAGAAAAAAATTGTGTTCTTCCTTTCCCTTAATATTTACCAACTTAAGAGATTTTGTTGTCTGTTGAGCAATCTCAGAAGGAAATAAATGGCTACATAAGGTGGAACTTCCAGTTATAAGACTCATTGTCTTCCTTTTTATTTCTTAGGCCGTTTTCCATCAGTGCAGTGAAATGGAGTGCTAGTGCCCGATGTGTTGGAAGCTGCACTGGTTTATACGTCTGTTTTGATTGTCACCTTTTGCTCTTATTTATCCTGAATAAAATTATGATTTGTCCTGAAGCAGTTATCAGTTAAATGTGACATTGTAATCAATTATATGAGTTTTTAAGCCAAAGTAAATATCAAATTGCAACTGAGGGCACTCAGCACCATACAGGGTGGGGCCCATAGTGAAAGCTGACATTTGAGGAATAAATGTTGTATAATAGTTTTAAAGAATTGCTAGATTTCATTGCGAAGTTTTGTTTAAACTGGTGGAAAATTGTCGTGAATAGAGTCATGCACCTCGCTCACAAGAGAGAAGAAACAATGCATTATGTTTTCATCAGGCAGGGTGTTAGCAATGTTCTATGGTAAATGTGACTGCTTTAACAAAAGTCAAGGCAAGGTACATGTAAGTATTTACTGCTTGTGAACAGGGTCAGAAAGAACAGACTGAGACCCTCCTGTTGAGTCATGAGGTTCAGAAGGGACCCCCCCCTTTCATTCTAAACTCCTCAGGGGGGAGTTTAGATGCAGCTGGATCCAGATTTAGTCCTAGACGTGGTGAATGATTTGTGTCTAAAGGATTATATATGCACAATCTTTTCTCTATATCACTTAGATAAGATTTCAAGGTGTCAGTGTGCTTATTCCCAATTCACTTACCAAGTATTTGATACAATAAGGATTATTTTAGCATTCCTACTCAGGGACTTATCCTGATATGCAGCCCATTGCCATTCAGGAGAGCTCAATGGGCCCTGGGCTGTCCATAAGTATATGGAGTAAGATGACTGAGTTGTAGTCATATTTGTATAGTGACTACAGATGTTAGCTTTGTCCAGATTTGGCTTGAGTAGGGCATTGACCAGCACTGTGGTTTGGAGTGTGCATTGCTCAAATTAGCCTTTGACTATTCTGTTGTTATGTCTTCCCTGAATCCACTTTAAGCCGGATGCAGCCATCATTACCAAACCATCCATTAGGACCACCACTGGTGGTTATCACTTGATCAGGTTTACAGGAAATAGAGGTCAGGTTGAGACAGAGAAGGAGAAGCACACTGTCACAAAAAGTGTGGCAACAGGACAGGATGTACATAAGGATGTATTGTATTTTCATAGGATGACTGCCCTTGGCAAACAATGTGCTGTAAGACGTATATCCTGATTTTAGATAATGCTTTAATGAGAGTTTATAATTTAGAAAGCACTCCAAGCCCGTATATATTGCATCCAGAAAACAAGCCTGCAGGTTTCCATGTGTTTTTCATTTTTACTCTCACGTGACAGCTTAACTTGTTACTACTTGATTATAATTAGGTACTTGATTTTCATCAACAATAATTTCTAAGTGAAGTACTTCATGTCTTTTTAAAGCAGGCTTTGCTTAATACTGTGTGATTTCAGCCAAGAACGTGCATTCCTCTACCTCAGTTTATGTTTTCATACTATGAGTAATTTACCTAACTCAAATATAATATTCAGCATAAAAAAAATTCTATGTAACATTTTAAGCTCCTACCAATATTAGGAGTAAATTGAACTTATCCCTCATAGTATGTTACATTAACTTCTGAAATCCTTACTGAAACTGATGTTTCAGGCCTTGAAAAACCCACTGGATCTTTTGTAACATCTCCTCTTTTCTCTTATTAACATAGCATGCATCTGTTTTAGTTTTGTTGAACAGTTCTAATTTCAAAGTCACATGTTTGTTGAGTTTCTAGCCCTGGATAGCTACCCAGGATTAATCAAAGCTTAGTCTGTGTAGAGTGTCTTTTGATTCTCTTCCTTTTGCTGTCTTCAACAGGACATCATCTGTGTAAGCAAAATCAATGTTAAATGCTTGTTAGAAATGTTGGGAAGTTAACATAAAGGGTTCTGTCACCCAAACAAGGGTCCTGAAGAAACTGGAAAACTGCTTACATTTACTTCAAGTTTTGCTTAGCGTGCTGCAGTCTGACAGGGGAGTTCTGGCAGCACCCAGACGTGTGCACATAGGGCTGAGTTTCATTAAACCATTTTCCATGCAAAGTAAAGGTAGTCAAAAGAAACCAAACAGCAAAGTCTTACTGGAAAATTATTACTGAAAAATTGCTTGAATACTCTGTGTATGTAAAATATATGAATCCTGATTGGTTTCCATTTATGTGCTGGAGACTGTTTGAGGCTCCTGTAAGGACACCAGTGGAAAAATGGCTTGGGGTTATAAAGAAAAAAGATTATAGAAACCATTTTAAAGGATGTTTTAGTGAGGGAAAGGTATGAGGAGGGAAATTCATTGTAGAGCCTGCCATAGGCAAGCAAGTGATTTGGAGGGGAAAGGGAAAAACACATTTCAAAAAATGAGTGTGGACTGTTAGTGAAAAATTTTTGGCTACTGAAAAGTATGTATCTGAAAGAGAACTGACCCATGAGGCCTGAACTCAGAAAGAGGTCCAGGAAAGAAAAATGGATATGGACTCTTCTGCTCACCCAAAAAGAACTGTATGTGGAAATCTTGTAAAAGCCTCCATGTTTGCTGGCTTTGTTATTACATATATATGAGTAACTTATAAACTGGGGAAGGTATGGATGTATGGAAAGCTGGAACATATCCTGGAGGGAAATCTGGTAGTCTAACATGGGTGTTGATGATGAGAGCAGAATCACCCAGAATGTGCTGAGTTGGAAGGGATCCACGAGGATCATCAAGTCCAACTCCTGGCCCTGCACAGCACCATCCCCACCATGTGCCCAAAAGCATTGTCCAGACACTTGAACTCTGTCAGGCTGGTGCTGTGACCACTGCCCTGGGGAGCTGTTCCATCACCCAACCACTGTCTGGGTGAAGAACGTTTTTCTGATATCCAGCCTAAACCCCCCCTAATACAACTTCAAGCCATTCTCTTGGGTCCTGGCCACCAGAGAGAAGAGATCAGTTCCTGCCCCTCCTCTTCCCCTCCTGAGGAAGTTGTAACTGCAGTGAGGTCTCCCCTCAGTCTCCTCCAGGCTGAACAGATCCAGTGCCCTCAGCTGCTCCTCACACGGCTTCCCCTCAAGGCCCTTCACCATCTTTGTTGCCCTCCTTTGGACGCTGTCTAATAGTTTAATGTCTTTCTTACCTCATGGTGCCAAAACTGCCCCCAGGAGTCGAGGTGAGGCTGCCCCAGTGCAGAGCAGAGCAGGACAGTCCCCTCCCTCGCCCGGTGATAGGGATGATGGGTCTGTAGGTATATCTAGGATTGCCCCATTGCTGTTCTCAGAGGGTTGTATGGAAAGGGACAGAGAGATGAAGACTGCCTGAGAAGTGCGACACAGTAGAGAAGAGGGACAGAGAGTGGCCCTTTTCTCAGAAATTTGTATCCTGAAATGCAAACCACAGAAAACAGTCTAGAGAGTGTTTGGCAAGTGGAGCTCTACATATTTCTAAGTATTACGAGTTCTGAAAGAGTTGAGAGGTTGAAAGATTTCCCTTAAGTGGTCATTAGATACCGATTGACTGGGATATGGTTTTTTTTTAAGCCACTTTCTGTGGGATATTCTAATTGGGCAATGGCTTCATTCTCTAGCAATAACATCTTGTGTATTTGACCATTTAGTATGTTTCACAGAAGTGCCTGCTTGTTATGCACACAGCATTTTCCTTTTCTCAGAAACCCTTGTGATATACTTATGTAGAATTTTATGTCTTTTCTAATTCAGGGAGCTGAGCCTGAATCCCAGCATGGAGGAGAACAGCTATTTTTATTCCATAAGACAAGTCAGTGGGCAATCATCATAGGAACTTTATTCTAAACATTCTGCCCTACTCCAGCAGCAGTGCTGGAACCCATGATAATTTCTTAGCTTAATCAGCACTGTATCTGTTTTATAAACAGACATATTCTTTTGGGGTATTGAAAGGCTACATTCCAAGTTGTGAAAATCTGAACAATGTTACGGGACAGATATGTATGAAAGTTTAAAAGACCCGCTTTCTGAAATGCATGGTTACAAAGTTTGCTGGATTACACAAAAAGTGATAGGAATAAATTTGTGTACTGTTCTTCTTTTCGGTTTTGTTTTTCCTGAATGAGGCAAATTTATATGGCTAGAAATCACGTAAGTAGCTAAAATCTTAATTTCATTTGTTGCGTCTGTCCATGCATTCATGTATGTGTTTTGGGAGGAAGAGTGAAAAGACAAGAAACATTTGTACATGTGTACTTGAATATAATATATATTGAGCAATGACCAAGGTGGCAAAGTTTTAAGCTCAGATTTTTAAAATTGCTCGAGGCTTATCTGACTCTGATGCTGAAATATGTTATCAGTTCCTGCTGCCTTCAGGGAGAGCAGAATTAAGTTAATACTGAAAGTTTTTGAGAATTAAACAAAATCTTTGCTGAGCTGGAATTGAATAGCCTGATCTGGTTCTAATATTCTGTTATTGAAAATTTAAGGTAAGCGCAGTTTTTTTATTATTCAAAACTTGTTGAACACTTGACTGTTCTTTTGTCTTCTTTTGAAAATCCTGCTGCCTGCTGGTGGGAAGCTGTACCTGCTTGTGCTGCTTAGAATGAGATGATTCTGATAGTGTGCTTGTCTTATTGGAATGACTCTGGGAAAGAGCCAAACTGCCACTGAAGATGCTCAACTGCCATGCTACTGAATTGCCCTCTTAGATATATTTCTTAAAAATCTCTGCCAGTATCTCAGAAGTGAAGAATTTTAAGAGGTAGAAATTACAATTACTATGTAATAAATTATTTTGTTATAGCAATAGCTTGCTATGCAAAGTAAGCTACTTTGGAGGAATGAACTAGAGTAGTGTTTTGTTGAAGCTGTGTATTTAAAGGAGAGTTACTCATAGTGCCCTTGTTTTGCCAGATTCAAACAGCTACTCAAGAATCAAAGATGCTTAAACAGCCTGAAGCATTTTCTTTTTCCAAAAGTATACAATGACATTTGTCCTTTTCCTCAGTGGTTTTCTTGAGACTGTTCTTATTTAGGATTCTGTGTTTAGAAATGTTAATGACTTCTAATTCTAATATAAGAATTTAGATTGTTTATTAGCTTGAATGTAAAGCAGAGAAAGATGACTGGGTAACAAATACATCCACTTCTTGGGCTGACCAGTTGATTTCAGCAGTGCTGGTTTCAGAAGTTGTCAGTAAATTCTGCCAGAATTAAAATGCTGTGTTTTCTTCAGCTAAGACATGTCTCTGCTGAATTGCTCAGACTGAGGTTTCAGGACCTTTTATACTAAACTTAAGGTTGATCTAGTTCGGCTGTTTTCAGAATAGGTTAAACGTATTGTAATCAAAGTGAAAAGCATGAACTCATAGATCTTGGTTTAGGAGAAAGCTCTCCCTTAATCCAGAAAAGTACATGAGAATTGATAGCATCAGTACATCTTATCTTATCCGAGACATGAATCTCACCCACTCTTATGTACCCTCATAAAATGTTCTTATTCCTACTGACATTGCAAAGTAGGTGTCTCTTTGCAGGATCTAGACCTTATCATAGCTGTGGAAGTTACCCTTCTCTGGATTAAATATTCTGTTTGGTTTTTTATGGCTGGCATACTCTCAACCTGTCTGATTACAGGCAGAAGTCAGTTACACAAGGTGTTTATTTATTTATTTACCTTTAAAATACTGTTTTGTGGTTTTAAAACTTCCGTCTTTGTAATTTTTCCTTGGTATAGTTCAGGCTGTTTATTATGTGGAAGAGTACCTAGCAGTACTTAGTATAAAACAATGTGGATATTTTGTGGAGGAAGTGACATCCACTCTTATTTACTGCAGCTTTAATTTGGAAAGACCTAATATTTACAGACACATTTGTCAGAAATTGCTTCATAAATATATTTTTTTGCCTCTGCTGTGCTAGAGTCCTTTTTTTTAAGATGTAAATGAAATGGGATTTAAAAAGTTTCGCTCACAATTAAAGGTTCAAATTTGTGATCAGTGTTACATTCTACAGTAAAGTTCTCCAGCTGTGTTATTGAAGTTTTTGTGTTAATCATGAGTGCTCTGCCTGAGCTGACCTGAAACTGAGTACACTGTGGCTGAGTTTACGCAGTGCTATGTTGTGTGGTTTTGCTTGGATTGTTTGTGCTGGATTTGGGATCCCTGTATTACAATGTTGCAAACTTTTCTCCTCCCCATCAAAACTTCATTTTCTGTTTCGTAATGTCTGTGATTTTGCTTTATCTGGGTTATTTTGTTTCCTTGGGTGATAAAGGGGTGAGCTGGATAATGAGCTAGTATTTTCAGTATTGTTCCCTCTTCCTTTCTCAGCATAGCGGGGTGCCTGAGCAACCCATAGCCCTGCAGCTGTATTCCATCTGTACACCCAGAGCATTTAGACCCCTCAGTGTGCAGGCTGAATTGGTTCTTCCAGTTCACGATTCTTCACTCATTTCTGTAGTATTTTAAGTGATTCAGTACTGTATTGGAGGTTCAATAAGTATGCTTAAATCTTCCCATCAGTTACTCAGAAGCGTCTTATAATGTGACAGGTACAGGTGCAAATGTCTTCACTCATATATAATTCCACTTACAGATCAATAACTATCTTACGTATTAGAGCTATGATAGATTTCCTTGGAAAATTGCATTCACCAGTGAGATGCAGTGGGGAGTATAGAAAGATATGAAGTAGATAGCATTTAAAACAGAATTTTCTTTTAATAGAGAAATGATCTGTTATTTAATTCTATAATGAGATGGGTAGGCAAACAATTTACTACATCCATAAAGCAAAAACATGAACTAGCAGCACCATGCTGCAAACTGCAGGCTTGATTGCTCTTAACTCCAGGTAAATGTAAGATAACATATTCCTTAGTAATGTGGTAACAATGGGGGAATTAGCACAGAGAAGCTGTAGTGTGTAATAACCCTCTCCAGCTTACTGCATCCATGTGTTTACTTGTCCATATTGTAATTGCTCTCTATACCTGAATTTTTTTCTCTTGGTTTGTGATTAGGTAATTTCTCTAATGGCTCCTTGTTATTGTGGAAGAGCTGCACAACAGCCTTTGTATTTCACTCTGCTTCTGAAGCATTTGTTCGCATCACATTCTTTTTCTAAGCAAATAAATGTTTATTAACAGTGTAATCACAGTGACTGCTGTGGTGAGCTCATGTAGGCATGGCTTTAGGAAGAGGTTTAAGGGAACCCAGAGGGTTGTTGGGCCCTGGAACAGGCTCCCAGGGCAGTGGTCACTGCACCACGCCTATCTGAGTTCAGGAAGTGTTTGGACAATGCTCTCAGGCACATGGTGTGACTCTTGGGGATGATGCTCTGCAGGGCCAGGAGCTGGACTTCATGGTTCTCATGGGTCCCTTCCAAGTCAGCATATTCTACGATTCTGTGATTCTATGACTATCCTGCTCTGCACATGTCTTGGAGCATGTGTGATCACACCCAAAATGACACATAGGACAGGGAGTCTCTTTTTCTTCCCCCATCCAGATTGTATCTGGATGGGGCCAGCCTTCTGCTTTGACTTCTGTCATGGGGAATGTGTGTTCTTATTCACAGTGCCTTTATGTCTCTGGTTTTCCCTTGGTTTTTGAACCAGACTTTGAATTTGGGATAAAAGCATGAGGAAGCTTGGATGTTCTGTTTGTAAATTAAAGATCATTAGTCTATATGTGGGGTTATGTCCTGTAATTCTGAGTTATGCATATGACATAGAGAGGGAGGAACAGATTTCATTCTGCTTCTGAACGTTGCATTTATTTTTGTGTGGGCTTTCTATTCTACCCTCTAAAAATATACAGACTTCCCCGCTTTGGATCCTAGCCCCAAATTATTCTGGGCATTTTTGAGAAGCAGAGTTATGGGCATACATACGCAACATGTGAGATTTTGTGAATAGTTGTTCATAAAACTTAGGCAGTATTGCATGTATGTATGTAAATTGTATAGAATTTAAATCCAAGTGATACACAAATTGTCAGTGAATAGGTTGCAGAACCTCCTGTCATTTATTTTTACAGCTAATGGCTTTTTTTATATTCCATTTTCTACAAGTTTTCATTAAGCAGTGCATGTGAAGTGCTTCAACTTGACTTTGATGCGCATTCAGTATCAGAAGGAAAGATGAGGCCTTTTATCTCTAAACTACAGATCGATTACCTTTCTAAACACTTACCTCATAATTTTCCTTTAAATAAAAAAGAAAAAAAAGTGGTACTACAATCAGCTGTATTAAATACAATAAAAATGAAAGTGGTTGGAAAAAAGGGAAACATCACTGAAGATAAGATATAAGGGACTATGGACTTGCCATTATAGGATTAGATACTGGTGCACAATTATCCCATAGAGTGTAAAAAAAAAATAGTACCTTAACATTTGGAAGTAAAAAAATCTGTAATTTCTTGAAGCAAGAAGGTAGCTGGCTTGATAATGAATTAAATATGTGACAGCTTTTAAGTGAAGCACAGCTGCTGAGTTGTCAGAGCAGGTGACTTTATCATCAGCAGATTTTGATGGTATTATGCTTAGGATGAAATAACCACTTGTTTCAAAAAACAGTCTCTAATATCCTATCTGAAGGTCAGCCTCATAGATTTCATTCCTTAATATTCTAGCTGACATTCCCATTTTCTGAAGTATGAGTCTTTAGATACATAAGTCTTGGATATTGTAGTATCAAAAAGGCTACTGTGTGCATCATTGCAATTAGGTAGAGAAAATCCTCTTACTATTACATCTGTGAACTGTAAACCAAAAGTTCCAATTTTTGTTGTGTATACATTTTTACTGGGGCTCTCATAATAGTACAGTCAGGTTCTAAATATGAGTGCTTTTTGATTCAGCACTATAAGACTTAGAAAAAAAAAATTCAATAGAAATAGTGTTGGAGTTCAATGTAGGTAAAACACTATGATCCTCTTACACAGCTTTTGGCTGTGTGGGTTCAACTTACGAGGTATTTTTCTTTTGAAGTGACATGACATTGAGTAATTATTTCAGAAAGGCAGAAGAGAGACTATTTTATTCATTTATATTCCAACTTTATTAAACATGCTAGTTTAAAACACAAGACTCCCCCTCTTTGAAACTAACAAAATAGTCAAATGCAGAAGAAGCTATTCAAAATTGTCTTTTAATAAAAGTTTAAAGTCTTCAAAATATATTTGCCCCTGGAGCAAACTTTTTTCATTTAATATTGTGTCTGTTAATTAGTGCTTCAAATTTGCAAATTCTTTATTGGTTTATATCAATGTAATACCCAAAGCTCATCTCATTGCCAGCTTTGAATGAAATATGATCCTGTTTATTCTATTAAAACGAAGGCTTGAAATTGTTACCCAAATGCCACAGGAATTCTTGCCATTTTCTCATCAAATTCCTCATCAGATTTTTTGTTAAAGTCACATTGTTTTAGATTTTGAGCCTTGGCATTTAAATGAAATTCAATGTGCCCCACTGGAGAAAACATCTGCAGGGACATATTATGTACAATATCCATCCCAATCAAGCAGGAGTGCACTGTGTGACTGAATGAGAAGCTTATTCTTACTCCACTTAGGTTTACCCTGATGTGGCTATTGAGCCAGTCTGTGACAAGAAATGTTTAGAAAATTAAACTAGCAGAACAGCAATAGTTTTTTTAATACTCAGAGCAAATACTTCCAGTTGCACAATATTAATTTAAGAATGACATATTAAAAAAGAACCCGGAGGAGTTTAGTGCCAAATTCCCTCAGAAATTCAATGGAACTTGGGAATTGGAGCCTTCAGGTTGCCTTGGTAAATCTCTCTGAGTGATTATTATTGAGGGTTTTCTTTGAATATAAAATCATGATCTACTGAAACTGAAGGGAGTAGAGAGGTGTTGGGGGAGAATGAAAAGAAAGAATAAAAAAATAAATTCTGTAATACTATAACATACATTAAAAAGTTGCAGAAATTCTAGAAGTGTGGGGTTAACTATCAGTAAAGATGGCCTGGAACAGGCCCTTTTTTTTGGAGAAGCTGCCTTACACACTAAGCCTGTATCCTCCAGTTGCTGGGCAAAAAAAGGCAGTGTGGAGGAGCAAGCCCTTCTATAGCAAATGTGGGTGTTTGTAGAACTTGCTCCTTTTTCCAATGTAGAATTCTGACCAAAAAATAAAAAAATCTCCATAAAATGTATTCATGGTGGCAGAGTCTTCTGCCATCCTTTGAAAGATTTCTTTTACAGGCAGAGCACCTGCCTGTAGCACCTCTTCTGATGCAGACCTGTGAATAACAGCTGTTGTTATGAGCTTTTCAACTGCTTTTTAAAAACTGGAAGAGATGTGGCAGTGGAGGCAAGGGGGTCACTCCAGAGAATTACTAGAATTTATCTGTCTTTAGCACTACAGGCCATAAGGACCACATCAGGAATACCAGGTCCAATTTTTGTGCCCACTAATACAGGAAGGACATTGATAAACAGGGACAAGTACAGCAGAGGTCTAGCAGGATGGAGCCAGGCCGTTAGCAGTGGGGCATGGCGAGAGGGGGAGAAACAACAGGCGTAAGTTGGAGGAAAAAAATAGAATTTCTGACTGGATGTGAGGGAATACTCTTTCCTCTTGAGGACAGACAGGCATTGGAATAGATTATGCAGAAAGACTGGGCAGTCTCCATCTATGGAAGTTTTTAACGTCGAGTTAGATGAAGCCCTGTTTAACTTGATCTGACTTCAAAGCTATCTCTGTTGTGAGCTTAAGTTTGGGCTAGAGAGGTCTCTTTCAACCTGAATTTTCCTATGATACAATTGGATTTGTAGAGGAAGTTTCACGTTTCTATTTAAAATCTTCCTCACTCCTTTCTTGTCCTTATTTTACCTGTTTATCTCAGTTTCTTATTTAGAGTTATGTCAATGGATCTTCCAGTGCTGTGTAGTTCCTTTCAAGAGCACTTCTGGAAGAACTGATTAGTAATGAAAAACAAAAACAAAAAACCCCCCCACCAACAAAAATCACAACAAATCAGCAAATACAGTTAGCAAAAGTTGTCCAATATGGTTATCAGATAGAGGGAATTCAATCAGTAGGGTACAGAGAAAAAAGAAAAAAAGTATAATGATAATGAAACATTAAATTTATGGTAGAGTTCCAATTCTGTGTGTAATTTTGTTTACAAAATATGCCTGTCTGATAAAAGCGGGCACATTAAAGCTTATAAACATATGATTAACCCAAGCAGTGCAGTTCTTATCTTCTCAGGTTCATGTCTGATTCCTTCAAGTTTGATGAGGCAAGAGAGTTGCACGCTGAATTTGGAATTCAGTAAAGCTGTACACCAAACAGAAAAGGTGTTACTGAAAATATTCTGCTTGAAATCTCTTGCATTTGATGCTCAGAAAGTATTCATGTAATGTTAACAGCTGATCCTAGCTGTCAGAGGAGCCATGCAGTAAACAAATTCTTTCTTAGAAATTAGGTAGATCAGATAGGAATTGGGTAGATCAAAGCCCACTATGAATACTCCGTGCTAATAGAAAATAACTCTGGTACACCCTATAGCTAACTACATGAAAAGGGTAATTTTAATAAGCACAAATTGTAACATATGGTCTTAAGAAGTATTCTTCAAATTCTTTTTTTCCTATTTTGAAAGGATTTGGAAACTCTAACTGCTTTCACCCTATTGTGCAGGTGAGGTATTTTAACAAACTATAGCTCTCTAGTTTTCCACAAGAAGTGAAATTTGTTTTCTTTCATAATTTACATACAGCTACATTGAGTAGAAATGGATGATGAAAAGGAAGTGTGAGTTACTCTCGCACCTGACAAGAAAGACAAGTTGTTTGGGGCTTTTTGGTGCCCAGGAAAGGATTGAAAAGGCTGATGAGAAGTGGTGTTCCATACTTGTTCTACATGACCATTGAGGGAAAGTCGTGCTCTTTGGAGGGTGCAGTGTTAGTAGGTTTTAAAGAGAAATGTGTAGCATAGTGAAATAGGTCTGTAAATATTTTGCTCATAGTGGGACGAAGGAGGAGAAGCATGAATTACAGCATCACCATGCTTGTTCAACAATTCAGCTCGCTTCTGCTGGCAGAAAGAAAGTTGGCTGATGACATGGTAAGTAAGTAAGTACAGCAAGACTAGATCATTTCTTTTTTCATAATGTTTCAGCCTTTGCTGTGTTCTTCAATAGTACTGTGAAATATGTAATGCTAAAATAGGAGCAGATTCTTTGTTTTTTTCTGTCTGTGATTCCCCATTACATTTGCAGAGATGGCATGTCAAAGACAAATTTCTGAAGTGCTTCTTCAGCAATCTTAAATGGTCTCTGAATTTCAGGCTCAGATGCTTTCTAGCTCAAGCATAATTATCACGAATAACACTTTCAGTAGGTCTAAGACTGCTTTCACTTATAGCCAGGTAATCTCCTTATCTTTTGTAGGCAGAATACAGGAAATTCTTTTCCTCATGGAATGATTCAATTTGGCGTTTGCATTTGTGTTATAAAACTAATTCTTCATAATGCACGCATTGAATTTGTCCTGATTTTCTTTAGCTACTGTCTCTGCAAGGCTGACATAAGTAAAAATAGTATTTTAATAGTTATTTATTTTTATTTGTTCACAGGTTAATAGATATGATTCTGAAGATGTGAACTCTTATGTGAGGAGCAGACTTATTAAATAAGCAATCACTATTTTTGCAGGCAGAGTACATGTTCAAAACAGAAAGCTGCTAATACCACAGAGATAAAAGGATCATTTGCACTAATTTATGAAGCTAATTAATCAAATGAACTGAGTATTTTAAGCAGTTGGTGATATTCTGCTGAGCAGGAACTGAAACAGTTAGAAACTTCGTCAATCTTATTTTTGTTATTGCCATGACATACTTTGACTTATATTGCGAGTTTCCTACAATAATAGCCTTTTCATAAACACTGACAGCTTAAGCAGTTTAATAAACAAGAAATGTTAATGCTCGCAATATCCAGGCAGATTCCTCTTTATATCATAACATTTTCTTAATGAACTACTGACAATGAAAGACACAGTATGTGAAGACCCCTCTGGCTGTCAATATTACGGATATGAAAATATTTTAAATAGTTAGTACATGTTAATTATTAAGAACAGTAGGGATTTATCTGAATTTATAGCAAATTTTAAAAAATACTAAAGTTCTGTGCAGCTGCAGTAGATTCAGAAGATTCTGCAGTGAAAAAATGTGTTTTTACTGAAATTGTGTAAATAAAAATACCAAAGAATGGTTGTTTTATATTGCCCAGAGTCTGTATGAGATGTAGAGGCAATGCATTTCAATACTAGATTTGTTGGTAAAACCATCAGCAAAGATGAAGCAAAATGTTTCAAGACAGAAGGAAAAGTTTTGCAGAGGCAAGCCAAATAACATCACCTAAATCCTTTAAAGCACGATTTAGGGTTACTTTCTGACATGACAGAAATGTGTGTATTGAACCCATTTTGTCTCTAGAAGCCAGTGGGAATGAGACATGCAAAATAAATGAGAATTTGTCTGTGAGTGTCCCAGGCAAATCTGTAGAAATTCATTCCCACACTGAAGAGTGCGTAGTACAGGTGATGTGGGAACTGCTTCCCAGTCATGGAGCTGTACTCTCTGCCTGTGGGCTTCTGTTCACTGTGCGTGTTCTGGTGCACTGACAACACCTGCCGGAACCGCGCAAGAAATAAAACCTATAGATCTGGAATGAAGTTGTATGGTCAAGACCGGTATGGAAAGATTAGGAAGGGATAGGTAATCTGTGCAGTTAGCTAAGGGCATGTGTTGGCATTCTGTGCCAGAGGGAGTGAGGTTATACAGCAGAAAGTTTTGAGGTAAGACAAGAGAGGAAGTGATAGTAGTTTATCTGCTTCTTATTTAGCGCTGCTCATGACAGTAGCTGACTGAAATAAATTTAGGAATCCCTGCTATCAAACATAAAACTCAATGAGATGAAATCTTGTTTGTCTGGATTCTGTAGTATCTTCAATAACCTTTGTAGATTTGTTTTCCATTCACTTTTCATTCCTTCTTTTCTTGAACTTTAATTTCCTGCACCTTCTTGCTAAAAACTGCCTACTCTGTCATGCTGGTAAAGAGGGAGCACAAGAGCAGAATCTGAATAGAAAAGTCAGTTCTTTTTCTAGCCCAGTCCATTTCCCACAGTGGAAGATTGAAAGGAATAGCCTCTCTGATACCCTTTGAACATCTTGTCAGCTGACATGATTTGAAGCAACCGTAAAACTACTTGGCTTTGTTTTGTGGTCAAAGCTGAACAAAGTCAAGAAAGAAAAGTGTTCAAAAGTGGACATCTGGATTTTATGACACCATGCAACACTCACTACGTAACAAATGCAACATGCAAACCAGTATTTCCAAGAGTATCTTTACAAGAATTTGAAAAGAAGGTATTTTGAAATACAGAGAAAAACCAAGTTTGGTGATGATTTCCCACTAGCTTTCAGAAAGAGAGGTATCCCTAAGTTTTCATTTTGGCTTTGGAGGTCTCTCCTTAACATATAATGCTGACTAGTGCAGCAGTCATTCCCTTTCTATGTTAAATCATTAACTGATGATATCTCATTCATAGTTTCAAGGACGTTTAATATTTTTTGCCTTTTTTTTCAATCTGTAGAATAGTTCCTCCCCTGGCAATTCCCACACATTTTTATTGCAAACTGAATGGCCTTAATTCAAATGTCTTCTGCGAACTTGAGCATCTTTATGGATCAAACCATGAGTTTCAGAAATAGTTACAATTTTAGGGATTAGTGCTTTTCAGTGCATGGAATACATTTTGTAAGTTATGTATTGTGAGAGTTGCTGGTATCTTCTTAGAAACAGCTGCTTCAGATCAAAACCATTTCCCACTCTGTTGTCCTTTACCATATCAAATAACAATTGAAACAGCAGCAGCAGCCAATGAACATGGATCAATGATATCTTCAGCCACTGCATTTGTGTTGGTTTAATCCATTTATGTGAAAATCAAGTTACTGCTGGCCTGCTTTTTCTTTACTGGAAACAATGGATAACATTACTTCAGAAGAAATTAATCCAGCGAATTAATTAGCAGAATCTAGTATCCAATAAATGGAGTCTTGAGAAAGGTTTCACGGGTGGTCAGTTGTGACATTAAACGGAAGGTAACAAAGTAGGTACCGAAAGCTGTTTTCCATAATCAAACAGAAGTGACAAAAAAGAACAAATAGGATGACATTGACTTTGGAGAGACCTAAATAGGTCAGTTCTTGTACCTGTCACAGAAAAGCTTTGAGAAAAATTTTTTCAAGTTTTTGGCTTAGGCCCATATTTAAAGGCTTAAGTTTTTGAAAGAAATACTTCGAAAAGCAAAAAGGAAAAAAGATTGTTTCCAGACCATTGAGACCAATGAGACTGATACTTCAGAAGCTGCACTGGCGCTTTAGGATCAAATTCAACCCAAGTCAGTGGGAGAAAAACAAGTTAATGCTTCATCATTCCTGTCTTTCAGTAGGTTAAGGTTTTGCAGTTCACAGACTTGGACCTTACGTCTGGTTAGTTAATGCAATTCGGCTGATGAGTGGTAACCTCCATAGCTGCAGTATTTGAATTCTTGATTTTGAGTCCAGCCCCCTTTTTTTAATATTATTTTATTGTTATTATTGAATGGTTGCACTAAAAACTACAAATGGAGATCAGTATGCTATTTCATGAGGGCTGTGTGTGTGTACAGCCAAGTACTTTGAGCCAGATTTTCAAAGGTATTTAAGAGTCTGAACTTTCAGAGAGATGTCTAAGAGGATCTTTGAGAGACTGTCTGCATGTTTAAGCCGCTAAATGACTTTAAATATCTTGGATTATTTTTGAAATATTTAAGCAAGTGTTTAAGCAACTTCTTGAAACAGGGTTTTAGCAAGACTGAAGGTCTCTTAAGATCCTAAATAAGTCATATTTTACTGGGGATGGGAGTTTTTCCTGCAACTCCCAAACAGGGAAGATGTTTCTGAAAATAGGTTCTGTTTCATTTAAAAACTCTTTAAAAACTGGCTTTTACTGCTTACTCCAGTAGATATAACATAAAGGAAAAAGAAACCACTTTTCAGTTAGAAATTCTATTTTAAGCTATATCTCTCTTGACCTGTAGGCCTGCATATCTCTGACTTAACTCTGTGGGCTGTAGCTTGTCACAGAGAATGATTCTGCTTTTGGCAGCTGTGCTCATTCAGCATGTTTGCTAACCTAGCAGTAAAGTGCTTCTGTATTTGCTTTGTCTTGGTTTCTGAGCAGTGACTTATTTACTGAAACATTTCTTTTTCTCTCTCTTCTTTTACGTATTGGAATTGATTGTGTGAGTGAAATTCAGGATGTTGTGACTGCAGGATTGTATGCTGTCAGTTTTTCCAGAAGGTTTTATATGCTTGTAGGACCTTGTGTTTCACTCATTACTCTGACTAAAGTAAAGAATAACTGATATAGGGAAACATGCTGTATCAGTAATCACATTAGAAATTTTTTTGGTGCAGTCTTACTGGTAAAATCAGGGATTTCTTAAAGATGTACATTTTTGGATATGTTTAAATTAGTAGTTGCTTTTTTCAGAAAAAAACCCCTGAGGCATGTGTAAAACTAGTGGCTACATAAAGCTGAAGAATCAGATGTCTGCTGGGCAAATTGACAGAACTCATTAATCTTAGACGCAGTGCACTATAGAGTCTGTCCTTTCATGCACCTGCCCATGCCTAAAGTAATTACATGATGGCACTATTAATACTGAAGAGCTTGAGTGGGAATAGGGTTATCTTCTCTTCCTAGTAATTGATTGCTAGCTGATTAGTGGACAACATTTCTCCTACAGTATAATTGCCTTTCTGCTATTGTAACCTCTCTAACCTGTGGGTTAGGCCGTCTTACTGGTTTTGAGACCCTGACAATAGCATCACAGCCCTCAAAGTAATGAACTGGAACTCACTGTGAATTCCCCAAACAGAAGATGACTAGTTAAAAGTATTTCAATGATAGCATATTTTAAAGCAATCAGACAACAGAAGATTTGTTGCCTTCCCTCCTGCCTTCTCTTTCTATGAAGATATGTTCAAACCCTATGATTCCTGTGTGGAAAAGTAGGCAGTTGACTTCTATTAAATCACATCTGTTGCTTGTATAAAGTTATTATCTAAAATGTATCAGAACTGTGTAGTAAGTTTTTATGTTCTTCTGTGACCCTATAGAAATAGAAATCTATATATTTACTTCTTTAGAAGCAAACAGGTAATAAAGGAGCATATGAATTCTGCAGTGGGGTCTCAGATATCTGCTGGTGTCTAAACATGATTATGTTCACATATTCTTAAAGGTGACTCTGTGTTATTTTTGTTGAAAGCTGGTAAATATTAGGCTGCTGCTTGGTTAAGCCTGGTATAGGAAGCACCTTTTGCTATGAAGTTGCCTGGAGAGAGCAGACGATTTCCAGGGCTACATAGAGCTGCCTCAGTTCTCTCGCTCTGTAACTCTTGGTGCCAGCTGCACTGGCTTGGGGACACAGGGACCTGCTGAGCAACTAGTTAGTGTGCAGGTTCATGAAGGTGGAGATGAAAGATTACACTGCAGGAGATGTGACAGATATGAATCTTAGGAGTAAGACATGAAATACATTATCATTTCCATCCCCCAGCTTTGTGAAAGAGCTCCTACCTTGCATCATCCTTGCATCTTGCTATGTTTTTGTTTTGTATAACTCTGCACTAAGCCAGAGTCATATAAATCTTTGAGCTTTCTTACACTGGTACTGGACACAGATGGGATGCAACAGCAGTGCTACAGCAAAGAAATCTCTAATCTCTACCTTAATGCTGTGCCATATACTTCCTCACTTGATATCACTTTATTCTATGGTACACCCAAAAGGCTGATTTTATTAACATTTTCTGAAAACTTTTGATTAGTCTTGTTCAGTACAAGTGCTTAGCTTAATCACTGAAGTGGGTGTCTAAGTTTAAATTATGTAACCAGTTCCCTAGATCCCCATTTCTGAAGGTATTTAGGGGCAGTTAATAATATTACTCAATATTACTTCCAGTATTCTATGAATCCAGCCAAAGGCATATTCTGTAGAGAACAGTGCAAGAACACACAGTTGTCCACTATGTGATGTTACCTGCCTGGAAGGACATTTAATTTTCTAACTTTTGTAAAGTACCAGGTACCCAAAAGAATGATGACTTGCCTTAGGAATGATACTAAACTGGTCAGAAATCTCAACGACTTCTGTCTTTCTTCTTGTGGCATGCCCTGTAAAATAATACAAATATAGCTGAAATGATCAAGTACTTTGATTGATGATTTTGTAGTAGCCTGTGGGCCGGGGAAATGTTCATATGGAAATCAAATCCCATGCCAACTGAGTTTTGTGAGTGCTAGTTTAGGTCTCAGACAAGTTTTTTGTCTGCTAATGGATTTTTGCACCTGACTAGTGATTCTCAAAACAAACTTCTGACAGCTCTGTAGCAGGTATAGAGAAACTATAGAGGAAGGACAAACTGAGTTTTGCGTGCACTTAACTGCTGACATGACTTTTTAAAAATTCTCTCTTCATATCTAGCAAACGAGCCTCATGCGAACTTGAGCGGAGAGAAAAGCTTTCCTGTGCATGGTGTATTTTTGCTTCATGGCATGACCAGCCTTTGAAAAACTGAAGTCCATGCATCTGTGTGGAGTCACCAGACAAGCTCCCTTGCACTGCATTGTTTAACACCTGCATGCACTGGTGGGGTTTTACTAGGAGACACCACAGTTGGGGTGTCTCTTTGCCCTTATGCAGTGTTCAGTTGAGTTGTCCTTTACACATTCATCTGGAATTACAAACTGAGCCTCTGTCAATCTCCGTGAGTTAGCATTGATATAAAAATGTCTAGCATACAAGCTCATGCAAATTACAGCATTTTTTAGCATTTATGGGAGCATGACAGGGGATTAGGAATGGATATTAGAGAGTCTTCAGGTCATAATAGAAGTGTGTTGTCAGGAAAGCAGAAAAGCCTCCTCGTTTTTACTCCAAATTTCCTTTGTTTTCTGCAAACATAAAGCAGTCTGTTCTTCGCAACATAAAATTTAAACCAAGAATCTTAAACTGCATAATTCCTGAAAGCTGTTCTTATAGATGCATAACTGTTAAAACATCATTTGTTGGATAGAAGGAGAAAGAACAGTCTTTCCCAAGAAATGCTAAAGGATTTTTAGAAAATGTTAATCTAATATATGCATATACTTATTCCAAGTGGGCCTATATTATGTGTTAGAAATATTGAAAATGTTAAGGTCGCAAAATGAAATCTTCAAGTCAGGAAATTCCAGCCTTAAGGTTGCTCCTTGAAAAGCATTTCCCTGCTTTGTGGCAATGTTTCATGAACAGTCTTTAATTATTGGATCACATGCCGATTTTTTTCCTACAGGGCCACTGCCTTATTCACTGCACAGATGGGTTATGTTCTGTGAGTTCAGCATTTTAGTGGCGTTTCATGTGTGGTTCTAACTTATATTATCTGGGAAATACTCCTGTACTGCTCTAATTTGAGAAGATTTTACTTCCACATCAGCTTATCTGGGCTGCTCACCACTGTCATGCAAAAGGCTTCTCAAATGTTATATATTAATTTTCATGAAACCTGTAGAAGGAGGAAGTTGTATGTCCATTTTACAAAGGGAGGGTTGAACCAAGGAATGATGGTTATAGACTTACCCAAGAACTGTGTTGCTCAGGACCTGATTTTTTGCAGGATGGAGTATGTGATAATGTTTTTTATGTTTACTGGTAGAGTTCCTCTTGATTTTGGTCAGGTGTAGAAGCTCTTAACACTTCCAGAAATTACAAATGAGACATTCAGAACACAAAGAGCATGTTCTTCTTTTCAGCCCGTTGGGCTCTCAATGCAGTCACAGATTACTATAGCTAAAAAGTCCAGAACAGGTTAAGAGAACATTCCTGTGTAGTGAAGATTCTTAACTGCAAGTCTCTAAAGCTACCCATCACCTTCAATTGAACGTTAGACCTTCTAAACAAAAATGAATTCCCAGGAAAGAAAGAGAAGAGGTTCAAGACATTTTCACTACCCTTAGTGACTAAAATGGTTTACAATGGAAAAATTTAAAAAAAAAAAAAAAAAAAAAAGACTATGTTTGATAAGAGGCACTACTTCTTAACCCATCTTTTTGCCAAGGTGACCTGAGAAAAATGTATTTCAGAACCTCTGATCTGATTGGTTTAACATTATGATGTAAGCAAGACCCAGTTTATGAAAATCCCAGACTTGTAATTTCAAGTCTGTGTGTTTGATTTCTTACCAATGCTACTCTTCACATTAAATAATACATCTTCTTTTATAATATTTGCTTCCCAAATTCATGCATTTACTCATTGAATCTATAGCTAAGCTCCTCAAAGGAACTTTCAAGATCCTTCGGTAAAGGAGGAGTCAAATGAAGTTCTCAGTCATTTATCTGTCTCGAGTATGAGATAATATTTTCTCCAGTGCTACTGGGCATTTGGTTTGCAACCTGAAGCAGATAAGGACATTAGAATATTAACAAGGGGGGGTTTGTACCGATCCCTTCCCATTGATCTCGATAGAGATCAAATTGGCATATCAATTTATGCTCTCAGATTTCAGCATCAGGAACATTTCTTTAAATCAGCTGCATAAACTTTTGCAGTCAGGGATGGTAACTGTTAAGAGTAGTGGGCTGCCAACATGGAACTAGGCATATGCTTTGTTAATGAAGAAAGATGTTTCTGTAGACATTTTGTACAGAAAATTTCAGCCCAAGCAGTTAAAGCTGAACATGGTGCCAAGGGAAGTGTCATGGGAAGTGCTGGGAAACCTTAACTACAGGTGACATTGGCTCCACCTGTAGTAAATATTCTCTACAACTATTTAAGCACTATTGTCCTTCACTATCATGTTTCTTATGTTGAACTTTTTGAATAGTGAGCCTGAAAATAACAAGCTGAGCTCATTAGTAGATTAGGTGTTGCAGTGAATCCATGTGTTCAGTGCTAGTTCTCGTTCTCCAGTTTGATAGGGTTTCTTTTAGAGAGCAATTACATCTGATTGACATGTTTTCATGTGCCTCTAGCTTTGACTCCTTCTTACTAAACAATTCTAGATCAAGGACAGTGACTTTTCTACTGCCATTAACTAAAATCAGGATCCAGGAGAAAAAGTTAAATACCTTTTAAGATGCAACTTGAAACAAATTATAAAATATGTATAAAGAGGAATATATTTTGGTTTCATATACTCTAGTCATTGAAAGTCAAGTAAAAAACATAGTTTAAGGCATGGACATGAATTAAAATTAAGCAGCAAGTTCTCTATTTCTACTTCAGACTAGAAAAATGCAGTAGAGGGCCAAAGCCTACAACTAAATGTGCATATAGCTTTTCCATGTAATTTTCGCTTTATCATTAACTTAAACTGATGTAATTTGGTGACGTTTTATACTAATAATGCTGCTATATATCCTGAAAATGTAGTAAGTAAAAGTGACTTTTTTTTTTTTAAATGAAATGTTTCGCCATAAAAAAAATGCATACTTGAAGATACCAAGTGTTCTTGCCCACTGGATTTTGCTTCTTATGGAAGAAACCTTAATTTGAAAAGGATTAAAGGCTTAAAAATTAAACAAATGAAAATCATTCCTCCCTTACTAAATCTACTGTAGCTGAATGTTTGCTTTAGTTTTAATTTGATTTTTTAGTCTTGTACTTGTGTTGGTTTTTGAGGCTTTTGTTTCAAATTTAAAATTTTATTTATAGGTTAAAATGAAACAGAAGTCTATTCCTCTGTTTCCTTTGCACATCAGGGTCAAGGGATGGATTTTTACATGCTTTGCATGCACTTATGATCTGTTAGCAAAAATTATTTGGTTGAACTTGTGTTTTAATGAAGTCGAAAGGATCAGGATTGTCCAATAAAGAATTTTTGCCTGAACACAGCAAGTAAATACAAGAAAAACTACAATTACTCTCCTTTCATAAATCAATGGCTTTTATTTTTTTCTGATGCCTGTCTTGGGTAGCTGCTTAACAATTTGTGTTACTTAGGTGAGCTGTCCTGAGTAAGTTGTCACGTTGTAGCTTTTGAAGATATTCTGCCTGTCCAGGGAGTGGATTTTTTTCATTTGAGGGCGTATTTGTGCAGCAAAGAACACTTTGCTGTGTTTGGGATCCCATTTTCACCTATCTGCTGTAAATTTGCAAAGCTCCCCATTTATTTTGTGTGTCTGATTCACTGGCTAGCATAGCCACGACTTCTCTCTTCTCAGACCTTTTTGACTACTGGGTTATCCTGTTTGGCTCTAATAGCTAGTCAGCAGTGGCTTAAAGATTTTATTTATAGTGATTGGTGTGCACAGTTTTGTTTCCTGCCTTGCACCAATTCACTGCTCGATACCAATTCTTAGCACTGGTGTTGTGGTAGGAGGTTTGGGATTATGATCAACTTCTTCTTCAAGGGAAATGCAGCTCCACCAAGGAAGTGCAGATGAAAAAAATGGGGTGATAAGTAGCATGGAAAAATAACCAGAAACACTTGTTGTTCTTGCTGTTGGTCCATATTCCATTGCAAGCAAAGCTCTGGTCTATAACTGGATCTGGCGCATGTGGATGGAGATCCTTGCATTGTTTCATGCCCGTGTCTAAGGAAGTGTTTTAGAATTGGCTTCAGAACTGGAGGCATGTAAGGCACTTAAACTGTGGATCTTATAGATAGTCTGGGTCACGTGGCTGGAGTGGATGTTGACTAAATTATTGATGTCTGTCTTGCCCTGAGGATTTCGATTCTTAATAAGAATTATTTATCACTTTGATGTTTCATATATATACTTCAGAATATATCAGAATGCAACATAAAAATAATGTATTTGGTTTGTCAAAACTAGAAATTTCAGGTAATATTATGCAAAGCAATAATGGCCTTGTTAGATATTTGATGTTTCTCATGGAATTATCCTGCATTATGAATTGTAGAAGCCCAGTGTGGTTACACATATAGTTACCTTGCATTTTTCCTTCATCTAGAGCATTCCCATTTATTCCAGAAGCCTTTTACTTTCCTCTCCCTGCTATTGCTCACACTCTGACACCCAGTTAAGCGCTGTGCTATAGTGGTGTTAGCTACAGAGTATGCCAGGTGTACTTTTCTTTTTGACAACAAAAGTCCATATGACACAACTTTTTTGTTTCTATGCATTTTTCCCTGAAAACTTACCAGAATAAAATTAGTTCTCTCTTGCCAAATTAACAGTTTAGTACAGTAATTAGCAAGTTCTGCCAAAATATCTGTTCCAGCAAGAAATTGCATTTGGGAGCTCTTCTATTTTTTCCCTTTAGCACTGACCACAGAACTTAATTAACTTTGCTTTCCATCATAAATTCCAGTGCAGGCAATGACCACTGTGTCTTCCCCCACTCCTACATGTTCACTTATGATAAATTGTCCCATATGCAGCCAATCTGGAGGCAGGTGCCTGTGTGAATCTCAGGGGTTATACATACTGTACTATCCCCAGGGCTGATTAATAATGAGCTTTTCACTGAGCCCCCTTCTTTATTCTGTGTTCATGCTTCAGTGGAATAGGGAGAAGTTTATGGTAGAATGAGAGGTTTCCTCCCTCCCAATCATACTTCTCATTTAAACTAACGTCTTTTGGAACTGATTTGCATGTGCATGCTGCAAGGTACCTGCACTTAACCCCTTGACCCACACAACCATTCTTGTGGTGTTTCGTAAATACACCTTTTTCTCAGTATCTCCTATGTTTGTATACCTTTGCCTCAGTGTGTTTACTTTACCTGCATTTCCCCTTCCATTCTTGTCAACTCTGCATTTCCAGTCAGCTCTAGATGAACTGCTATTGCCCAACAGTTTGTGTAAAGGGTCTCTATTTTGTTTGTAACTTTGCCTGTTAGGTTTTTATGCATAAAAATCACTAGAAGTTGTGACCAATTTTTTTAAACTTCATGAAACTCTTTTTTGGAGTATGCCTATATCTTAACACACACATTTGTAAACATTATCTGGAACCAAAATTTAATCACAGAGCAATGAAACACAAGCTATTATGTGTCCGTGGGAATAGATGCTGCAGTGCACATTATGCTGAATTTGCTAGGCTGCAATGTTGCTGCAAAGCATTGCGGTGCTGTGCAGATGCAGTAGCCTGTGTTTGAACAGTAAACTAGAAGGACACAGTAACTCAGACCAGTGCTGTTATGCAGTATTTGCTTCTGGGTGGTGGTCTAGCTCACTTCAAAGTCTCTGCACCACGCTCCTTGGAGGTGAGAGTCTATCCAGCAGATCAGATGATTTTGCATCTGAAGTATAGACAAGGCCCAAGTTACTTTGGAAATGAGAAGTTGCTTTCTCCCTAAATCTGGTCATTAGGCATTTCTGAAACCATCAGTTCTTCTTTATAAGGAAATCTTTTGAGGCCTCTGATAAATTCTTTTTAAAATTTTTTTTTCTTTTTTTTTTTGCTTTTTGCTTTTGCTCCACTGTTTTGGAGCTCTGATTACTAAACTAGAACTAGGAATTAAGGATTGGAAGGGTGCCTTTAAACTAGGTACTTAATTCTTTCCCTGTCTTAATATAGCATTGTATTTTTGTTTGCTCTTGGTTTTGTTTAAAAATGTTGAGGATTCTGAACAGACAATTTCATTGCACCGTTAGGAAAAATGCTTTTGTGTTTCTTCTATGGTGGCAACCTTTTGGTCCCCAAGTTGTGCAGGAATACAGGAAACACACAATTTCATTTGATGGAATTCCCCAGTGCCTTGTTGAATTTTTAGTGGCTAATTGATCAGGGAAAAGATTTTGGCCATGACTGACTCCTGTTCCCTGGTTATTTCCAGCACTAGAGAATTTAGTCTTTTCATTCAGTGTCAAACATGCTGCGGGCCTGACTGGTTTTGATATGCTGCTTCATGAGCCTTTATCTTTTTCCTTAATGTTTGGTCTCCAGGACCTTTACATATTTTAGTTCTGTCCACAAACTATTGATTTATAAGTAATTTTCTTATTTCCTGTTCAAGGCAGTTCTTTTTCTGTCTTTTTTTTTCCACTTCCCTTTTTTCTAATTCTGTTTCCACCACTCACATGGACAGGAAAATACTTAGGAAGTATAACGGACAAGGCAGTGTGAACATCCATGTAGTCATTGTTGTTCTTGGTTCAAAACCAAAGCAATCCATAACTAAATCAAGCTCAAATGTCTTGTCACCAGATTGACGATGAATGTTTTGGTTACTGAGAGGTTCCAGAAGGAGAGGGGGAAAAAACCTACTTGAAACAATAAACTTTATCTCCTACTGCTGTATGTGTCTTCGTCATATAAAGCAGTCAATTTGACTTTCCCTCTTGAAAATATCCTCATGAAATTACTTGATAACTAGCGAAGGGTTAAACTGAAGTAGTGTTTAACTACAGCTCATGATTCCTTTCATTTTGCTAGGCAGACTGTCACTAATGAGAAGTGTGATGTTTCAACTCCCTGCGTTTTTCACTTATTATCCAGGTCTAACTGCAGTTTTGTTGTTATCTTGCATTCAAAATAAAAGCAGGACATAGAAAAAAGTAGATGTCGTGCTGAGCCCAAACATCATCAAACAAAAGGCTTCTTCATACTTAAAGGTTTCTCTCTGATCTTCTGATCAACCCTTAAAAAAGCATAACAACAATTAATGCCAGGAGGTTTTCTGCATTGCTTTTGACAAGGACACTTATAAAGCAGGAAGAGTTATGGTAGGTGGTGCTGGTGTTGTTTACTTGTTGAAAACAGTCATATTCACATGCCTTCAAAATGAGAGTAAGTGCATGAAGTAACCTTAGCTCGTTAAAAAGATGCTGGATATTTTTAAGATGCTTCATGATACTATGTCATAGTGGCTTAGCAAGAGCAATCTCTACCTATCCCACCTGGAGAGGCGCATTTTGCCTGTTGAGTAACTTTCTAAAGGATGAGGGAATCTTATTATATTCTCAGATATTCTTTATAAAATATTTGAGTGCAGTATCTATCACTAATATTCTGTTACAGCCTGAAATTTTAACAACTATCAGTATGTGGTATAATTTTAATTGAATGCAAAGTAACCTATTTGGTTTTACACTTGAAAATCCAAAGACTAATTATTTCCATTTGGGTATTATACCCATTTGCATATTATAGTAGCAAGTTTTGGCTCTTGCCTCAGGTTAAAAGGAGTTTTATTTATTTTCTTAGTGCCTGGTGCTTTTACTGCTTGCAGTATTTGATGTGCAGGAGGGAGGTTCCAGTGATTTCCACTGCAGCAATCTGTGACAGGACTAAGTGTGAACCCGTTTCTAGGAGAAATGCCCGTGGTCCGTGTTATCAGTTGCGTGCGCTACTGGCGGCACTGGTGCAGACTCAGCTATGCCATTATATGTGTTACTAATGTCAGATGGATCAAAATGTATTCTAGGCTGGGTTGGTGCTTTGCAGTTACATACTCCTGCTCCTTATAGGGAGAGCTTGGCAGTGAGCTGCAGCCTCCCATCATACACTTGTGTCTCCTTGTTGATGTACTCTTCTTAACAATTTCTTTTCCTGATGTAGAACATCTTTAAATGAGGATACAAAGTTAATGTTAGGAACTAAAGTAGCAAGGAACTTGGTTGTTGCAATTCAGAGTAAAATTTGTTCTCACAGGTCCCAAGTTGTATAAAATGCTAATACATGAGGTTTCAATGAGATGCTTTTTGTTAAAACATACTTTGAAATGGGAAGGCAATAGTGAAATCTTTAGTGTATTGGGTTCAAAGCTGTTTAGATAGTGACAGGATCTTTAAAAAGTACACAACCTATAGCTTTATGTGAAGGTTACCTGTTCAGTATATTACGTGGGGAGTTGATTAAAGCTGCTACGTGTGAGAGCTGCCATACATTTAGGATAAACATCAGAAGCCAGAGACTCCTGGAAATATAAGCGAAGGCTAGCCTAGACGGGAGCTGACCTATGTGAAGAAAGGACTTTCACTGTGGAACAGATGCAAAACCAGAAACTCATCCTTGTGGAGGAGGAGGATGAGGATATTGAGTGCCATAGACGAAAGAAAGAAAAGACAGAGCCAGTATGGCAGAGTGAGGATAGGCAATAGGAAATGAAGACAATATGACACTGAAAGAAAGGAAGGAGGGAGCCCTTCAGCACAGGCTAGAGAAAAGCAACACACTGCACTGAGCATCTGCTGTTTCCCCACTGTGTTCAAGGGGACAGGACATACATATTTTTGAAAATGAATAGCTTTGCATCAAAGAAATACCTGGCTCTGTCATCAACTTCTCCATGTGAAAGGGAAAAGAATGCATAAGACGCTGAATGTTTGCTACTGTTCTGATCAAAACATACCATTATTTATCTCTCTTTGCCTGTACCAAGGAACATATGAGGCTGTTGAGGCTACCTGCTGAGGGCCTTATGGCAAATTTTACAAGGTATTTAAGCTCCTGAAGATGTAGAGGCACCTAGTGGAGTTTTTAAAAACACCCAGGATCCTAACGCTCTTCATAGATAACAGCAATTAGTTTCCCAGGTGTTTTAGAGAGATCCTATTGAAGGTCCCCTGGGTCTTTCAGTACTGTGGAAATCCTGTGGCTGGTCTCGAGTGCTAACAAATATATCGGTCTGTTCTCTCTCTTGCTTGTTCATTCCAGGTGAGAAGAGAAACAGGCAATGTATTGGTGCAAAAAACAAATAGGGCTTTAAGTGGAACCTTAACTATTGAATGGCTTTCTTAGTTTTTGCAGTTCTCTGGGGTCTTAGTAGTAAAAAACAAAAATCCCATCCACTCACCGTCAAGAGTGTTGTGATACAGGCTACTTGGGAATGACATAAAGTAGTGAGGAGTCAAATCCAAGAAGCGAGATCATTAGCAAGGAACATCAATAATATACTTGTAAACAGTTTCTCGGTGTACTGAAGCCCTGCCATCGTTAACACAATCAACATGATTCAACAGAGTTCTGTTTGGAACGTTCATTAGACTTCCTTCTTCTTACTTTCCAAAATGCTCTGTTTTGTGCAAAAGCCTCTTTAAGTTACAAGAGTTGTATTTGGCTTTTTTATTTTCTGTATGCAGCCGCATCTTGGCTATGAATTAAGACAGCTTATAAATGGCAGATATTTCTTTTTAGGATAAGTGCACGGTATTATCCCAAGTAGAATCAATGGAATGCAGTTCTTAAAATTATTCATACAATTTACCCCAGACATCCCATAGAAGTAATACTCAGTATTCAAGACAGGAGAATACTGCAGTCTGGCCATTGAATGAAGGCTTATCATCTTTTCAGGAATTCTTGAGTGTTGGCTTGCTCATTGAAAGATATAAGTTTCATCATGCTTACTTTTAACTGGAAGAATGCAGAGTATTTTGTTGTTTCCTAAAATATTTTAATTAGGTCTTCTTTCTGCATAGCTGTGACATCTCAGTAGTTCTGAACAGGAAAAAAATGCTGAAGTTATTTTCTGTGTTAATTTCAGTGACTGCTGTTTGCCATTTTGATTATATTGCCAAATTTTGAAGGTCAGCCCGTCCTTAGCAGTCCCATCAGAACAAAGTGCTAATGCTGACTTTTTTCCCAGGCAATGTAGTGCTTTAACTAGCACACGAGAGGAGTCCATCAAAACTTTATCCTCCACTGAGTATTATTGCTCTTGTAAAGATAATATTAATACACATTTCTAATGCTCTATGGATCATTATCTGGCGGTGGACCAATAATTGGGTATAAAACATTAACAACTAAAAAGGAATACTGATTCCTTTGGGCTTATAATTGTTGTTCATTACAAATTGCTACCAAAACAAGCCTGAGCTGGTTCATAGAGAATTAAGTAGATTTGGTTTAGTAATGTTTTCAGGTTTCTGAATAAATTATGGATGCATCTTGACTGTTAGAAGGAGCCACTGACATTATGAAATGGTAATGAACAGATCTGCAAGAGAAAAACAGCCTCAGCTGATCATCCTGTTCAAAACCTATTAAGGTCTGATGAAATGAGAATATTTTTTCCTTCCATGTGTAGATGTGCAACAAGTCATAAGTTGTGGACTTTAATAATATATTTTCTCCACAAGCAATAACACAGCAATTAGGAAGTGCTCACTGAGGTAGAAATAATGGTAACTGCTGCACAGATTAGTGTTGCTAAAGGGAGCTCAGACATACAGTAAAACAACATATTCCAGGTTCCTGTTGGTGTGTAATTTCTACTTTATTTACTTATCATCTCAGTTAAAGAGGACTCCTGGCAGTAATGAGGCTACATAAATGCACATATAATACTGTAAGATGCTACAAATTATATAAAAGATAAATCTAATTATTAGCTGTTATAATGACAATGCCATCACTGGGTAAATTGTACAGTTCTGAGAAGTCCATGACTGCCAAAAATGCCACTACACAGTGTATTATTTCTGAGCTTGTACTTCTCCATGACTATTTGTAAGAGATGTATAACTCACTTGGAAGGGAGCTGCTAAACACAATGGCTCACAAATCTTCATCTAGTGCAGCAGTACTTACAAGGACTGTGGTAAGTATGAAGATAACAATCCTGAAAACTTGGAGGGATATTATTGCTGGAAATTCACAGTATTTGTTACCACTGTGGTAAAAATTAAGATAACATGACTGCCAAAATGAATCTCTTATACTGTAACTGCCTTAAAAATAAACATGCAAAAATTGCCACGTACTGCAAGTTTGTCAAAAGAAGGTATGTTCAAGTCCATCAGTGCTAACTCAGGGAAATGGATATTCATTTCTCTGAACCCCAGCAGAGTTTTAATCTTTAAGATCTGCAAGGCCTCTGATGCCTCAGATGTAGAACATTAAAAAAATTGTCAAACAGAATTTAGTCATAGATTAACCATAGGACATTGAGAATATGTGCTTACAGTAAAACATTTGTAAAATAGCGAATGTTAATTAAAATAAATTATGATTAAAAAGCACTTCAGAAGTGTCAATTCTTTTTTCTTTTTATGCTGGATGATAGTGCCTGAATCCTACCCTCTCCTCCTGTGAAGGCATTTATAGGATTATATATGTAATTTTGGTTGCAAAGGCAGCATAGGAAGTCTGTTACTGAGAGGTATGGAGATATTAGAGGCATTCTGTGCTGAGTAAGTTATGGTATTTGTGTAAGTGAAATATGTGAAAGAGAGCCAAAACTAAGATTTTAATAAACAAGTGACTAAAGTTAAGCTGTTAAATGTTCTCTGTAACAGCTGAGCACTTCGTATTTAAAATCTAAGTGCTTACTATTTTAGGAAACTAAATATGAATTTACTAACTGTAGACGTGTTGTGTTGTGAAATATTGGCCTTAAAGAAGGCATAGTGATTTGTGGTGGTGGTGGTTGTTATTATTTCTGTAGTTATTATTTAGGAGAGAACAAAGAGGACAGTAATTGGAAGATGATGGTAAGGTGTAGACTAGAAGTGAGCGTAGATTCCATGGAGTTTTTTGAGTAAACCCTTGAAATTAGTGGCAGATAGGATGGATATGATATGTTCATGCTTTCTGCTTTATGTAATAACAGTGCAGTGGTTGAAACTGGAGCTGGAATGGAAGGGTGCCAGCAGGGTAGCAGTCTTCTGGTCTGTGAGAGGATATGAATGGGGAAAATTAGACATTTGATTTTTATGATTGGTATTTTACACACTTGATGGAAAAGGAAGGGAATGAAAGCTACAAGGAATGATAAGAACTATTATCTTGGAGTTAAGAGGGAGATAAATATACTCTTTTTATTCAGGGAAAGTGTTCACATCTCCTTATTTGTCTGACAATGACTTCTTTTCTACTCTGCTTATCCAGTTCTGGAAAGTCTAGATTGGGACTAGCTTTTTTCCTTCTCCATGAATACATTTACAATGAAGGACAAAAAAATACCATCCTTCTTGGAGATCTCTTGGAACAACTCTAGTCTCTCAAAAGAGAAATTTCTGGAAAATGAATGCAGCGAGGTTCACAAGAGGAATTGTTGATGTAAACAATTGAGTAAAACTGCCTGAATTTCGTCTGCTAAAGGTGTCTATATTCAATTACTGAATTAAGAAATCAGCATATGTATTGTTCAAGGGTGTCATGGGTTGACAGGTTTCTAGGTGAATTTCACCCTGCCAGGTCCTTTGGATGTGACAGGGTGTCATGGGCCAATCATTTTTAAGATACACTCTCTGCGAGATACAGTATTTAGGGAGTTTGGACGCTTGGAACTTCCTTTTTGGTTTCTGGTGTTCGGACAGGTAGTGGGGGAGAGAGAGGGTCCCTGCCAGGCCAGGCCTCTGGGCTGGGCCTGGCCAGCCCCCCGCCTCTTCCCTGCTCCCCCTGAGGGCCGGGGCCTGGCTCCCTTTTACCATCTGCCGGGCTGAGCCCCTCCAACCTCGGGCTGGTGGGCTCGGCCCAGTCCTCCACCGCTCCGGGCGCGGGCTGGGTTGGGCCCCCACCTCTGGCCGCATCCAGCAGCCCCCCTCGCTTGGCCTGGCTGAGGTGGGGAGGCCCCCCGCAGTCTGCCACCCCTCCTAAGATCTTGATGCAGCCGGTACGAGTGGAGAACGGCCCCCCTCCTCCTCCTCTCCCTCCTCGGCTCGGCTGCCCTGGCCGAGAGCACATGACCATCCACCGGCCCGGGACAAGATTAACCCTTCAGACACCGATTCTCTCCCAAGTCAGAAAAAGGGGTGAAAATGTAAGAGAAGCTACACCAAGACACTGAAGTCAGTGAAGAAGGAAAGCTGAATTAGATGGGAGGAGAATGAGGAGATGTCTAGCTTTGGGGCTGAAATTCTCTTGTGAAGCTATGGAGGATGGGTGATTGATCCATCAGACTGTTTCCTGTAACTCATGACATTTTATNGTGATGCTGAAGCCGTGAGAGAACTGTTTTCTTGTGGAAGAATCTCCATGGTATGGCTACTAGAGAAACTCCTCTCCCTAAGTGAACTGAAGAAAAGTTATTCTAGAGGTGGTAAACTGACTGAGAAACATCAGATTTTGTGTCTTTGTATTGTCAGTGGGGAAATATCTGAAAGAGAAGTTTGGGGGGAGGAGAGGTTTTCCGAAGGTTTAATCTAATTCTTACTATTTGTTTTATTTGCTTTTTTTTCCTTTTAGTTCTGTTAATAAAACTTTCTTTATATTCTTTAAAGTTTGAGCCTGCTTTGCTTCTCCTAATCTTTATCTCACAGAGGGAAATGTTCTGACTAATAGGCCTGAGCTAGAACCACTGCACTTAAATTGGATTGGCAAACTCAAACCACTACAAAGGGTACGACCCCAAGTCAGTGAACTGATGTTTTAGGTACTGTGTTTGCATGTTTGACTGAAATAGCACACTCCTGCTCTCATTTACCGATCCCAGTACTTTGAGATTCGCTTCAGACTGGTCAAAAGTCATCAAGAGAAACACAGACAGGTTGTATAGCTGTATCAGCCTGTTTTTCTTGAGAGCCTCCACTTCTGTTTGCATGAAGCAGGCATGCATATATTTTTTACTGAAATGCCCATTTCAAAAGTTCTTTCCATGGCCCAGGATTTAATTACTGCTGTGAAAAATGCAGGAACCCCATCTTCCTTAACCAGCCACTTTTGTAGTATCTTTAGTGTCTCTGTAAGATTCTATCAATGTCAAGAACAGTGAGCCAATTTTGATATGACAGACAGCCAGAAACTCTTCCAGCAACTCTTGGTGATCGATAATGTCTGAAACTAATAGACATAGAATACTCCCTTGTTGCTTCCCTGCAGTGACAGTCATGTGATTGCCAGCTTCTGGCTGAAGCAAAGAAGATGCTGCCCTCACTTCCACACTAAGTTCTGGCTGGTTTGTGAGGTATAAACTGATTCCCCTTCATGTGTACATGTCTGGTGGTGTGGAACTGTACTATCAAGAAATGTATGTTTTCAATAAGGCGTGACAACTTATCAGTACTTTAAGCTATAGATTACACCAGTGTACTGTGCCTGACTCAATCTCCCTGTGCTAAATCATATCAGGATCTGAAATTCACTGTTCCATAAAATAGAGTAGAGGAAGGCAAAATATCTGTGCGCACAGGTAAATGCATGTAGGTAGCAAAAAATTATGAGTCATTTGGAGACTCTTAACAGTCTCATCCAAATCCCCTGGGAATAAGTTTTTTTGCCCGGTTAGAATTCCCAGGGCAATGGCAGAAGCCCAGTTGTATCATTTACAGCCAGACCAGACAAAGCACCTCCGCATTTTAGAGCAGGAGGCGCTCCTGCTCTAGCAGAGTGATGTTATTAATGACCATTAAATCTTGTGCATCTACAAGATAAATTTTGCTCAACACAGATATGCCTCAGTTTGGAAAATCACTATTCACTTTCTAGAGTGTCCCTTATTATTTTTTGAGATCAAAGCCATAAGATGCAAGGGGCAATAAATGCATTAGTATAAGTAGTCCTTTCTCAAAAGTTTAGGAATTAGAAATAACTCACATTGTATAAATCATATGACATAATTATTGCATTTAAATGTTACATTACACTTATGTTTACATTAATTCTTAATAGGTCTGATTTTTTTCCTTCTGAAAACATAATTGGAAACTGTATTTTCCCTCTTATTCTAATTAAAATATTTTAATAAATGTTTATTTAGATACTATGTCATGGAAGGTTGCAGCCTTGGCTGCCTAATGTAATGTAAAAATCAATTAGATGCAGAAAAATATCTGAGTTTAATTTACAAAGACTAGATATCTGCCTGATCACTGCTGTGTAGCAATATCCTTAACGTTTTATATATTAAAATAGTAATGATTAGTATTAATCTTGGACATGCTGAAGTATTTACCTATTCATATATTCAAAGGTAATCTATTTCCTTGAATGCAGCTTTTGAGTTGCCATATTGTATAATTTCTTTACCACAACGTCTTCTACAGTGGTTTGAAAGCAATTTCTAACATGCATCATATACTCGAGGTTTATTTGTCTCATGCAGACATCAGCGTGCAAACATTGCTGCATATGTAATCCTTGGAACTAATTGCATGCATGCAAAACAATGCAAAGATTTTAACATTGTACAGCAATTAATATCTCTGCTAGTGTGTGTTTCCTTCTCCCCATATTCTCTTCCTCCATGCCCCCCCAACCATAAATCATTTCCAACCTGTCAGAATGGATCTGTGCTGGCAAAGAAACAAGGGTAATGTTTCAATTTTCTCCATCTGGTAAGATATTTTCTGTTAGTTTTTCTCCCTCTCTGTGCTTATTGAATTTGCATGAAGAACTATGTATTATAGACTAATAAGATTTCCTGAAATAGAGTGGAGGAAGCATGACCTGTCTCCCACTAAATCCGAGGTTGTGTGAGATAGAGTAAATTCTGTCATATTAATGTTACTGAGAAGCTGAGGACCAGACTGCCTTCCTGCACCGCTGGTGCAAAGGGAGGGCTGCTGGCATACCGGGAGAGGGATTGGGATTGTGACTGTAGGCCTGTGATCACTGTGCTCTAAGCACATCGTTCCAGTTTTCTCAGTTTACAAAATCAATTAAAAATTCCTTCTAAGAAAATGCTTCTTTGTTTTCCTAAATATCAGTCATTCCAATCTTTAGCATCCATACCCTTTTTGAGGCTTAAACTGCAAGCTTGGTGGGTTACGTAAATTTCATTTATTTTAGATATATGATTAATTACTTTAAAAAATAATTTTATATGGAGAAAAATCAATATCCTCTCAGAGTACCAGATCCTGTGTTGATGATAGCCTTTGTGAACAGTTCTCTTTATTGCTGGGGGATTCTCCATTACATACTGGCTAACAGATGAGGTACAGTTTTGTTATAGCCATTAAAAATAAAAACTAATTTTTACTTGCACAGAGAGAAAATTTTGGGTCCTTCTGAAGGACCACATCCTGTACTTGTAGGATCCATAGACAAAAAGAAATATCTGAAGGTACGAAATTGTAAATGCTTCGTGAACAGTTCAAACTCCAGACCTTGAACCATAGCACTCCTTGGGAGAGCGGTACAGCAAGGCATGGGTAGCAAAGGTGGATTTGGCAATGAAGCTCTGATTAGTGCTACTACACCAACTCCAGGCCAAAACCACTTTCCTGGGAATCTGATTCATGTACAAAGTGGAAGAATTCCTCCCTCTTCTTGCCCTTGTTCTATACTTTGTAGCATGCAGCATTTATCTGAGGAATTTAGCAAATTTGCTCCACTTGGCAATCCAAGTATTCAATACTGAGTTGAAATTAAGAAATTATATTAAAGTTATGGTGTAATTAAACACCTCACTTATTTTTCATTTCTTTTTAGTTTACCTTTGGTTGTTTTAGCTGTTTTGAGTACATTCAGTTAATATTTTCAGGTTTGACTTCATGTTTGAGAAATCTAGATGCTTGTTTTAATGGAAGCTCAGATTCACATTTATTCACATGATTTCAACAGTTAGGACTTTAAGAAAAATAGCAAATATCACAAGATTCATAGGAAAATAATGAGAGTTGGCCACACTATCAATTTCCTCTGAGCATACTTCCATTATATTTAGGTTATTGGACATACTTATTTGTTATTGCAAGGCTTCCTCTATGTGGAAGGAGCAGAGAGCCTTGATCTGAAAGAGAATAAAACCCAAGCAGAAGCAGACGTAAATTCTCTGTGAAAGAGCAGAGAGACAGTGTGCATGTGCACGCATGCCTCTGTCTCCGTGAATACTCGGCACTGAACACTGAAAACAAAATGCTGTTTGACTTAACAAGTAGGGAGAGTACTCAAATGTAGAGGCACAAAAACGTCCATGCAATTTCACAGCTAAATACACTACAATTATAATCTAATGCAATAACAATTTTAAGGGTCATTTCATAGTAAGAGAAATCTTTTGAGTGGTAGAAAGCTCCCACCCAGCCATCACCTAAACAATAGTTACGGTTCCCTGGAAGGGGAAACATTTGGACCAAATTGCTGATGCAGAGACAAAATCCCTTTTCAAGTGTTTTCTTGATGTACCCGAAGTTCTCAGAAGATAAGACAGACTTTAAAATCACACATCCCCTTACATACCTGGGGACTCAAATTCAACATCCCTATCAAAAGAAAGTTAACTCTTCCTTATCTGTAGGTTTTATGTCTAAATCTTTTCCTATTTAAAGGTTAGTTATTGCTGTTGGGTTTTGTTTAGTCTTTAGCAGCTCCACGTGTCTGGAAGAAAACTATATGTGTCCCAAGACATAGAGTTGTAGAACTATTGATAAATAAAGGGTAAATTTACTTTTTAATGAAGTCTAGGTATATGGCAAATAGTGCACTATGCTTGAAACATGAGGACTTTGGGTAAGATCCTAACTAAAGACAAAAGTAACAGGAACATTCCTTTCATCCTGTAACTTCAGTCTCAGCTTTTTCCTTTTTATGTGTTTGCAAAGTCTGTCTAAGTCTTATTTGTGATGATGTTCATTTCAGTCCCTTGTTTTGCTCTGTGGTCCAGCAGTGGCTGGGAGCACTTCAGAGACAGCACGCTTTCAGGTGTCACATTACAGCATCTCCTCTGGCTGATAAAAGAGAAGTATTAATAAGCTCCAAAAAAGCCTCATATCCATTACTTTCACCACTGCAATGCTGTTCATTAACATGTTAGTAAGCATCAAGAGATGCCGCCAAAAGAGACCAAAAGCAGCCAAAATAGACCTGCTTCTTCCAAGCATAAGCAGTGGTATAGAAATACTAGATTTGAAAGGAGAGCTCCATTCTGTTTCATGGGTCTTTCAAAACAACGATATAAGTCATCGTTATTAAATCAAAAAGACACCCTCTGTGCCTGCCAGCCTTTATGTCTGCCAATCAGATTTCTGGAATGCTGTGTTTTCTCTTATAAAGCTAAAATGTGTTATAATGGGTTGAGGAAGGCAGAAAAAGGGAGAAAGAAATTAATGAACTGATCAAAATATAAACTAGGAATTGTTAAAAAATGTTTGTGAATCATTTCACTAAATTTTCAAAATTGTGTATTCCATGTTCTGCTGGGCTATAGCTCTCTTTTTCTGTTTATCCAAAATATGTATTATTTTAATTCAATGTTTCATCTTCCACAGAGAGTGTTCATTGGCTTCTGAAAAGGAAAAATAAAATGAGAGCAGTTGTAAGAAATGTTATGTAAAACAATGGGTGTGCATATGAGTAAAAGGGGAAAATGTGATGAAAATCATGTTGGTTTAAAACATTAAGGAATTATAAGCAAGTCATTGCATTAATTTGTAAAGATGTCTTCTGGAGTAATAGAAAGCAGGGGTTTGGTTATCAGGAGTGTAACTACTTGCCTTTCTAAATACATGATCCCAGTGGAAGTAGCTGAGATTTACAAGGCAGCTGTGTATGTGTAGTGCAATAGATATTGCTGTTTGCTCGCGTAAAGCATTGAAATAGCCAGGCACCTGAGTTGCTGGTTCATCTGTGGTGCTTGTAATGTAGGTAGGTCCTAACACTGTTCATTTCAAATGGGGTTTTATCAGATGTTTCACACCACAGAAGCCAGTGAGACTGAAACACCTTATCCTGATAATATCACAGAATCACAGAATATTCTGAGCTGGAAGGGACCCAGAAGGATCATCGAGTCTAACTCTGTATGAATGGCCTGTAGGGGGATCAAACCCTGGCATTGTTAGCACCTTGCTTAGGTGAGCTAGTCTCGGTTGTATACTGGATTTGGACTTAGTAGTGTTTGACTGAAGCATTTATGAAGGCAAGATCCCAAATTCTTGCTTTGTTTAGAAAGTTATTTAGATTTTGAGATTGCAGTTGAAGTAAGTACTTACTAAATGTTATCATTCCTAGCCGGTTTTATTCTTTGTCTACTGTGCAATGAGATTAAATTCCCAGGCAGATGTACAAACCCAAACCCAAAACACTGGCATGCCTGGGAGGGAGTGATGACAGACTGTTACAGTCAGGACTATTCAAAGTACATTGGTTTCTGAATGCTGCACAAATGCAGAAGCACAGCTGAGAAGTTCAGGATCAAATTATGATCCCAGCTGTGCTATCACTGCCGAAAGGGGAAGTTATCTTTACCTCCCCAGGCTTCCTCCGAATTATGAAGTCCTGCCCCCTCCTGCCATGGGTAAAACTCCTTGCTAAGTGTGATGCTGTAGGTGGATCCTTTACTCTCCACTTTATTTGCTGGGCCAGTTTTCCATTGTTTTGCCTAGCTGAAAGAGCCCAGGTCTAGGAGGAACCAGAGACAGGAGTGTGTGGTGAGGAGCACACAGTTGTGAACAGATGGCAGTGTTCAGCTTTTCCTTTTCCAACAGCAGTAACCAGTGGAATCAGCTCATTGTCTTGTACGTAGCTTCACCCAAAGCAGCAGATTCACCTTTGACAATGTTCAGTTGTGGTGGCTTTGTTTTTAACACGCTCATAACTGATGCAGATATAATTACTTTTCCCAACAGAGATTATCAGGTTGGAGATTGATGTATGATCTAATGAAGGGGGATAGTAAAGTTACTTTGTGTTATCTGTGATCAAGAATGAGAGTGCTCTTTTTTTTTTCCACAGGCACTTTTTTGAACAAGCTGATTTGTGAAAGCTTTTAATTGTTTTTCACTTTTATGGGTGATAATGATCAACCAAATAACAACCTGCTCAAAAAGGGATGCTTTATTAAAAAACACCTGAAAGCTAGTGCTTAAAGTAAATGATAAATTTAATTTTTAGAAAATGCCATATCTGGGGAACTTGAACTTGGTCTCATGTGCTGTTATCTAGATAATTCACTGGACAAATTCCTCATTTAATGTATTTCAACTTGAAATACATTTCAGTAGTCAGACTGTGGACATCTCTAAGTTGGTTTATCCAAAAAAGCCAATGGAAAGAACTCTGCCAAAGAAACAGTTATAAGAAAATACCAGAAAAGTACACTAGATCTAACTATACTCTGAAAAAGAAATTATATTTATAGTTTTGTTTTGTGCCTTAAACTTTGTTATTGCATCTTGGAAGTATATTCAGAATACTTTAAATTTATTTTATTCAGTCAAAAGCCAAGACAGTGTTGTTTATTGTGTGGATTATGTTCATACTTACTGAAGAATTCACTAGCACTGAGGTCTAATTATTGATTTTATCCATGCAGTGAGATGTTTCGTATGTTGCCTTCTGACCACTGCCCAGCTGGAAATAATTTCTACTTTTGTAGGATTTTGGTAGCAAAACCAGAATTCTATAAGGTACCTGCAAGTCTAGTACATTTGCTTAGCTTTTATCACTATGGTAGAATATTTGCTGGAAATATATTGTACATTTGTTATTTCCTGAGAAAGGCAATGGTTCATGGGATTTTTTCCTGTAGTGGTTGCTGTCTGGCACAGTGGTGACCTTCAGCATCCTAACATGCAAACGAGGTCTATGGCACAGAAACTCAGGAGGGATAAAGCAGACTTCAGAATCCTCCCCAGTAGAGCTATAGTTCTGGTGTGTAGGAACGTTTGTATAATTAAACACCCTACTTGCATTAACTGCACTTCTGACGAGTCCAGGAGCAAGTTTCTTCAGTGCTTTCTCCAGCTTTAATCAGAGGTTCATTGGCTATGTTGCTGGGCTTGGGGAGAGAGGTCAGGCACGTGCTTCATCCTGGTATACCGGCATGGATCTTTTCTATGTTGTAGCCATGTAAACAAAGATGTTTTAGTACTTCCAAAATTATGGACTTTTTTATTGGAGAATATAGTCATATGAGATTATAAATTCAGCTGCTGGCTCTTTGTTGATATAATGTTTGAAATAGTCTTGTCCATAATAAAGACATTTGTTTTGTCTTCGTTAAGCTGACTGCCATTTTTCATCCCAACATAATGTAAAGTCTTCTATGTATGGGATTTCTGTAAACAAAACAGTGCTTAGTTTTAAGAACTCTCAATAAACAACTATCAGACTCTTTAACAAGATGTTTTAAACTTCAGAAAAGTTTGACTTTTACATTTTCCAGATGCTTCCTTGTATTGTTGCTCTTAGAGTTCGGCTTTAATATCTCTGTTGTGGTTTTGGACATTTTGATAATTCATGTTTTTAGCATTGAAGGTGACATTTGGATAGTAATAGTTTATTATTTTCTATAACTGTTTGCTGTATGCATGTAGACATAATTTTATTATGCTGTATATAGGACTGGCCGTATTCCCTTATTGTTTTTTGCTGTGCAAATTCAGGTTCCTGCCTGAATTTCCTTCCTAATCTTCCATTTCTTTTTCACAGACAAAGCTCTCATAATCGGTGAAAACTGATTGACCCAAGGGCCTAAAACCTCTTTTGTCCTATAAAAAGGTACCAGAAGAATGCAGTACAGTTAATGTGGTGATTTGTCTTTGCAATTCATTTCAGTAGCTTATCTGTGGGAGAACTGTAGTGCATGTGTTAATGTAGTACGTTTAAACATCAGCAGATGGGGCCCTTGTTTCCTTTGAAGAATGGTTTGTCTTTGAATTTTATTTTTTAATGTCTGTGGCAAGAATGAATTTTTCTTGTTATAACACATTAAATTAATGTAGTCTTTGTAGCAGATAGGGATCTAAACGCAGATCAGAATGCCTTAACTTTAGTAGGAAGCGAGTGTTTCCAAATCTAACTGGAGATCTAATTTTCATGGTTTGCCCTTATTTCTGATACTGACTGAACAAAAACCTCTGCTTTGAATACCTCAGAAATTTTCTAGGGTTTGGAAACCAGCTATTTTGCCTTGTGGTTGAATCTGGCTTTTAACTGTATTTCATAAATCTTTCTAAAGGTAAAAGAATAAAGCAAATTCTGTGTCTTCTCCAGAACAGGCAACACTTTTCAAAGTTATTTACAAAATGCAGTTTCCCTTCTCCAAAGGTGAAATAACATAAAGGCATTGTAAAAGCAAAGCAGAAATCACCGTAGAGAATAATGTTTTGTTTTAACTAAGGGAAAAGCGTAGGCACATGCAGCTAAGGGGAGCATATGTCTTAACTCAATTTCCTTGCTTTTGAAAGACTAGAGTTATAAGTGGAATGGGTTCAATATTTGAATATGGTCATTTTGTTTCTAAGCTTGGTTGTCCCCTTAATGATTCTGTTAGACTTAAAATACATGCATTTTATTTAAAAGTAAAAAAATGGTATGGAAGACAAAGCAATACACTCTGGTGCCTTAACCAATCTTATGAATGTGTTACAAATTTATACTTGTATTTTGCAAATGGGTGTCTCATAGTTTGGAATTACTTTTTCAGAGTTGTTAATCTTTCCGATCTAAATAAAAATCTTATTTGAATGTGGCTACATAGTGGGTTTTTAACATAATGTATCATAGAGGGCAAATCTTTCATATTATTAACTTGAAACACCAAAATTTCTCCTTCTGTGTCATTGTAATCTGTCATTTAAAGTGACTGCTACTTGCTTATGCCAGCTTCTTCATGTGGTTCACGTGTGGGCTAATTACAAACTGCAGATCTGGGGTTTTGGGGGGGGAAAAAAGCAGAAGAACTAATACATTAAAAAAATCCTTAAGTCAAGAAAAGAAGCCATGTCTGAAAGAGGAGCACACAGTTTGCATTTATTGGATATTGTACCACTATCTAAGGGTTGACACTAAGGTTTAAAGTACTGCGATTTTAAAATTGAAAACTGCATAACATGCAAGCAGTTATTAGGTTAAAAACATAAATTTGGTATATAATTTATTGTTGCTTATGCATAAAAGATTACATTTGTGAAGCCATGATTTACACTTTTTCTTTACTTTTACATATGAGACCTGTTATTAACATTAATCACATTTTTCGTGTCTAATGGTGCAGACCACGCAAGGCCTGTCAAAAATTATTAATATTTTGATTCTATTTTTTGACTCAGTTTTTGATGGAAGTATGGTTTGTTTTCCAGAATTTAATAGGGAGAAACTTCAGAAACATTTTACTGGTTGCTCATTTAGCTGATTTGGGTGCATACCTCATAAATAGCATGTCCTATTAAAAGATCACCTAAGCATACCATTCTGCTTGAATTAAAATTATTTTATCTGCATCATATGGTATAATCTGAACATCTCAATGCTGCCCCATATTTTGTTACTGATTTACTCTTATATTCCCCTATATATTTGTCTGGTCTGTACCAAATTGTTATGTTCTTTATACAGATTAAATATAGGGAGAAATAATCCAATCAAATCATTAGAGTTGTACTAAATTTTTGCTGGTGAGATTCCCATAAACATTTTTTCCCCTGGAGATATTGTGTATGGAAGTGCCTCAGTTTGAGGGAAAAATTGACTTGCACTCGACGTTGACTCTATTGGCATTTTTTTCCAAAATGACAGTGCATTATTTTCTGGGGAAGTAAGAAATGACAATTTTATTTTGGCCACAAAACTCTCAGGAAAATAATTTCCTATACAGTACATTTTTTTCTCTGTGCACGTGAAAATGTATGATTTTAAGGTGTGTATATAAAGACAAACAAAATATTTAGGTTAACTGTGAACTATTTCTTATATAGTGCATTGGATAAAGAGAGACTTAGATCCAAGGATACAGTAGAGTTTTCTAGTTTAAATTATTATTATAATGGCTTATTGATCATTTTACTTAACACACACTAATTTTTGCATCTCTTTTTACCTATGTATTCATCATGCAGATGATCAAATGGAATTTCACTTCCTCTTGCCCAAGGGGGAAAGTAAAGAGGTTCTAACCTTTGAGCTGGAGGAAGGGAGGGAAAGAAATTTAACTGAAAGGGAGGTTACTTTCTTTAGAAGTAGGGAGCTCTGCTTTAGTTGGGAAATGAGACAGTACAGCTGTTGAAAGCAGCTTACATCTTTGGTCATGACTTGAGTGTCATTTGAAACTGTTCTGTGCATTGTTAAGTAAAAAAAGTAAGGAAGGAAGGGAAGGGCCTTTGAAGAACCAGCTCCTTTTGGAAACAAGTGTATTTATGGTAGCTTTATCTAGGAATTTCTACGCATATAAGTAATAATCATTACTAAGCATCTGTAAGGCTATTTAGCTAATAGTACCTAGTGGATTTTCCAAATCTAGAGTTTATCTTGCAGCTTGGTGGTCTCTTTTTTTTTTTTTCTGTTAGAAATGTATTAAAAACATGAATTAAAATGTGAATTTTAGAGATTAATCCTAAGGCTTTCTCTATAACTCTTTTCAGGAAAAGTTCTTGGATGAATTTTTCTAATGGACGGTGATGTTGGATGTTGGATTCTGTCTTCTTGTAAGGACTGCACAGAATACACTGTATAAAACCAAAACATAGAGGTTTTTGGGTTTTTTGTTTTGTCTTTCTATTTGATGAGCAGGTCTGGGTGTGGTGGAGGTGTTCCCGTGTGCTGCTTCTCTTGCTGAAGCATTGTAAAAACCCTTGCCGCAAAATGTAACAGATAATGGCTGTTTGACGGTGTGGGATAAATTTCGGAGCAAACGGGGATGTTCCATTCATGGCATTTCTGAGACTGGAGCTCTATGCGCGGGGTGGAAATTTTAGGTGAGGAAGGCTTTTGTGGGATTTCCTCAATGAGAACACTATACACTGGTGGTGTCACAAACTCTCAAACGCTGTGGGTCGAGAAGGGAGCCTCCTCCAGGTCAGAGTTCACATCTCTCTCCATCTCTGCACCTTTAATGGGGGACAGTCAGGTATATTCAGTGTATTCTTTTTATTCCCTGCACAACCGGTTTATCTTAAGTTGAATAAAAGGGGGGAATATAAGAAAATACATGGTTTTCTGTACCTTTCTGAATATATCAGCAGAGCTGGTTTTGCTTAGCGCTCCGCTTACTGAGTTTGGAAGCTTCCTCAGATCAGGAGTTCTAGCCAAGCTAGTGCCAGAGATGATATTTTTGTTGCGTGTCAGTGGATCTACAAAATGTGGCAGCCTTGAATTCCAGCAGCTCCGCACCCTGCTCTTACAGCTGGAATTTAGGGAGTACTTAGCAGTGTTCCTGAGGAGCTTGTCTGATTCCCAGGGCAGGCTATTGAAGACTGCAGAAGGTTTGACATTAATTCTAACTTTGGATTGTCTGACTTAAAACTTCATGTTTTAAAACTTTATTTGCAACATAGTTTCTAGCTAGATTTTCAACACAGCGTTCTAAATGAGTAATGTTTGATATTTTGCAATACTTTAAATTAATAGATAACCATTTACAACATTAACACTATCTTAATGAAGATTTTTGCTTGGGATTACAAACAGCTGCTGGAAGTACAGTTCATCTATCATTTATAATCTTTTATTAAATTTGCACCTGGCAATGCAGCTATAGTTGAAAGTCTGTTAATTATGAGATCTGCATTTGAGAGGCCTATAGGCCTTTCATTTCCAATCTCATCAGGCTGGAGCTTTGTATATAATCTTTTCACTAGGGTGGACATTTTTCTTCTTGGGTGGGTCAACCTTTAGCTTCTTCCCTTTTCAATAAATAGGTAAATACTCAAGAATTACTAGAAGATGCCAAGTAAGAAAAGCATAGGTGTTTTTTTTGGTTTTTTGGGGGTTTTTTTGCCTTTTTACGCCCCTGTTCCTGAAGCTGTCCTTGCCTTGAATGGAAAAACAAATAACAGAACAGAAATGAAAAATACTTCATAATAAATGATTTAACATGTATAACTTTTTTTCATTTGTGAATTGTCTGTGAGCTGCTTTGATTTTCTCAAATGAATTTGCTATTCAAAATTATTCACCAAATACTTTATCTGAATAATTTTTGGTCTGGAGGTTGTTGGCAAGCAGATTGTTGCATTTATTTGAATTTCTAATTTCAGATATCACACTGTATATGTTGATTAGATATAGTAACATTTATGTTCTCTTTCTGAAAGAGAAGGTACTAGAACTCTTAAAATGAGATTTCCAACTGGTGTTTGCAAGTTCAGAATTATTAGTGAGTATATAGTCACTGAATGGGCTGTTGATTGCTCCTTTTGAGCGTAAACTTGCTTGACAAAGTCTAAGTCTGATGTCTCTCTCAGAAACAGTTCTCACAGAAAACCACAACAAATTCACCAAAATGTATTTGAAAAAATTGACATATTTTTAAAAAAGTATTTACTTGACCTTATTTTATTAATGTTTTTTGTTTTCAAGATCTGATAATTGGTATAGGTTGCCTTTCTCAGGGAGCTGCCATAGTCAGGGAAGATCAGGCTGGAAGCTGGTAAGAGGCTTGGAAGAGTGTACAGGAGCTGGGTGAATAGAACTTGAAAGGAAAATCAAAATATTTCATAGTAACAGAATAAATAAACAAACCGGTCAATTTAGGGGCCACATTAAGGACTCCAGTATTGCATTATTTTAGACTGACAAATCTAATAAAAAGTATAGGAAGGATGGATGAGCAGAGAGAAAGGATTCAATGTATTGTTTTTATGTAGCAGTTTCATACAAGCTGTCTCTTACCAGCTTACCAATAATGAGATATTGCTGTATGGAACTCAAACTTTTATGTTTGTCACACAGGAAGACAAGACAATATATGAAGAAAGAGATGAGGAAAATGATGAGGAGTATTAGAGGAACACTATAAGTTCTTTTGTAGGGAAGAAACCAGAAAAGCATAGGAGAATGTCTAAGGGTGAGTGGGATAATATGAACAGTGGAGCTAGAGCTGGCCTGCTGAATCTTCTAGTCTGACATCTGAAATACATCAAGGGAGGGTTTGCTATATTAAAGATGTTAGTTGGCTTGCAATAGGAATTAGTCACACAGCTTTTGCTTAATTTTGTGACTTTGAAAGTTGTTATATTGTTTTGGGATAACATTTCTTTGGGTTTTTTGCCATCACAAATGCTGTATCTGTCTTTGTTGGCAATGTACTCCACATCCAAAGACTGAATTAAATTCTGGCAAATTCTAAAGAGAAAGTTCAGGCTTGGTTTAAAAAGGAATTTCTTAAGGAGGACCACTGTTTTTAACTAGGTGGGTTAATATATTCCTGTGAAAGAAGAACCTCTAACTGTTACGTGTCATACTGATCTAGTAGAAAACAGGTGCTGGGGCCTTCAGGTGTAGTGGCCAAGTGGATTCCCAAAGTAAGTCCAGATGAAAAATTATCACTGAATGCATGTTTTGTTTTGCTTTAATAAGTAACTTGATAGTGATTGTGGGTGTTGTCACACTTCTGGATTGGAAAAAGTTCTCCTTTAAAGTGAATTTTGGATAGGGAAGGAATGTTTAAGGCTCAGGGCTGATATAGAGAGTTTTACTCTTATCAGTAGGGGAAAGATTAATTGTGGCCTGGGTTTACATGGCTGTACAATTCCACAGAAGACAAAAGGGATTGTGCTGACACAAATCAGCAGAATTTAGCTGCTTCTTGCAGTAACAGGTGGCCAGCATAGCAGAAAGTCCTGCCAAAATCTAGTGCAATACTGAAGCTTGTACTTTTTCCGTCTTTTCCTAGCTGGACACTGTTCCACTACAGATTTGGTTCCTGAATTTTTATGCATTTTTTAAAAGTGCACTTTACTTATAAGCCTTTTTTTCTTCAGTTTCATGTGTTCTTGAAGCTTTTGAGATGTTCCTAAGCACTTTTGTGAGTCTTTTTATGGACCTCTAGTTACAGTCTGATTGCTGAATGTCTTGGGTGAATATTTGCAGTTTGGATGAATAGCTGAAGGTGCACCAAATGGCAGCATTCAGAGGTATTTGACCAAGAATGATTGACAGTGTCTGTAACTACTTATTATGTCAAAGCTTCAGCACACCGATTGATGGGAAATGATGTATAATAAATTAGAATGATCACACATCATTTCCCATCGATTGAAATGCCAAATCCTTTGATGGAGTAATGAGTTATGGCCAATACTACTCACTGTCTTAGTAGGAGATTGATTGCATATCCCTTCATCAATGTGATCAAACTAAGGAATCCAAAGTACACATGCAGCAGACAAGTTCTACTGCGGTTTCAATGTAATGTGAGAGCAATAAAGTCGGTGTTGCTTCTGTGGTATTATCACACCTGGGTAACCTGGTAACCTGGGTATATGTGAAACAGGAGCAAACATGTAAATGTGGCCAAATTCATTCGATACAGAAACTTTAAAGAAATGTAAGCTGATTTCCTCTCAGTTTTACATACCAACAGAAAACTAGGGATGAGGTTAAATTTACTAAAAATCAGTTATGCAATAAATTCAAAAAGAAGAAAATCCTAACTAATGAAAACTAAGTTCTTGCTTTAATTTTTTCCTCAACTGAATGTTCTTGCACAGATCAAACTTCATTTGCCATGGCCCTCAAATTAGTAAAAAGGAAAGGAAAGTTTCTAGCAGTCTACTAAGAATTGCTTTAGAATTTTGTATTTTTCTTCCCTTCAGTAACGTTCTTCATCTTCGTCTCCACCTGTATATTATAGAATTAGTGATTTGTACAGGCTAATCCTTCTTTCTCAGAATAGGTACTTCAAAGCAAACACATGTATACACACACATATTGAACAGTATTTAAAAGGCTGCACCGTAATATCTTGTGTCTATTCCAGTGTCTTATGGCTTGGATACTCAGTGTTTCAGACATCCAGCTGTACTTCACATATAGCTGTACTCTTTTTTAGCCAAAAAACCCACCAAACTTTGGCTAGCACAATGGCAAAGACAGTGTAGCTGAAGCAATTGTGGCCTAGAACAAAATAAGAAGACTTTTTCTGGAGCTCATGCATTGAACACAGAAGCCATTTATTTATTATTTATCAATGAGAGAATTTTATGATGAGGAAATGAGGATTTGTTGTGTACTTAAGTGAGTTTAAAATTTTTTGTAAATTAATTTCCATTTGAAAGAATAATATTAAAATGAGTATTCTTAGATTACAATAGTTTAATAAGGACTGGTCAACAGAACAATGATAGCAGGATAAGATCAATGCGTGGAAGCCAGCTTTAAAATGGGTACTGTTGCTGTCTCATCATAGCAGCAAGAGGCTTAATGTGGGCCAGTTAACCCTACCTGTCATGAAGACTTTGCAGCAGGCAGTCACTTTCAAAGTGCTGCAGCAAGATAGCGATCAAGATTGGAATTAGTAAATTTAAGCTCTCCTGAGCATCTCCACGGCACTGCATTCACTACTCTTACAGACTATGTAACCTTTGCACAGTGAAAGCAGTGTGGTCATGCTGCAGTACTCTCTGCAGGCAAGTATTTGTAAATTAGGAAATGTCGAATTGTAGGTTGCTTGTGATACTTATGCTTGTCTCTGTTTGCATATTCACTATGGCAGAGCCTTTAATTACATGGTCACCTGCTAAATTTTTCTCCTGGTTTCTGTCTCATTCAATGCATTCCATGGGTAGCAATCATAGACAGCAGCAACTTTTTAATATCTTCTTAGTGGAAAAAGAGAAGCACATTTCTATGGTTATATGGATCTCCAACAATTACCCTGGGGCCCGTCGAGAATTTGAAACCTGAAATTTTGTTCTTGAAATGTGATGAATGTTAGGTCTAAATGAGTAGACAGTAGGAAAAGCCTGCTTTCCTGCATGATTTACTTGAACTGTGAGCTAGTTCAGATGGGTACCACAAGTGATCCAAGGCATCTTTCTCTTTTCTCCATCCAGGCTGGCTGGCACTGGGGATCCCGGTGCATTAAGGACAGTTTTTCAGTTTCTTTGACTGGGCACAGACTCAGCTATAGATTATAAACAATGTTGGTCTGCAGATAATGTTTTGACATTCTGTAATTGCTGACTGCTCAGCAGAGACAGGACGCTTTCTTTTTCCAGAAGTTTATAGTTATGCAAAACCTCAGCAAAATATACAGTGACATGGAAGGGAAAGTTCTGTGGGTTAAGAACTTCCTCTTTATCCCAGTTCTAAAGTTTCCTATAGCAGTGACATTGTTGGAGTTTCTTATGGACACCTCCAAAAAACTTTAATGTAAATAATTCCAATAGCTATTACTGGTGACAGCAGGATGAACTAAAAATGTGGGAAGTTTATAAAAATTAAAGAATTAACATTGAGAACTGATTTTTTAATCCCATAATATATGTTCAGGCACATGAATCACAACTTTTAAAATTCAGCTCTATAAGATGCAAACCCGGTGTTTCACTTATTGCCACTTGGCTTTCATCCATCTGCTTTGTTAGAAGCCGTTCTCCTGCATTGCTCATTAGCACAACAGCAGCACGATGTACACATAACCTGTTCTTGAAAAATATGTGCCAACTTCCACATTACTTTTTTGTATTTTTGTCTGTAAGGAAAGACCAAAATACATGGAAATTGATAGAATGACTATGCTTTGTGTTTTTTATACGAGTGTAAGTCACAGCAGAATTTGACCTCAGATGTTTAACTTGCCTCCCATGAAAATCAATGTGTTTGGTGCATCCAAGTTCTCATTTAAATATACATTGAGACACTGAGATACTTTTTATAAAAGTGAATTTTTGACCAAGCACAGTAAATTGTAACAGCTTCTGACCCTGTTACAATAAATCCATAATTTATCACAAGTACTCTGCTAAACACAATTTTTCTGAAGTATCTTGGAGAGGTAGTTACTTGCTATGCATATGCAGTTGCCACTTTTTAATATTTAAATATTCTGAAGTTTTACTTTTTTGTTCAAAATGGGAAAGGCACATCAGCTTTCATAGCTGAATCAAAATCAATGTTAAATAATTACAAATGAAAAAATCATCTGAAGCAATCCAACATGTATTTTTATACATTATCTTCGAAGGTCAAAAGTAAGATTGAGAAAACATGAACGAATACAAATTGCTTTGCCATATTCAGGTTCCTGTGAGGTTCCTTTAGTTTTTAGGGATGATTAAAAAACTCTTCAAATGATAGGGCTGCAGGAGGACAGCAAATTGCACAGCATCACACAGCAATGTATGGTTCTAGAGAGCTACCCTGTTACCAGGCTCCCCTTTGTACAAACACCATGGAATTCCTGCCAGCTCACAGTATTATTGGGATTTAATTAACACTGAGAGATACATTACAGGGCTTTGAACTTGGGATAGAGAAAAATGTTGAAAAATCTCTTAAGCAGCTGAACTTAAGGAAAAAGTTGGGATACATTTAATTACCATGCTATTATTTAGGTTGTCAGAGAAGCCAGAGGTCTGATGAGGAAAACACATTGTGACAGATTAATCTGGGTAGAGCACTGTGTTAGTGAGGCCACACTTCTTTGTCTACATAAACTAACAGCACCTTTGACGTTGGCCCTTGGTGTTTTCCATGTAAGCGTTAGGAAAACTTTTAGGTAGGAGATATTTTATTTTTGCAGGCGGGCATTTAAGGTAGGACCAGCTCAGATAGAAAAAATGCAGAAGTGCATGTTTTAAAATTCATAAATCCATGATGAAACTGGTTTCCCGTTTCATCTGATTCTCTGATTCTTTTCCTGACAATAAGTCTTGTGTCCTGCCAGCTCTCTATACGGCACTGTGGAGTCTGTAGTGTTTTCTAGGCACTTGCTTGGGAAAGTGTAGATCATTTACAGATGAAACCTTTCAGTTTTCAGTGTGCAGTAAAGTGCACTCAGACAAGTTATGCAAGTAAAAGTACCTTTAAAAGCATTTTTTCAGTGCTGTAATGATGCTCAAATTAATTCCAGTGATTTTATTAGAGATAAAAATTATTGGAAAACCTGATTCCTTCTATGATGCCTCTAAGACTATACCTAAATGAAACATTTTTACTTTAGATCCAGAAATAAAAACTTCTGGCATTGCTCATCATTAGAATTTTTCCCCTCATGCTTTGTCTTTATTAGCAGCTTAAGAGTATATTTAGCACTGTCATATGTGAAATCTCTTCTGTTTGCTAAACTAATATGGGATAAAATGTCTTTTTTTACAGTGTTACTCATTCATTGTATAAAAATGAAAGAAACTACTTTAGTGTGTGTGTAGAACTACTCTCTATTTTTATGACAAAAGGGAGGTGACAATACACATCCCTTAGGCACCCATGGGTATTATGTAAGAGTCATTAGTGTAATTGATATCCATATAAAGAGTGTTGTATCAAACATGATTAAAATGTGCAATATATTACAGAGGTTCCAGTGTTCCAGCTGCGTTGTTATAATCCTTCTTCTGATAGATATGTTTCTGCTTTCTTGTGAAAAATAAAATTATTTTAGAAAAAATGATCTTTTCTTTCTTTATCAGTTTTAGACACGATTTCTAAAAGGCATATCTTGGCCCATATATATGATTTTCTCAACTACAATGATCTGAACATTTACTGTATGTCTACTCATGCAATAACAATTTAATCAAGAGAATTCCTTGTTTTATGAAGACTTTTTATTAGAGAGCATTTCCACAGATTTCTAATAGGCCTTACCAATTCCCATAATAGAATAAGATAGTCTCTTGATGACATGCTACACTTCGTCAAGAAAAGTAAACTCAGAAGAATAGATTTTATGTCTGCTTATACCTCTTTTACACTGGTAGTGCTGCATTTATTCTCCTGAGAGATGAGGAGGTGTACATTTCAGAGTATAGATTTTAACTTTCCATTCTTATATTTTTGTTTGTTTGGTTTTTTTTTTTTAAATTTTACAGTATTTTAAATATCTAGTTTCAATTATGTTACCCTTTACTCTGAATATTAAAGGAACAACTTCCTTCAATTCTCTTCTTTAAAGACATTCTTTCAGTGCAAATTTTCAGTGACTATCTGATATTGGAAACCAACTCCTAAAGTAAAAATCCTCCCGATTTCAAATGTTAGCCAGGCAGAAAGTGGTTGTCAGATAAGAGTCAGCCTGCCTAGAGTTCAAACTGCGGGCGACCACAGTCGGAGGACAATGTTTCCTTTGGTAATATCCATTTCTAATGGATGACCAAGCATGAGTTGTCCAAAACTTACTAGTCTCTGTCGTGCCAGCCCTGCACGGTTCTGTAGGTCACACTGTCACAGTCTGCACCTCCTAAGATTCGGGGCTCCCCCTACAGTGCCACACAAGACATATTCTTCGTTCTCTGGCCGCTTTAGATTGCAAGGTCTTCATTCTTTTCTACTTACAAGCACTGAGTCCCTGCTGCCACTAGAAAGCACCAATTGAAAAGTCACACATTTACGTGTGACTCTCATCATGTTTCTTGTCACAACCACCAGAGTTTAGAAATAAGCCACTGTTAATGGTCTTTTCTTGCTATTGCTGAATTAGTAGTTTCTAACTCTACCAAACTTCCCTATCTTAGCTGGTATTTTCCATGTCAGGCTTCTGTCGCAAACACAATATGTTTGATGACTAAGCTCTAACACTTAAGTAATTTTCAAGTACAAGGTTATGAGGAGACAGTTTATCTGTCTGCTTGAAGAAAATTCTTACTTCTTGAAAAGTTGTTTTTCTGCCATGGATGTTGGAATTTTTCAGAGTTATGCTGCTGTGGACATTTATCCTAAATATGTTTCTATTTTTGCTATTTACATTCCTTGAAGAATTCATTTGCACTGAGCATGCCATGGTCCAGGCCTTTAGGGATGCTGAACAGGATTGTCCCCACACCTACAGGTACAACTGTGATTCTGGGCACGGGAAATTTCTGCTGGGACAATCTAACAGAACATGGAGGAAAGCAGAAAAATATGTGGAACTCAGAACTAGAAGCATGAGAAACGGAGGTGAGGAAGAAAAAAGAAACCTATTGTAGTGGAAATGAGCTTTAAACTGGAGAGGATGGATGTTAAGAAAGGGAGTGCAGGAGTAGCATGGACATGTCAGAGGAACAAGGAATAGAACGTGTTTTCAGGCAAAAGAACAATAGGTAGTCTTATTATGAGAAGCTAGAACTTCCTGCACAAACCTGGGTTTGAACCCGAGTCTTGGATTTCTTCCAGATTCTGCCATCACCAAGTGTTTGGCAGAGCGTGTATCTCCCTTGCTGTGCCATCTGGATGCAAGTTAGGTCAGACGACTGCGCCCAACTTCTGGATTTTAGTGAGATGAAAAGTGTTCTCTGGCTAATGGAATAAGGTAACCTTGCTGCCTCAGCCATCCCCCTTTCTAGTTCATGTACAGGGACAGGATTGACAGTATTTGTAGCTTGCTGGTTTTAGTTAGGTTTAGTCTGCTTAGGCTGAATTTACACATACTGCACTGGTTCTTTTTCCAGGATGCACATTCAGACTATTCAAAATTTTGTGAAATGTGTATTTTCCGAAGAAGCTTTATGCATATTTTTCAAGTATCTGTCACACAATAATAGATATTTCCTGTGTGCAAACATACTCAAAACCTGGGATTGTTGTGCTTAAAAACTGAGAGGCTACCATGAGAGAGATGATGAAAATATGACCAGTAGAAAGGAAAGCCTTCACAGAGCAAAAATCAGCATCTGCCTGGCATGACTGTCAGCAAGAACTTTTGGCACTGCCGTGTCTTGTAGCTTGTTATTTTATCTCAGAGTTATTTAATTCATTATTTACTATAACATTTGCACAAGGTGGTTATAACCTATACGGTAAATATATATATATATATGTATATATGTATATATTTGCAGTACTATGTAAATAATAAATTCACTGTACAAGAAGACAGTGGTATAATAGCAACACTTGAAATATGATCCTTCTTTTACATGAGTGAAGTTACTGATTATAGAGAACCTGCTTTGCAGCCAACACAGTGACTTTGTTGTGCAGTAATTGTATATATGCTGCTGTTTGCCAAGGACGTATATGATTGCCTGAGAGCCGTATTGCCCTCTGCTGTGGTAACCTAATTTCAAATCTGGTGCTTCTGATTTACATGATGAATAAAGTGATACAGCACAAGAGTGTGTATGGGAAGAGTGGCAGCTTTTCTTCTTCTCGTGTATTCTGTGTTGAAGCTACTTTATGCATCATGTTTCTTTTTAATCTCAGCCGTAGTCAAATTTATGACAACAGTTGTAGGGGTGAAACAAGCAATCTGCAGGTCAGGTTTGGTGGAGACAGAACTGGGTGAGTGCACTTGCTCTCTTGTAAGCCTTTATTACTAAGTGTTTGTTTTCAAGAAAGAGAAATCCATGCTGGTCAGCTTCATTGTAAACTCTGGACATACAGTTTTTAGAAGATGATGAAACGAGGGATTTCTGTTGGCCAGTAGAATGAATGGTTTATCTTTTAGCAGTGGCTTTCATGCAGACAATATTTCTTTATTTTTTGTTTGGGCCACTTGATTAGTATGTAACCAGACAGTTTCCAAGGAAGGACTGGTTTTCTTGTGTTTTTAAGCAGGAAGCAACCATCAAATTTTGTCTTCCCCTTGCTAGTGTATGCTCCTCTCAAGATTCCAGTTGTTTTGGACACACAATAGGAAGTGCACGTCCAGATGGATGCTTTGGCAATCAGCCTCTCCCTGTGTTAGGTGACATACCCTTGACATTTGAGGAAAGTCTGAGCTTTCATGCATGAAAGTATACACCTCTCTGGACTTAGAAATCAGGTTTTGAGAATAAAACAAACTCGAATTAAATTGGTTTCATTTTGAAAAGTCAAACCCCATAAGACTTTAATACTTGGGTGTATGCTGATGAAATTCCATGACTCTAAAGACTGTTAATATTCATGGAAGTCTGAAATAATTCATGACTTTCTGAAGTAATGTTAGATGATGTACGATGGTAAACAGTATCATTTACACTGAACCTTAAAAATTATTGACAAAGACAAGTTCCTAAACACTGGCTAAACCTTGTATTTGTTGTTATGATTTCTTGGTTTTATACTTCAGGCAGATTTTCAATTAACTCCACTGCATTCGGAGTAATTATTCATTTATTATAGTCAGTTTAGATATGGTAAAGATTAAAGGAGTAAAACAAATCATTTCAGTGACATAGGCTAGTGATACATTGTTATTATTCTGATTTCTTTGCCTCTTGCATAAGGAAGATTTATACCATCCATTTTTGAGTGATTCCTTGTTAGCATATATTTTATAGATACTTATTTGCTAAAATAAAGTGTTTTGATAAAGTAAGAAGCTATCTTGCTGTCTTCCTCTCTCCCTATTCCTTTAGAAAATACAAATGTTCCTAGAATAAAAGGAAAAGGACTGTAGATGTGCACAGCACACTTATTATACATGCAGTAAAATGTACTTGTCTATTAATAAAAAAAGAACAGAATATGATGCACGGCTGTTCTAAGATAACTACATGTGTTCGATGTTGAGAAATTAATGGCACGGAGCAGATGCCTTCAGTCATCTAGGAAGTGTGGTTTCCCAGTGTACTGCAACTGCATGCCCTGCAGTGTGTCATCTCACTTATGAAGGGGTTTTACATGTTTATAAAAGTGTGTTAAACATTGGTAAAGTTTATTTTATGCATTATGCATAAAAGTTGTCATTAGGATTTAACAAAGCAGCTTGCAGAGAAAGATTACAAATAAAATCTCTGTATACAAAAACGATTTGGATGGTTTAGCTAGATGGTTCTGACTTAAAAAAATTAACATTTCACTTACTGTTCTCAAACATTCGGAGAAAGGAGAAAAACAGCACTAACTGAAAAGAATGAAATATATGTTTTTATAGGAGTGCCTGGCAGGATCACTATTACAGAGGTTCTTTTGGTATTTCCATTATAAATCCTCTTTATTCAGTGTAATATCGTGGTAATTTCAAATCACATTTGGCTGTAACTTGGCAAATAATCTGTCAACACAAAAATTCAGTTCATTTATATGTATGCATGCATTTATTCTTACATGTGCACAGACTATATCATGTTCACACGTGGCTGATGTATAGATTTAGAAATAAGTAATGATTGTAAAGCTACTCTTTTTTTGGTCCAGTTTGCCTAGCCATCAATTTAAAGAAGATTACAGATTGGATTTTCAGAAGCACTTAGCATTGCCTTAAATGGTCACATTTAAGTTAATGGTAAAAATCCTATGACTTAAATTGCAGTAAAGTTAGGTCAATGCTGTTGAAAATCTCACGCCATCCTTTCAAACTCTGTTTAGAGGTCTAGCTCTAGGTGTGTGGTGGAAGTGACAGACATATGGGCATAGTAACATTTTAGTGAAACTTTGAGGGGATTACTCAGAGCTCTTTTTTGCCTCTGTATGTTCTGTATGTATGACTAGATAAAAAGCCTAAAGCACTAATCTAGACACCTATATTGGATGTTTAATTGATTCAGTTGGGGGAAATTGTTTTCCTCTTTAAAAACAAACTTGAAAGGATGCTTTTATGTTGGATCTAAATAAAGAGAAAAGACCCATTAGGAAGTGAAGGATGCCACGAGTAAACAACATGGATGAATGTCATGGCTGGAGTTATGTGGCAGTAGTATAAGTATGAGAGGTGGAGGTATCAATAAGCATGTAGAAGAAACTCAGTGACAATAATGAAAAGACACACTTTCAGCAGCCATACTTTTATTTTTATGATGCTGTGTATTCTGATTTTTTTCCAGTTCCTTTTTGCTGTATTTTCCGCTGCCACATGCACCTGTGCCTAGTTAAGATGTTATCTGTCAGGTACTTTTATTTATATACTTTTTGCAATTTAGAACAGAACTTCTCCAAAGATCAAGAAGGTCTCTGGAGCACCTTCTGTATGACGTGGGCTGAGAGAGTTGGGTTTTTTTAGCCTGGAGAAGAGAAGGCTCTGGGGACACCTCACAGCACCTTCCAGTACCTAAAGAGGGCCCACAAGAGAGCTGGAGAGGGACTTTTTACGAGGGCATGTAGCGATAGGACAAGGGAGAACGGCTTCAAACTGAGTTTGTAATCGTGTAATATAGAACACACTAAAAGCTCTGGGTTTAACTTGGTACTTCCTGAATGGAAGATTCTCTTCTGTTCCTTGTGTCTCTCTCCTTGGTAGGCTGCAGTGAAATAAAGAGCCCAGCTCAGTCTTTCCTCCACACATCACAAGTTTAAAACAATCTGTGAATGTAATTAATGCAACTTTATTTTTCCTCAGTATCTTAAAGTATATTGTATCATAACTTGAAATTTCACATTGGGTTCTGTTGCAAAGATCAAAAACATTATGTTGGGAGACTTCAAAGCAAGAAATCCAGAGAAAATATTTGCTACTCAAGAGACCACTGAAATACAGCTATCATAGGTTCAGATGGCATAGTACTGAGAGGGATTCATGAGTTTTTTTACCTTTAGAACACCATTCATATCTAATCTAGAGTGACTACCAGCTAAACCTCAGCCTAACTCAGGCTCCTCCAAACTGCTCTGCGGTCTGCAGGAAGCATTCAAATCCGACATTCAAGTCAATTTCTGCCATTGTTCAAGCCCAACTTTTTCTCTAACTTATTATTGTCCACTTCTTGCACTTCTCCAGCTCTGAGGCTTTCCAGGATTTTCTAGGATCCCAAATATAATTAGTAGCACGGACTATGTAAACTATGATGTGTGTGGGATGCCACATTGCTGTGAATTTCCATGGAGCTGATTGCCTGTCATTCTGCAGAAAGCTGCCAATCTTCAGAAAGGACCATTCTGGCTGCTTTGTTTACTCTTTACAACAAAGTGTACTTGATGGAACTAGAGCTTTAGGTACCGTTCAGGAAAAACTGACCTACAGGACTAGGAAATAGTGATGTCTGTGTCACAGAACCTTTCATTATCCTGGCCAGTAATTATGCAAAAGGAGACATCTTTGCCATCCGTGCAAACATTTATTCCTTTTGTGCTGCTGTCAAGAGACCACGTAGGGGAGGAAATTTACTATGTGTGTTTCTATTTTCATGTTTTCTGAGCAAGAAATTACAATGCCTAGTAAATAGAGCAGGTTCTTTATACTCATTATGGACTATTGTGTGAAAATGCTTTGCTGACTTCAGAGGAAAACCCATAAATTTGTTAGATGTGTTTTGCTAAGTGTATATTTGACCCAGAGTGAAAATTATTATTACAAGAGATTTCTGAAGAATAAATGGGAGTTATATGTTATTTCAGCTCTGGAAATTGTAATTTGGGTGACTGTTTGATCTGACCCGTGACATAATAAATGAGCATGTACATGTTAAAATGGCACAGACTCATTGAGCCAGGATGAACAACACAGGCTGTGCTAGTACTTGTTACCTGTAGGAAGTTTAATATTCTTGTTTCTCCACCCCTACAGAATATTGTACACTGCTTTGTTTGTTCCTCAGCATATATGGAATAATGATGGGTTAGTAAACCATTTACATGGGGTTTTTTTATGATTAATGATGGGTTAGTAAACCATTTACATGGGGGTTTTTTATGATTTAGGATGGAATGTCATGTGCTTACCAGATCAACACTTCACACAATGAAGAAAACAATGGGTGATCTTTCTGGGCTTTTCTGATGTCTTGACCCTAGAGATTGCTGAAGAAAAAAGCAGTCTCTAGTATAAATAGAGATAACAGCACTAAATTAAGTAACAGCTGCTGAAGAACTGCTCCACTAACCATGCCGAAGAGATATTTCATATTCTTGCCTTGTTTCTTCTTTGGCCTGTTCTGCATAGTACTCATGCACTGAGATCAGGTGATCTAGGTATTGTAGGGATCTGAGGAGCTACTGGTGACAAGGGCATTTTCAGCCATGTATTAAGATAGTCTTTACACTGCTGGCATGAGACAAAAAGAATGTAAAAATATTTGAGAGTGATGTTATTTTGGTCTGGTTTTCATAAACCAGAATTGCATTCTCTGCTTGAACCATTTTATCTTTATTTTATCATTTCTTAGTTCTTCTGCTAATCAGAGATTTTTGTTTTTTGCAAAAGAGAGGAACTTGCAGCAATCATTATTGTGTCTTGCAACAACTTTTCTTTGTGAAGTGGAATTATTGCCTAACAAAAAGCAGAGATTGCCCTCAACTGCTATAGACTAGGACATCAGCAGTCAAATGAGGTCTTGGCAGCTTGCTGTAGAGCAGGCTGCCTAAAATTCTGGATAACCTCCCCCATCATCATGTATCTTGTAAAAGATCTGGTGATCTTTATAGAGCCCGAAAAGCACAAAGAAACGGTTTGGTAAAAAATCCAAACATGAGTACATTATGCAATTGTTGGGCATTAATTTTGATAATATTATAATCACCTTTCTGATTGCACAATAAATAGAGCCTCAGAGTCAAAAATAGCAAAGTCTATTTTTCCTCTTTGCAGGCATAGATATGTGAGAATGATTTCATTATAGAAACCAGGACTAAGGGGAGGAATTGAGGAGGTGAAAATGGGCAGATACTGATTCTGCGCCAGAAGGTATGGTTTTTAACACTGAAATACCGTCTTTCATTTGATGCTCAAGAATAACATTTTTTGGAGGGGAAATGACACTGTATAACTCAAGTTAATACACCTAAGCATGTCCTTAATTGCACTCCAGCAAAACAAGCATTAACTCTGTTTAATTATCCAGCTAGTGGTATGAGTAACCAGGTGAAGACAAAATGCAGCTCTTCTGATCAGAGAACAAACAATATTCACTAACAACAGAAGCAACAGAAAGATAGTTGTAGGTTCATGATTCTGTCATAACTGGTGTATTGTGCCCCTGTAGCAGGAGTTTTGGTTCCCCCAGACCATTTCCATCAGCTTATCTAATTGCCCAGTTCCACATCCTTCCTTTTATGGACACAAAATAAAAAGAAATCCAACACATGGACAAAAGAAGCTGCAGCTAAAATGTGGTACTCTTGACTTTTCCCAGCAGAATCTGTGAGCTAAATGCTGCTAGATCAGTCTAGGGTGACCCATGGCCAGAGTTTCAGATTATTATGTACTTCCTAGTCTGCTGGACTTTGAGGAGACAGCTATTGTATCTTTTATGCAGACTGAATATGATTTGTACCATAGGAGCACAATTAGCTGAAGTGTATTACAATAATAACTGTGTACTGGGAATATCACAGGCTCTTGCCTTGTATATACTTTTGCCTTGTATCTAGTAGGTGACATAAATGCTAAGATACTTGTTGGATTAAATGGGGTTAGGGTTGCCTCATGGTTTATATTACAGACCATCTACCTGATGTTAAAACAGAAATCAGTAGCAGCATGAATGGCTCGGCAAGCAGAGTTGCTATTAAAGCATTAATGGTTTCTATCTGTAATCCATATTACACGATGATGAGAAAAGTGAGATTAATGAAAACAATCAATGGTAATTTCTGTGGTTTTACTAAATAAGAGTAAATTTATAGTTTCGGTGTTGAAATCAAAGTAATGTTAAGTCTTAAACTAGAACTAGGTTTTCAGTATTGGAATTACTTTCTTTGCATTTTGGTCTCTTAATCCACTTGGAGTGACTTCCAGGGCTGGAAAATTTTTCAAATGAGTCAAGTTCTCTATAGCATGTTGCTTTTTTATTTTTTTTAATGAAAAGAAATGTCTAGTTATTGTAACAGCACCCACCTTGGAAGTAGCCGACATTACTTTTCTGTCTGTAATCTGCAGTAAGATGATTCTAGATTTCAGGAAAAATGCTGCAGAAATCTATTTCTTACTTAATTTCTACTGTTCTTTCGAACGGCAGTTTGCAGAATGCATCTGGGTGTACAGCTAATGACCCATGAGCAATAAGCAACTGTTTAAGTAAAATGCACTAGGAAAAAGCTTTTACCAAACAGCATTTTAATATTTTAAATAGATTTTCCATTGCAGGCTCTTTGTAACTGGATTAGTTCTCTGATGTGTTCTGACAGAGCTGTTGTTAGGGATACTCCATTAACTTTGTCTGTCATCTTATTTTCCCCAGTATCCGGCATAACACCCTTATATTTCATAATTTGTATTGCTATCAGTGCTGATTTGTAAATGTGCAAATTATAATTAACAACGGCCACTACTATTAAATATTAAATCATTCTTGCAGCCTATATTTTCCACAGCAGATGGAGCCCTGTGGTATGCAAATAGACTTTCCTTAAGTAGTCAGCAGTTTTTACCAAAATTTTGGCTTTAAAATGCTTTCTTTTTTTGTTTACTTTATGTTTTCTCTTGCATTTAGGTTAATATTTATTCACTGCAGATTCTCTTTCTCCCCATAAGAATTTCATGGACTATTACATTCTAGCACTGAGGTTTTGTTTCACTTCATTAATAGGTCCTTAATCATATAGCTTGCTTGTAAAGTACAAATGCTTGTTATTTGTACTTATGCTGCAGTATTGCATAAGAGGCATTTAGTTATATTTTAATATGTATAGCAGAAGCAAAAATGCTGGCTACACCAACATGGTTTTTAATATGAAAACCGATTTACGTGCACAGTTTTTTTCCCCAGAATAAGCAAAAGCATTTATGGTTTTATATTGTGTCTTAAACATTCCATTAAATGTCATCAGCTGATTCAGGAAAATGTATTGCAAAATTACTAGAGAACTGTAAAACGTGTAAATGTAATGAATGTTCAGGGCATAGAAGGGATTGAAAGTCCAACATATATCAGCTAACTATAAAATAGCAAGAACATTGATAGAACATTACATTTTCCTAATGTGTAGTACCTTAAGCATGAAACTTTTATTTTTGGTGTTTACTGCTGTGCTGTTTTATTAAAGAACACTGATCCAGAGTTAACACAGCCTTTCTAACACCGAGAGGAATCTGAAAGGCAAGCAGCATCGTTCAGGAAATGGTTTCACTATCCACTTGAGCAATTGCAAATGAAGATTTTTCAAATGATTGACTATGAGATTGTATCCTAAATAAGGGCAACCCATTTTTTCCCCACATTTTTAGATGGACACAGGAACATGGAGCTCAAGGACATTAACTGCCACATTAACCAAAGAGTAATGAAAACTTCTCTGAATAAACATCTCAGTGAGCTGAAATGGCCTCAGCAATGTAGAAATGAATTGTAACAAGTTAGGGTCTTGTCTTCCTGCTGGTTTAGTAGGAGTTGGAATTAGTATGCTAAATGGGATCGGCAGCAGTAAGCAATTGGACTGGAGTATCCTGGAATCCATGCTGTGAATGCATATTGATAGTGTGATACCTCTCATAACACTGAGGTATCATTTAGTCACAGATATTGATATATATTAAACTGAAGTTGTAAGTGATGTGGAATAGAATTCTAGGATGTTATGCCAGCTCACCTGAGCAGGAGCAGCTCTGACCACTCAGATCCTTTACATGTATCAAGAAGGTACTTTTTAGGTGTATTCCATAGCAGGAGAAATTCAGATAACAGGGCAGGACGTGACGCCAACCATTTGGGAACAGTTTTATATCAGCATTGTTGTTAATGTTAAGAAGAAGTGTGATTTGAAGGATGCTGCTGCGACAAAAAGGGAAGGTAAGTTTTAAAAAGTGAGCAGCAAGCAGAGCAGGCTTGCCGTAGGTGAGCTTTTGTTCAGCAACCACACCATGACATGCAGGGGAGCATAGACAGACTTTAAACCAGTGGAAGTACTAGGAACAGTGTGCTTGTGGCAACCTAGAACTGTCTGTGGGTTGACTTACACATTAACCAACTGATTTATTGTCTACAGAATTTGGGCCTGAGAGAATGGCAATTTCACAAATAGCCTTCAGTCTGTGCTTTCCCAGAAATCTGCTTTTACATACAGAGGACAGTCTTGATGAGTTTGATATTTTTATGTAAATTCTACTGCAGAGAAAGGTTCAAGGAGGCAGAAATTGGACCACTTTATTGAAATGAAGACAGTCTATGTACATTTAAGTATTACAGAAAGTTGAATTTCAGCAAAATGTCAGCCAGAGTCAGGGTAATATTTGATGTGATCAGTGTATTCAATGAAATATCTAAAGCATTTTCTTGTGAAAGGAACTTCATAGGAACTTGCATGAGCCTTCAAAGAATGTTTATTCCAGAAACTGTTGTGCTGTGCCTAGGAAATAGTTGTATCCTTGTCTTTATCTCCTTAGCACACTGCAACTGCTGTTCCTCACATGCACAGCATGGAACTAATCCCACCCCCTGCTTTGAACTCTGGAACTACTTCTTGGTAGTTCTGCACTCTCTGCACAGCTTTGCACCTTGGCTTTTGGCATGAGACCTGCTCTTTGAGTCCATCTCTTTAGAGCAAAGAAATTTACTTGCTCAGGTAACTGGGCACAGCTGCACTTCAGCACATCAACTTTTGTAAAAGAGGCCTGATGATTTTCATGTGTGCAGGACACTTGATACTGATGATTTGGTGCCTTTCAGTGTAATATCTAAATGATGAAGATGTTGGGCTGTGCATAGATACAATCGTCCTGCGTACTCCCTTCCCTCTGAAGCCAGAGTTCTGGTACGCAGCACCTCTGAAAATCTGATCTGTAGTGGCTAATGAAAGAATTTATAGGCAATTGAACATCTCTGAATATCAGATCAAAAGAAGACGTCAGAGAAAGGAGCCTGCTTTCTCGAGGTTCAGAAACACAGTTGAGTCAAAGCCATTAGACTACTCCTATTTAGAGTCAGAGGAAATGCTCTCTGGAGAAGCTAAGGAAACATGACCATATTTCAGTCACTGATATCCCACTTAAGCCTTATTTAAAGTCTGTCTAAGGAGGAACTTATATTTTGTCTGTGGAACTGTAGTATTTTTCTTCTAGGAGTAGCTAGTTAGGAGTATTTTAATGATGTTGAACAATTTAAATGGCTATATTTCTTCATTCCGTTCATGAAACCTTATTGTTCTCAATGTGGGAGATTTGGATGTTATAAATTCTCCAGGAAGTACTCTTTAAATATCAATTTGTGTATCTTTGAGGCCTAAAATAAAAGCACTGATAAGGGTCGTGCGTCAATACCTTTGAAATCATTCAGTATTTCTGGGAGATTAATAAGTTATGTTGGATGAGCAATCTACAGGAGTTTACAATGAAGAGAAGGAGAAGCAGGGTTCCTAAGCACCCATTTCCCCTGCCCCCCAGTCCTGAAGCTTTGTTCATTCTTCGCTGTACAGTGATTGGAAGAGCTTAGAAAAAGCTTAGAAAAATTAGGAAAAGTCTTAACAGTTGTAGGTAGTAGTGGTGAATGTAAGAGAACATGGTCATTCTGCATGGCCAATTCCACATCTAAGATTCATGGTCTGAATCAGGAGCCTCGAGAACTCAACATTAGATCTCCTGTTTGCAGGTGGACCCTAAAGGATCATGTCTGCAGTCTGTCATACTGTGCCTCCGCATCCTTGTCTATTCGTACTGTAATATAAGAATTTCGCTTCTCCACACAGAATAAAATTGTGGCAGTGGTTTGGCTTTCTTCCACCCTGCAAGGCAAATTCATTTATTAGTCTTCTGTCCCTAAACTGGTGTGTATTGGAAAGGACGGCAGGCTGTAGATTTCCAGCTGTTTGTTGAGCATATATGTAGGTGGTCTTGCTGTATCTTTGCATGACCAAAAAAATGGGATATCTGGGGGAAAAACATTAGTGGCACAATATTTAGAATTCTGTGACTCATGGAGTAGACCAGAACAGATCTAAATATAAATGTCTCAAATTTTTAAACTTTACATCTAAATCTAATACTATTGAAATGAAGACCTGCAGAAAGACGGTGCCGCATAAAAAAGCATTTCACTAGACCACATCTAACCATAACACATCTAACATGTGGTCTGGGATTCTGATATCCAAGGCTGAAATATTTTTTCTAGTAATTTTTTAGTAATTAGTAATTTATTAATACTTTAGTAGTATTAAAAGCATAGGATATGACATAAGGATACTATTTAAAAAGGGGACAATTTTATAGTGGTGTGGAATTTTACACCTGATAGTAGCCCAGTGAAATGAATTTCAAATTGTCACATTTTCCTGAGAAGTAAAAAGTGAGAGTTAAATGCCTAAGCAAAGTGCATACGTAATATCAGTCACGTAAAATGTCCTGAATAGCAGACAAACTCTTCATTGCTTTCACGTTGATTAAAACTATGGGTTTGTTCTAAGTGACAATGGTAATGAAGTATGTTGAGATCCAGAAGACTTTACAAAGACAGAACCTCATTATTCCTTGCTTTGGACATACTGTTTGTAGGTTTCTAAAGCGGCCTAGATTTTGATCAGGAATTTTCAAATTTGAGAATCTCAGCTCTGCTTAAAGAGCGTGGTTGATGCATCTGTGGTAAATTTTATCATACAGCGTTTTTGTTTAATTAGATTGTGAACTCTCAATGACTTCCTGAGAGTAAATTTTCTTGAGAGGAGAATTAGAAAACATTAGATGAGGTAGAGGACTTGAGAATACTTGTCCAGAAGAGATTGATAAGAACATAACTAGGACAGCTGTGAGCTGTGCTTTAAAATTGTAAATGATGCTAGTAAGTGATTTTCAATTCTGATTTTAAATAGTCTCAGAAATTGTCTTCCACCAAAGCTTCTTTGAATTAAATTCTGTTTAGTAATCAGAACCACTATATATGAAGCCTTCTGGAGTTCATTACGTACAAGGAGAGGGTGAGACTTGGATTTGCTCATCTCTAAAAGGAGAAGGCCAAGGAGGTATCTTATTGTTGTATACAGCTACCTCATGGGAGGTAGAAAAGACAGAGACAGACTCTTCTCGGAGGGATGCAGTGGCAGGATGGGAGGCAGCAGTTAGGATAAGTTAGGATCCTAAAAGTTAGGATAGAAAACATTTTTATTAAATATAAGGATTTTATTTTTTTCCCCCATGATAGCGATCACATACTGGAACAAGTTACCCTGCTTCCTTGCGGATATTTAGATCTTGACTGAGCCTTGTCTTTTTGACTCTTGCTTTGAGCAGGGGTTGTATGAGGTGACCTTCTGTGATTTCCAACACAAATTATTCTACTCTATGTTGTATTTGGAGTTTCAGGAGAGCACAGTACTACACTCAAACTCTTTCAAGACTCAGTTGTGAAAACTCTCTTTCCATTCTTTTAGACATGGGCCAGCATTTAGGGACCAGCTGAAGTGTACAGGTTGTGTAGGCAGTGGTTCTGTAAACTCCCTAGAAGATAGAGTGCTATACTAAGGCCAAGTCTTAAGTCTACATGATAAACTGGAGAAAAATGGAAGGTGAGGGATGGGAAATGGGAGTAGACCCTCTAAGCAGCACAGACATCACTGATGCCCCTGGGTCTAGCAACCCTCTCAGAAGCAAGAGGAGCCTCAGTGACAGTTCTGTCCCTTCTGGTGACATTCTGGCTATGCAAGCAGGAAGCAGAGCTGGCGCGGTAGTCACAGGGATACAGTAAGCAGGTTGGAATGTCAGGAGCTCTCCTGGAAGTTGTGTGGAGGGGAAAGTCTTTCTTAAAGGCCTCTGGGAAGAGCATTTCATTTCCTCTTATGAGAAGAAGGTTTCCTTCCTGGTTACCAACATAGTTTCTAAGAGCCAAAATTATCTTCAGTGAGCGTTCACCTCACATACCCAGCTGAGAACTGACAAACAGCTCAGCCACAAGAGGGTATCATTGAAACAGGGTTGATTTATGTTTTAATGCTATTGGTGACGTCCAGGTCACAACTAGAGTCTTCATTTTCTGCTGATGAGAAAAGACTTGGGTTGTGCAGATGATAACACAAAACTGACAGTCAGCTGACCCAGCTATTCCCAGAGAAGCAAAGATGAGAAGAAAGGAGACCTGGAAATCTGGAAATATTAGTGACAATAGGTTAGAAGTACTAGACAGTACTTACTCATCCTCAAGAAATCAGAAGTCCAGCTGTGATGATAACTCAGCAAGCTCTTAAAACCTTCTCCAGCTTTATTCCAAAACACTATGCTAGTTTTTCAGGTCTTCTGTACATATAGGAACGGGGATATTTACCCATAAGCTCTTTGGTACTACTTCCTGTGTTTTCTGTTGTTCTTTGAATGATGTACTGGCCTGATTTACTCTCCTGTGCAATAGTGCTGAAGCTTTTGAATGGTATTTCATTGAATCATAAGGTAACTTATTGCCCGTTGTCCAGTGGGAGGAAGATCAGCACTTCAGATCCTCAAGCCACCATAAAATGCCATTATAAATATATGCAAAAGGTCCACTTCAGTGTTATAAAACTGCATTAAAAAATACTGGTAATTTTGTATAATTTTGGAAGGCATTTTAATTAAGACAACATCAGTTTATGCTTCCTTTACCCTTGGAAGAACTGACATCTGATGAAAGGGCAGATGTTGAGAGACAAAAAGATTTCTAGAGGGTGGCAGGTTTAACTTCTTCATTCAGGTATTGGAAGAGCCAGCTGAGGTGATTCACAGCTGGATCTGCTGCTGCCCACTAACAGTAAAGTTTTGGTTGATGATGTGGTAATCAATGATAGCCTTGGCTGTAGTGACCACGATATAGTGGAGTTCAATAGCCTGAGGGAAATGAGGAAAGAAAGTGACAGGGTGAAGTCTCTGGACCTCAGGAGAGTCAACTTTGATGAAGAAAGCTAGTGATCAGATCCCATGTGATGCAACTCTGAAGTGGACACATGCCCAGGAAAGGTGACACATTTTGAGGACAGTATCATGCAAGCACAAGAGCACCCATCCCAATACTCAGAACAAGTGGATGTGTTGGCTGAGCAGAGAACTAATGGCAGAGGTCTAAACTGCAGATGTTCCTCTGGTAAACCCCTGGAGATGTCTGCATGGTTTTTTTGGTTTGTTTTTTTTTTTTAAATAGTACCCCATAGGCTATTCTGACATAGTGGAAAATAATAGTCTAACTATATGGAAGGATCTGTCCCAGGATCTTTGGTCTCTGGTGGTCAATTTCTGCAGATTCTGTAGGGAAATTTGGTGCTGTCCATCTATACTGCTTTAGTTTCTCTGACAATGTCTTTGCAACATACCAGTCTATGTTATTCCTTAATTTGGTTTGCTTAGTAAGAGCTATGTATCTGTACCAAGAAATACTAAGTAATGTGAAAATGACTGAGAAGACAGAGGCTGTGTTTCTTCTGGATTGGAAGGAGAACTACAGCAATATGGTGCTGTTAGAAAGTCCTGCTGCTATGCAGAGTTCTTACATGTGCACAACCACACTGCCTTTGTTTTAAAGCTTCTATATTTTAAATCTTTGCAATATACTTTCCTAACTGTTGAGAACCAGTTGCACTTGTTTTTGCTTTGACTGCTTGATGCTGCTGGTGTTATCAGCCAAGCAACTTGCACTATTAGCTTCCTAGCATTAGGAAGACATAAAGAATGGGGTACAAATCCTGTAGGCCGAATACCTTCTGATGGCACAGTTCAAGCTGAATCCTGAGTGCTTTGCTGTAACAATCAGGATTCGGCCCTACTTGCCCTTGGTATTAATCTTGTCCTCTACCCACTAGGCATTATATGAGATGTAAATGATTTGTTTCCATTCATCAAATTCACAAGGTATGCCTGTATCTGTGAAATAGATTTTTTAAAAAATATAGCAGAGTTCATAATCTGTATGAAAAAAAGGAAAAGCATCCATGTATTAGGCCATCAAGAGTCAAAAGCATAATTTGAAATGATAAACGTATCCATTTTAAGTTACACATTACTTTGCATAGTTAATATCACTATAATTAGTCATAGTTCCTGTAATTTATTGAAAAAGATGCTCAGCCCCTCTAGTGTACTACAGTGATGAATGTTGGAAGTGCAACTTTGGAAGCAGGAATCAAGAAAATTAGTAACAGTTGGAGAATTAGCATGTAAATCAATAATATCCTTTCTCTTGCATCTTGAAAACTGAGGGCATACATCACATGCTACATAACGAAAGGGAGGGCAGAAGTTAGAATTGTAACTTCTTTTACATTACTAGATCTGCTTTTACTGCAAGAGCTGTTCAAAATAATTCCAAACGTTAGAGTAAATCTCTAGTAAATATTTAAACTATGTATAACTAGTCACAAATAAATTAAGCTGATTTTATGCATTCTCTCTAATTAGAAGGGCACAGCATTTGTTGAAACGTGATTAGTATTATTCATTAAGCAAAAAATTCTCATTTGTATCTTATTATCACTATTCTGCATAAACCAACACAATTTGTCATGAACTCCCTCATTTGCTGTATCCTCAAAAAGCAGATTATGCTTATTTTTCATTTGGACAGTGGAAAATCAAGCCAGGTGTTTGGCAGCACCAGAGTGTTCAGGTGTAACTGTGCCAGTGATGGTACATTACTAGCAGCGTGGATGAAGAATGAGGCATGGAGAATCTTGGGACTGAGGTGCCTTGAGGCCCATCCCTTTAGAGTGGTCCTGCTGATGAGACAGGTGGTGTTGCATAGGACTGAAAAAACAGAGAGAAACTTTTTTGTAAAGTCAGCCTTTCACCTTCAAGTGGAAATGAGAGGTGCTGCACTGTAATACCTGGACGTGTTTGTGACTGAAGTCTCTGTGGTAGAAACTTTTGTATTAAAGTTTTCTAAAGCTGAAAAATACCCACTGCTGCACAGAGGTCTCTGTCACTGTCACTGTCTGAAAGGAATCAGCACGATATTGCATGGGCAGTATTATGTATTTATATACATAAATATTTACATGTGACCTTGATTGTAGTATATTATGCAGGATAACTAATTCACTGTATGCATATTCTTCCCCTTCTTTCCTGTCATTTCTTTTCAAGTTTTGAAGAACTTTACATTTGTCATATTTAATTCTGCCCTCATTCACATGCATGTAAACCATCAGTAACACTGCTGAGCTCAATGGTGCTGAGTCAGTGCAGGGTGAGTTGAAACAGAGTAGCAGGCTTTCTACATCAGCTCACTGGCGTTGTCAGTTAAAAACTATGTGAACTCTGAATGGGCATCACAAGGTTTGGGTTCTTCTGACTTTGTCACTAACTATCTTGTGGTTTCTTTTGTATCTTTAAGCTGCGATTCAGGGGGTAATGGTATCCACAGGGATATATTCACCAACAATGGTGGGGCAAAAAGTACTGAAAAATTGTAAGGCATTGTTACTTCTGCATTGGATAGATGAGAATATTAAAGGAATCGTCTAGGTGTTAGGACTGTGTTTCCTCCAGTATGTTTTTCACATCTGTTGGAATTTGGTTGTAAGGCAGTGGATTAAGTTGTTTTAGGGCATTTGATAAACACATGTAGTGATCAAGAACAATTTCGGCTATATAGACAGCCAGACCCAGCCTCTCTATATGGCAGATTGTTTGAATTTTTCACTGTTTTCTTAAGCTTAGATGGTTGTGAGTGGCCCAGGAAGTTCTAGACAGCATAGTAAGTGGTATCCCTCTCAGCAAATGGTAGCATTGGAACCGTGTCAAGACCTGTGTACTTATTCTTTACAGTTCCCTTTTTTGCCTTTGGTAATAAAGTTGCTTCTTTACCAAACTGGGCTCTCACAAGAATTTTACATTGAATCTGATGTCTGGTCTTACATTTGAAACAAGGAAACAATGAGACAGCCTCTTCTGTGCTATGATACACAAATCTATTGACAGTCTTGCAAGAAGTATGACATGAAATTTTCATTCCAAGATAAAAGCAGAGGAAAAGTTATTTCCAGCATAACCCAATAGCAATGAAAAGTCCTATGCAGAGCAATAGTGAAAAGGAGGGACTTTGTATATGGTCATGCTAAAATAATGAAAGCATAGTTACAGACATAAACCCCACATCTTGACACTTGAAAATTCATTAATATTATATATGTTTGCCATTGCTCATCTGTATCTTGTCTATGAGTTTCTATGACTAGTTTATTCCATTTTACTGAATATGTACTTGTGAATTACAAATCCAAACTGTGCATAGCTTAAATAGCTAGTAAGAGAAACAATTACATTTTCTTTCTCTCGAACATGCAATTTTAATTTTCATAATTCTATAAAAACGTATCCCCCACAATGCAGGCCTACCAGGAGGCCTGAAATCTGCAGGCTATGGCCTCTCAGGCTGTTTTCCAGTGACTCATTTTTAATTTTATAGAAGCATTATCTCTAGCTAGTAAATTAACAACAGCCTATAGTGCACACACACTGTCATCCATCTGCTTAAGGCTCTTGTCATTTGACACCAGTCTTGTATCTATAGACTTCATCTGGTATTCAAAAGCTATCAACCCTGCCTCCAAGATAGCCCACCTTCTGGCTCCAGGCTAGAAGAGTGACTCTCCATTTCCAAGTCTAATGAACACATAGCTAGCAGCAGCTTTTCCATTAAGGATCTAGTCTTCTTAGAAAACAATGTTAGAATTACTTGGATCCAGAACTGCATGGAAGAGTGTTCCTTAGGCAGCCTGACTTCTGTTTCTGCACTTTTCCTGTCAAGCAGAATATTCAGTGTTACCTCCTGCTTGCAGTATGTTGGACACTAGTGTTTATGCCACTGCATTTTGAGGAGTGGAGTGTATTAACAGATGAAATTCTTTGTATTATCTTTCAAATTATGAACACCATTTCTAGAGAGTTTTGAAAAATGCACATAATATCAAAAATCTCATGACTGGTATGAATCTCCCAAAGGAGAGAAAGCCATGTACATTAATATATCCAACCATTATATGGTTGGAGAGAAGCAACAATTTCACAGTTGCTAAATTTTGGTTTATTCCAAATTTCACTGCAAATGAGGTAATTTGTATTCTTGCAAATAATTTCTATGTAAACTGATGTCTTCTGTGAAGGAGTGGTAAGGATTTAACAGAGAATTGTGTCTCTTGGACGAACTTCAGTCATCACAGGACAGAAAAAGTTGACAATACCTGCTGCTCAGTCAAGGTTAGAGAACTTATTCCATGAGTAATTGAAGAAAAGGTGCTTTTGTTCTAGACTCAAAGGACGTAATTTTTTTAGATTTTCTTTTCCACATTATGATAGATGTAGTTGTCATGGACAAGTGAGAAGAACTGACACGAGTCATAGGAAGTTGTAGTTAGGGATGAAACATAGGTGATACCAGCGTTTTAAAACATCCAGGAAGGCGGGGAAGGTAGTTTATCCTGTTATTTTCCCTCTGCCCACAAGCTTGGAAAGTTCCATCTAGGCCATTTGTTTGTGATATTTTGGTCTGATAATCTATGCAGTGAAAAATTTATCTTCCTTGATGGGGTTTGTTTTCACTGCGTACCTCACAAAAAGCCTCTCTTATTCATGTGTCCTATGTCCTTCCACAGGGATGTGGTGTCATGGTACTTGCAAGAATTAGAGCTCTGAAAGATGCGTGGTCAACGGTAGTAACCTTGCTTTTGCTGACTGTGGCAAGTGTCCAAACTACTTTAACACACAAGTAATTATACTTTAACTTATGATAGACCCAGAATGATATTCACATGTGTGAGGCTGAGAGAGAACCAAGGGGCTTAAGAAAATCAGGCTATTCTGAACCTTGACGTGAACACAGTGTAGTTGAATTTCTGTGGACTCCTGCTGATGACCTGTGTCGTGTTCCACAAATTTAAGGTCTTAACACTGCTATCAGTCATTATTTTTTACTGAGTCATCTTTGAGAGAACCAGTCTTTAACTGGTATATGTGAGACTTTTTTTACTTCCTTTGAATAGAAATGATCAGGCTGTTTTGAGGAATATGGTGACTGTTTCACAAAAGTAATGTTAACTATATATATATATTATTTAATAACATTGTCAGTTACATGAATCATTTTGTTGTAATTTGTATGAAGAATACAAGCAGTATCTTTAAAACACTTTTTAAAAAGTATCTTTAAAATTCTTGTGTGTGCATCGAATATGAAACTATCTGAGATTAATAAACATATAAGGTTATCTTTGATTATTATTTATTTATTTTTATTTCTGTTGGGTAGTGTTTTATCAAATGTTTAACTTCAGTACATAGTGAGATAATTTAAAATAAAAAGCCCCTTATGCTTCATCTTTGTAATGTGACGACAGCATCAAATTAGAAGAGAAATGGCCGTTGATTTCTACTCTTAAAGAAAATAAGATTTATATGTAAACAATTTAAAATAAATTGCTAATTTGCTTCCAATTATATAGTATATAAAGCATTAGTAATGGAAGCAAATTAGGCGTGATTTTTATTTATACATTATCAATTGGGAAAATTGGCCCTTCACCAAATGGAGCCTTCATTCTACGAGCATTTGGTTAATTCCTTACCTTTAGGCATCTAATTAATCCTCCTGAAGTCAGGGAGACAAATTCTGGGGTTGTAGTTTAGCAGCCATACCTATCTACAGGTCTGGAGGTCAAACAGAACCTTAAACTCAGCCTGGAAAGCGCACAGAGAAAATGCCATAGGGTGCCAAAGCAACACTGGGATTGCAGTGCACTGTGCAATATTCCCTTGCCAAAGACGCTGTGAATTTGTCAGACTTGGCTTTTGGCTGTGGAGGCCAAATAGTTTTCCAGTATCCTTCTCTAGGTAAGCAAGCGGGTGTTTATATCTTCATTTTACAAATGCAGGAAGTGCTTTGCTGAGGGCTGCAAACTCAAGAACCTGTTACTGGAGTGAAGGTTAGAACACAGAAGCTCTTAGTTTCTGGTTCTGCATTCAGTTTGCAGCAAAATGCTGTTCTCCAAGAAAATTTGTGGAAATATGTACATAAATTATAATTATAAACGTATAGCTTATTATAAATATGTAGCAGTATATATGCACTGGTAGACAATGAGTATTAGAGGAATAATCACTAATCCTGTCTGATGGTGTGCAAGACTCCTTATGGTGCTTTAGAAATTTCTGTAAAAGATTGTTATACTGTATAGCTCTTGCTACATAGGACTGCATCCCCGTACAGAATTAGGCATGCAGTACCTGGTCCTCCATGGGATCTTTCATATATTGTTTGTGTTATTTGTCAGTTGTTTCAGCAGAATGAGTTTATCAGGGTGGATAATGGACAGACACTGAATTCTGCTTTTCGATTTATAAATGAACAAATGATGTTTCTAATTGTTAAAAGTGGAATATGGATAAAAGAAAATCTAAATTTCTATTTTTATGGGTCACCATTGCTTATGTAGATAATAACATATTATTATTGTTATTGTTATTGTTATTGTTATTGTTATTATTATTATTATTATTATTATTATTATTATTATTATTATTATTATTATTATTATTATTATTTCTTCCATGGTATGAAATGCTGTTGGATTTCATTCTTTTTTAAAATAGAGACATTTACCAGACACGGCATTGATGTCATCCACTGACTTTGCCACTTGGTTTTGTAAGGGTCTGCTTGTGCAGGGTGAGAAGTGAAGGGACTCTCTGATGGAGAGGCTGCTAAGGCTGTAAACAGGATTTAGTGGATGATGTATCAGGCCCAAAGGATAAAGGGTGTGACTGAATAGTGGTACTTGGTGTACAAAAAGACTGGAAGCAGCTTTTGATGGTGAGTCAGCTTTTTAGATATTCCATCACAAGATATTCTAAATCCATTTCCAGAATGTTACCTTTGCATATGTGGATTTTTCTTTATTGAAAACATTTTATGGCTGTTCAAGTACCTTATAGGAGAAAAGAACTTAAAAAAAACCAAGGTATCTTCAGCCCCACCTTTTATAATCAAATCTGCTTCAGTCTAGCTGGAAATTTTGCCTGCAAATTGTCTTATGTAACAGGCTATGTTGATTTTTTCCCAGCTGTCTGTACAGGTAAGTGCAGCAATAGTCATGAGGTATATTCTCAAAAGTTAGTGAAATCTTTATAGAGATTATAGAGTACAGCATTGGATTTTAAGGACTCAATGTAAGAAGCTAGTCCATTTTTTTGTTAATTGTTGCCCAGATTGTCTTGTAGGAAAACAATGCTTTAAAAATGAACCTGTGCATACAGTGGGTGGCTGTAACTTCATAACTAGCAAAGTGTGTATTCAGTATTTGTGCAGTAAGATATTCAGTAAATAAAACTGAATATCGGGGGTACCAAATTTTAAAAAAATCCCAAGAAAAAGACTTGAAAAGATGTTCTATTAGTGAAAGAACACTGTAGGAGAAATTCCTTTTATGTAGAGAATAAGCAACAGACTGTTTCAAGGTAATCTAAAAGCTTCCATCTCAACCTCTGTCTCTTTCATTCTTTGTCCCATAACTTGTGGTCTGTGCACTCTGAAATCTTTTGCTCTTCAACCTCTTACAAGCTGATGGTAAAAATCAACAATAGCTCCTTTCTTATCCTTCATATAAATTTCAGAAACATAGGCAAAGAAACACTCATTACTCTACCAACTGCAAGTCTCTGCCTGCCTCAACCACCTTCCAAAGCTGCTGTGACTACCAATTTTTGCCTATTTATAGGATTAGAAGCTTAGTGATACATCCATTGTATCCCTTCTGAAAAAGATTCCAAAATTATATACTTGAATTGAGCTACGACCCCTGAGTAAATTATTTGTTTAGAGACGTAGGTCAGAGATGAAATTGTACTTTGGGTCTTAACTGTTCCTTTTCAGTAAGAGCTCATGTGAGATTCACACAGACTTGGACGATAAATGACTTAAGATCTCTAGATTGTTGACCCATTCTCTAAGAAATAATTTTTTTGTCAGCATAGGCTTGCCTGTTTTTCAAGCATTTTTAGATGTTCAGACTCATTTAAAAAAAAATGTAAAGCTACAGATGTCTATATATAGCTTACCAAGATATTTTCAGGTTTTCCTTATCAAAAATTCAAATTAGTTTCTTTTGATTATGTTTGAAATGCTGCAGTAGTAGGGTGGAGGACACTGAAGTAGGCCTTCTCTACCTAAAGCTTTATCCTTGTTCTCGCAGAAAATTTATGCCCCTCAATCTGTTATTTAGGATCCTTTTTTGTCCATTTCTATGCTGGAATCTTTAATAATTTTTGTAATCTGCAATATGTAGCTGAGTAGTGAAACAAGGCTGAGAAAACACTATTTGGAATCAATGGCTGGGTGCCCGCAGTTTCTGTGATGTTCAGGACAATATATCTGTATTTTAATCAGCTGGCTGTAAATGAAGAAGCATGCCATTGTATGATTAATGAAAAGTGCCGGGTTTAGTTATGGTAATATATGTATGTTAGAGATTTAAACTGTTGTGTGTAGCTGTTCAAGTTTGCTGTGAACATCAGCAGCATTTCACTGAGATTGGACCGGCTGCACAACCCTCAGCGAAAGGAAACGTACTTGTATTTGGTGGAAGTACAATGAGACTCTCAAGTGAAGTGTGCATGATTTAACTTTAAACATCATGCTATATTTCCAATTAACCATTAAGTTGTCATGTCCATAAACCCAAATGTTTTGGTAGGAAAAACAATTGCTGTAGACAGAAAAGGAGTCAGACTTTACACAGATCAGTTCAATAAGCAGGAGTTCTAGATGTGTTATAAGGGAGTGGCTTCCCAACTCTTGGGACAAATTGCAGTTTGATCGACTGCCAATAAATGAGATCATACTCGTATCTTTTTTATTTGTTTATTTTTAATTTGTGAGCAAAGACTCTGCTCATTAAAGTGAGGAACTCCACACTTATTTTAGCCAAGTGTTACCATATTCTATATAATGAATTGTGTACACTTCTATCCTTTTCAGTCGTTCATCTAATTTTCCTTGGAACTGCATGAAATACTTCATTATTCAAGTATTTTTCCAATCTGTACTATTTATATTTCTGGTACAAACCTGCATTTGATTACACTCATATAGTAGATGCTTTGTCCTTTTTATGTGGACGTGACCTTGTTGCTCTTTTTTTTCATTTTGTTTTGCTTTCTTTTGACAGGTAAGTGAGATGATTGACCAAGCAAATGAATTAAAGTTATTCTCTGTATTTTGGGATTTATAATGACTTCAATGAATTTGAATTCCTGTAGAGCTTTACAGCTTTATGTTGTTTTCTGGCCTTACCATAGAGTAGAAAATATTTTCATTATCTGTGTTTTGCAAAATAAGTAAATTTTTTTCATTTTTTTCTTATTTGTTAATAGTGACATGGCTCTTGTTTTTCTTCTTCAGTTTTTGGTGGGTTAATTATTGAGATTATTAGGGAAGTACTGAGAAGATCTGTTCTTCCCTATGGCAAAGAGATACCAGTGGCTTAATGTCTTGGCCAGAAGGCTAAGCAATATCAGATTGCTGAGGCCTGTGACAGTTAAAATAACCAGATTGTGTCTGTAAATGTTTTCACTTTTGAAAATGTAAACTTTTAGCATTAATGCTGCCATTACCAAAATGTTGCTGGCATTGCTTCTGTGTTAGAAGATAATTACTGGACTCATTCCTGACATGTAATGCTTCTTTTTTCCAGGGAGGTGGGTGGAAGAATGCACAGGGCTCATTGCTGAGCTACTGAAGTTGGGTAAGTTCTGTTGGCTTCATTGATACTGTGTGGCTTTCAAAATACAGACCGAGTTGATGAAGAAAGCAGCTGTGTAGTTCACATTACCAGAGGAATTTGTTTATTATACTTTGCACTGAGGTTGTTCCTATTCTTGTGTGCCTGGTAAACAGTTTGATTTTTGATTGCTATTTAGGCTTTTCAGATGACCTACATGGAACTTCTTATTTTGATTTCTACTGACTAAGGTGTTTTTAAAGTTATTTCCTGCTTTGCCACTCTGTAAAAACATACAAAATTCACCTTAGCTTGGAGGACTATCACAGGTGCTATGAACTACCTAACACTTCATAATAAGTGCATTTCTCAGATAGAGACTAAAGAATCTGTTGAGAGTCCTGGTGTATCTTACTTCTACCTAGATGGAGAGCTAGTGCTGTAGACCTGGCCTATAACAAACAGAAAGAAAAAAGCATTACAGTGTAATCCAGGAATCATTTCTTCACCTAGTCAAACACACATTTCCCACTTTTCTGTCCTTCATCCTTTATGGTTCTTCCTCTGTGTTGAAGACGATCCTATGCTGTGCCCCAAAAGCACTATTTTCCCCTTAATCAAGTGCCACACTTTCTTCTACACAGTGCAGGAGCATTATGTTTGGAGCTTTGGTGGACTGCCAGATCCATTTGCTGTGTGGAGGGGGAGGAAATGCACACAAATACCACCCTTTTCAAAGCTTTCATTCCCTACAGAATGTATTAACAAGTCTGAAAGCAGCTGTGCTTGCTCCTGCTGTAAGAATGGTAGATCCAAAAAAGTGTAACCATTCCTTCCCATGCCATGAGTTTCAGTCTAACTACATAATTACAGTTCCTTCTTTAGACTCCATCAAGAAGGAAAGTTAAAGAGCAAATCAGAAAATTTTAGAAAGTTATGAAATTAGAGAAAATCAAGTGACTGTCTACTGGACTTTCATTACTCTTTATTTATAACAACAATGAAATTGCAAAGAATTAAGCAGAATACTTGAACTCCCATGAAGGATGTTATGCACTGCATATATTGTTGAGTTAATGGGAAATACTGGTTTAAATCAGCTTTTTCTGTAGTTTCCTTGTCATACATCTTAATGTCAGCAGCATCTGCAATGGAATTGCAATGCGGATCAGTGCAGATTATCACCAGTTAATAGCAAGTCAAAAGCATATTTTAGGTAGCAAAATCTCTTCAGTTTATTTCTATGGTTAATCTACTCATACGTTTTCAATAAAAACTTACATTAAATACAAAAGGTATGTACAGCATGATATGTGAATGATTTTATTTTTGGTATAGCATTTGCTTGTCCAAGATCAAATCCTACAGCTCGGTCTCTTCTTCTGATCTGATCTCCAAATATTCCTTGTTTATCTAGCAGTACTCTAAAGAAGGACTTGAGCTCTCATTTTGACCCAGATCTTGCAAGAGAAGTACTCTTAGCTTTATGTTCATCCCTATGATCAAGAAGGAAAATAGGAAATTATTCAATTCAGAGGATCATTCCTTAAACTTTATTCTCAGACTGAGTAGATATCATAAGGGAATCTTTCCTCTTAACAGTGTCATTTTATGTCATAAAAAAAAATCAAAATTTCAAGTTTCAACTGGAAGTTTTTGAATGTACTACCAACTCACTAAGCATGAACTGTAGTTTTCAGAACAATCTCAGAGATGTCCAGAAATCAAAACAGAAGAAAAGGAAACCATATTCCCCAGCCCCAGAGGCAATTTTGAAAATACAATTCTAGTTATTATTGGATCTTATTATCTATATAAGGCTTATGCCTTACCTTTGTTACCACAAGAAACACTTTTTCTGAGAGTACTGTTTCTGAAGATGATATTTGTCCCTGATTGATTGCCTTTGAGATGGTGACACTTCTCATTTTATGGAAATATTATAGCACTTTGAACACTGAGCTTCAGAAAGGCTCTAGGAGTGAACAAAGAGCTGTCTAGCACCCCAAGACGAGTGCTACAAGTTTTGTAGCGTTTGAACAGGGGAAGGATGGCCTGCCTCAGCGTCTGCAAATGTTCCCCACAAGGCTACTAGCTTTGTTTAGTTCTGAGTAACAGGTCAGCATTTGCTATCGGTCCTGCAGCCGTGATAGCAACAGGCCTAGCAGTTTAACATTTGGTTAGCACCAGCTTTGTTTTCTCTGTGAGCCCTTGAAGCACTCTCACAGTAAGTGAATTCACTTCGGGTGAATATTGTAGAGATAAACAACCCGCTGGTTTCAGGGAAGTGCTTTTAGGAGCAGAGTTCTTTGTAGTAATTTGTTGGCCCAAACTACCTGATAGTCAAGGTTTTAAATCAGTGTAACTTTCCCCTGGTACCCATTATAATTACTTTTAGTAATATAAGAATTACTAGTAAAATCAGTACTAATTGCATCTTCAGTGGTATACTGAAGTAGTTTCTGGTATGTTCTGTTGTGTGTGAACAAATGATGTATTTGGCCTTAGAGAAGCACAGTGTGCCTGTGAGTGCAGCTGCCTAAATACGCGCTACGAGCGCATGTGTGCAGGGCATCCAGCTCTTCCAGGAGTCCTAGGTGAAACAAACGTATGTGTTCCTCAGGGATGTGTCAAGGCATCGTAATACAACATCTTCCTGATTTAATGGACATTTTGCTACATTCCACATGCCCAAAATAGGAAAGGAAAAGAACGACCAGACTCTGTGTTGTTTTGTTTGCAAGTCTATCTCTGCCAGGACACAGAAGTAGTCAGAGCTCAATGGACTATTTGTGAGCACTGGGTAGTCTGAACATTCAGTCGCTCAGTGTGAAGTCAGAAGCAGCGTTGCATAAGCATTGGCAATATGCAGCAAAATGCACTTAAATTAAAAAACAGGATCAGGGGGTTTCTTGCATACAGTAGGCCTCACCATTTCAGAGATGAAAATAAGCAGATTTCTGAGGTTCTGAATGCAAATCTAGGTGGAACCATTTGAATTCACAAAATAAATAAATAAAATATCCCCAAATGAGGCCCTGCTTGAAGGACTGTACATGCCAGTAGCAAGTTCTGCTTCAGACTTCAAGAGATAAGGTACGTTAGAGTGTATCAGTTAGTCTAATTTATTCAGTGTCATTGCTGTATCACAACCTTCTGTTTGATTTTCTTATAAACTAATAATTTCCTGAATGAACTAATGCTGCCATAGCCACTGGTACCTCTGCCTTGTAGAAGTTTTTTATTGTTGTGTATGCAACTAAATTGAAATATCTTTCACTTGAAATATTGACTTTAATATCTCATTTGAAAAATTCATGAAGCCTTTGATGTTAAATCCATACTCAATTTAGCCAAATGCCATTAGAATATGCAATATGCCTGAATACAGAGAGCATTATTGTCTGTGTTTCTGCAGAAGAATTACATTTTATGACTGTAACGTCAGGATCTTTTTTGGATTTGTTCATGAAGAAAAGAAAGAGAAAGGCAGCACATTAGAAGCAAAATGAAAAGTGGTATTGATTAGGCTCTCATTTACCCTCTCTTTGCTTGAATCCCTAAATGCATGGAAATAAGGGTTGTGCCATAGCAAGTAACAATGCTCTGTAATGAATGGAACAATCTTTAGAAAATTAGTGTAAACACGTATGATAGTGCACAGATGTTGCTCCTAGGAACTGTCATACATTTATTTTACATCTCCATTTACATACATCTCTTTATTTCCTAATAGTATCATAATAGAAACATGACAATAGTTAATGATTTCATAAAACATGGAATGTAAAGCTGACAGAGAGGTAGAACATTAATTGAAACCTATAGCTATAGTACATTAGAATTACATCTCCTAAATGACTCCTGATAAAAATATCCCTCTTTTACAAAGAAAGACAAAGACAGGTAAAAAACTAGGCTTTCAACAAATTAATTTTTTTTTCCGGTAAAACAGACTGGCAAATGTTGCAAAATCTCCTGAGTGCTAATAGAATGGTATTTGCCTTTAGTAATTTATGGGCACTTTTCCTCCAGCTATCGATCACAGTTGAAAAAAGTAAACTGCATTAACATTTTAGGCAATAATGGCTCCAGAAAATGTTTGATTTTTATCACTACCAAAACTGATGTCATGAAACTTGGTTCTTCTAGCAGAAGTGAGAGAGCCGAGTGCATCCAGCCTGTAGTGTGTTTATGCAAGTGCCCAGATCTGGCTAAACAGACGGGATGTTAACCAATGTTTTGAGCTTGTTATGTTATCCTAAAACATGAAAAATAAGTTGATGGCACAAGTCAGGAGATTGCTGTGCGGCAGCGCAATGAGGTGTGCAAAGCACCTTGGGGTCTCTGAGGATTGCAATGAACGCAACGGGGCTGAGGGAGAGCTGCTCTCTGCCACCATCTCCTGGCCAGTGCCTGGGACACAAACTGCCTCTACTTCCTCTGCTGCCGGCCTTTCCGAGCCTATTCTCCCATCGAATGGCTTCAGCCATTTGAAGCAAGCTCATACTAGGAAAATAGCACATTTTAAAATTTCCAAAGGGCAACTGGACCTTAACAAGCTTATGCAGATGTATATTAAAGTGGACGATGCAAAATGCCAGACTAAGGGAGCTGAAAGCTCTGTGAATAAATCCAGAGCATTAGTGCCTGGGATTTTATGCTTGGAATTAGGGGAAAGTGTTTTGATCAGTGATGATGACTCATGTCAGATAGTCCTGAATGCTCTAGAAATGTATGCTATACAGAATGGTGACTTGGCTTGAATTTCTGCAGAATATTTTTATATTATGAGAGGAAACAGCTTCGTTTCAGTAGTTTACACTTTCAAAATGCCAATGTTAGTGTTAACAGCTGAACTTAGTGCTTTGTTATTGGGAAGCAGTGCTGTAAGATAGATTGACTTTGAAAGTGAAATTAGATTTGAAGTTTCAGATTTTAGGTTAGATTTCTGGTTTTGCCATAGGCCTTTACCATTTGTAGAAATCTGTGATCTAGAAAAGTGAGTTTAATGAAACTTCTTACACTAGTGTTATTGTAGAGGACAACATTGCACAATAGATTGATACTTGGTTTCTGTATAATTAATTTTGACAACAATGAGCACATGGAATTAGCGTACAAACTGAAACGGCAATCTTTCAGATTCCTTTCATTGCTCAGGTTATTCCATACTTTTATATCTTTGGAGCAATGAAATTATATTGCTGTTTGGTCATATGTTAAATTAAATGTGACAAGTTAAAATAGATGTTAAAGCGAGCATCCTACAAATTAATTAACAGTTGATTAGTACAGTTTATATTTCTTTGTTAGAAGAAGAATCTTGTATACTCTGAGTACAAATGAAAGTTAAATATTTCCACATACTGGAAGAAATTTGTGAGTTGAAGATCGTGTAAATGATACGATCTGTATTATGTAGAACCAAATTAATATCCTTGCTTGTGTTTTAAACAAGTGTGCAAACATTTCTTGGAGATCTCATGTCCTAGTGCTTTTTCTTCAACTGAAAAAAAAAAGAACATCAGAACCTCTATGCCTCAAAAGATTATTTTTTACATTATGCCAAAAAAAATGAAATAGTCTGAAGTATATATTAGGATGTAGCATATAGTTTATGTGTGTACCACTGAATCTCATACAAGTGAATAAAAACTTATTAGAGAAATTCATTTGCCATGCCTGAAGCCTTTACAGTGAACAGTTTTACAGATCTCATTTTTCAGATCTGAATTTTATTTCAGAAGCTTTGCAGTATGCTGACTAATGAAGAATTGTGAGAAAGAACACGAAAGTTGTATCAAAAAGAAAGTAACTTTCAACTGCACTTTAGAAATATCGCACAAATCAGCATGTGGCTATACATCTGTGCGTATCAAACGTGAAAACAAATTGCATCCTTTTTTTGGATCACCTACTCAATGGTGTTGAATTTCTGACTTTTAGTTTCAACCAGGTAAGATAAGGTGGCCTGTTCAGCCCATGTTATTAAAGAAATTGGTTCACCTATTTGATTTCATGTCATTGTAGTTCCAGCCATTCATTTATTCAATAAACAGTTTGGTATGTTCTGAGAAATAATGAATATTGATTAAAAAATCGATCACTTATTAAGAAACAGTCTAAGGGAAATTGTTTATCCAATCAATTTTAATTTTTGATTTGTTATTTATATTTTCCAATTTAATCCACCCCTCCCTTAGGCTCCCAAACTACCAAGCAAATCAGGAGGAAGGGCAGAGAGATACTGGCAGCAACTGTGCAGAGAACACAAAACCTAATGCATTCATTTCAGATTAGACTGGTGGAAATAGGCCATAAAAAAGGAGATTGTGATTGAGAACTGTGGATACATTACCTCATGCACCTTTGGCTATTGCACTGAAACTTTAACTTTTAATATGATTTATTAGGCCCTCTGCTTCCTACCTATTACATCAGTTAACTCTGACACTGTCAAAACACAATAGTTACAAAAATATTATGGGTTTCATCTAAGCTGGCAGAGATTCCATGTATGGAGGCTGAATGCACAAGGCAGTGAGAGAGACCTGTACAAGAGCTCTGGAACATTTATTCATTCTCTTGATGAGACCTAAACAGTGAACAGAGCTGCTGAATATCCCTTTTTGTGAGGGAACAGACAAATCAACTGATCCATTTTATCTGAATGTGTGCACTGATTCTAGTTTCATTGTTCATTACACTAATGAAGAAAACTGCCTTGATACGTACAGGTAATAGACAAATATTTCTCCATCCCTGACGAATAGTTTAGTCTCTTTGGGATTTTCATGTAGAAGTTGGAAAAAACTTGTCTTAGTTCTGCCTTTGAATTTACCTGAATGAGGAATCTTCCCTCCCCACCATCGTGTGTGACCAAATGTAGTTCTCCTTTTTAATAAAGCAGAGGTGTGCTAGTCTCTTCATATTTAAAGTTGGTATTAACTATGCTTTGCTTGCCTGATGTTCTCCCGTACCTAACTTCACATCAGAATACTGTTTTTTAAGAAATATGAAAATACACTTGTAAAGAATGGGGTAGATATTTTATGGATTAAAAGTTTTTTTAAAGGACTTTCTTTCACGGGGAAGGATGTGGAAACACTACTTGCAATCTGTCACATTGCTTTTGTGGGCCTTGAGTTGGTCAATAAAAACTCACCTTCCTGTGAATAGATGAAAAATGAGAATGCATGAGAAAGAACCAAATAGGCAGAGCCAAAGGCCAGGGCTATGTGGTCTGAGATCTACAAGGGAAGGAGAGTGTCTGCTGTGGAAGGTATCCTACAGAAGGAGATCCAGTCCTTGTGTGTATTTCAGCCTCTGTGGAAATCCAAGGCTCTAAGGTATGATTAACAGTGTTAACTAATCAAACCTTATTCATACTAATCATGTTGTTAGTCTTTCAAGTATGGAAGTGTATGGGAAGAACTAATTCTTTTTCTCCAGTAAACAAACATATTATATGGGAGTTGAGAGCTCAAATTGTACATAAAAGCAAAACTACTGTTACCTGGCTTGTGTAGTCCTCCTGCCTTTGAAAATTCTGTGGGAAATGTAACTGGCCATGTTTATGATCAGTCTTATAGAGAGTTCTTAAAGTTGGCTTTATCCATTAGATTTCCTGGCATTCTGCTTCTTGATGACCTCACTTTCCTCTTAATTTGTATCTTCTTTCATCAGTTTTTAAGGCAGATGAGGTATCCCTTGCCTTTCATTTCACTTATGTTCATTCGCAAAAGAATTGTGATCTGCTCTGTGATTGAAATTAAAAACCTCTGTGTTTTAAAATGTCATTTTAATGCTTAAAACATAGAGATTGTAGTGTAAGAAACCATGATCAGGATGAAGCTAAGTACAACATTTACATAAATGTTTAAAAATACTCAAAGATAGCAATACTTAGTCTTGCAACTTGGGGATGTACACAGCAGATTTCCCTAGGGTGTCTCATGGATCCAGTTCTTCTCTCTGATGATATAGCAGCAGATAGCAATAAAAAATTTTTGGCTGACACCAGTTGAGAAGAGTTTGCAAGCATTCAGAAGATTAACTTTAGAATTCTAAAGATCTTGTTAAGTGTTGGGGGAAAAAAACCTAAGGTTTAATTACACAATGCATGATCAGGACCCTCAGATTTCAAATCTGGGAGAAAATTACTCCTTGAAGTGTGAGACCTGAGAATCGATACTCTGCCTGAGTTTTGGTCAAGATAAAGACTTGTGAAACAGAACAAACAAGCCTCCTTGAAACTCCTGGATTTACCTAGCTAAGAAAAGACTGAGGGATGGATAATGTATTCAATGCTACGAATTGAATAGTGACCAGTTTTTCCCTATGCTTGCTAACTGCAGGGAAAGATATTTTTCTTCAGTGTGCATTACAGATCAGGAAAGAAGCAATCTTTCATTCTATGATGCTAACTGGGGGATAGGAGCAGCTAGTTTAGGAGGCTGTGTGATTGTCATAATTTTTAAGAAACAGGTTATACAGAAATTTACAGATTATACCTTATTTATATTAGACCCTTCAAAGTGCAGAGCTGCACTGGTTGGCCTACTGAGCTTCTTTTCCTTCCTTCCCTGATAGCATTCCTTGATTAATTTAACTGTTGATTACTTCTCCCAGATTAAGTCTCTGAATAAGAAATGGTTAAATAATTTGGAGACTATAAATTACTCCTACTACCCATCATTTTTTCTTTCATTCATTTAATTGCATTCCTGTATTTGGAATGACCTGATCAGAGTATCTGACGAGGTAAGATAAGATATAAGGACAGTTTGGTACAGAGCGAGTTAGACTCAGGTGTTTCTGTGTGTTTATCATCAGACTAAATGGTGTGAAAATTTGGGTGCAAACACCCAGCCATTATTCCATGAACCCTTTATCTCCTGTGGATGCAATCACTGCAAAAAAAAGGTAATCAATATTGGTTCTACCAAAAGTTTCATCTGATGTCGTCTCTGAGTAATCATTAAATATTCAGGGAGAGTAAGACAGTATTGCTTCACACGTCTGAAAAATGAACTGCATTCAGTGTAATACATTGAAAGAGACCACAGGAGTGTTGCACAGCACCTTGACTTTCCAAAGGAAAGATTTTTTTTATAAATAATATAAATTTATAAATAATATAAATAATAATAAATAAAGCTGTTTCTGTAGGTAACCATGAAAATAGATCTAGAGATGAAGGTTCTCTAAACTTTCTTCTAAGTTTGCAAAAAATTTTGATTAACTTGGAGCAGCAGTAAACTTTATTTAAAGGTAAAGCCCGAACACTGTATATATTTCCCAGTTCATGGCTAGTTAAATTTACTTGCATTACGTTGCCGTGAAACAAATATAACAGCCTGGAGTACTGTGTCCATTGTGTTTATGTTAAAGGAAGCCATGAGTTTGAACTGAAACTCTTGTAGAAAAGGAACAGTGATTAATTTTCTAAAGCAACTGTTCCTTTGAGAAACTGACATATACATTCATACTTCTCTGTCATGACTCTGCCACTACTTGTGGAAGGGTTTTCCCACAAGGATCCTATGTGTAATGCAGAATAGTCCTGTTGCAGCCACTCCTGAATGTAAGCAGAGGCCTGTTCTGTTTACAGCATCACGTTAAGGTGTAGTGTAGTTAACTGATGTTGTGACGATTTTGAGTACTTTTAAGAAGTTATTTGTGTTAACTTCTTCATGAAAATGTGAAGAACTGCTAAGAAAGTACATTTGTTATTAGTGAACAACCTTGATTTGTTAGGGCCCTGTGTGTCAGTCTCTATGTACATAAGGAGTCTAGACCCCTCAATGTGTGACATGACTGGTTGTGAATCATTCTGATTTGTCATATTTTCTGCATTATTCTAATCTCGGTATGAAGGGAATTGCATCCCCTTTTGCTTGACAGCAAAGACAAACACCAAGCTGTCCAGAAGACAGAGTGCCATTTTATTCCTCTGTTGAAATTCTTGATGGGATGGGCACAACATCAGCAAACACTCAAGAAAAAACCTCCTGACCCTCCAATTATTCTTGCTGACATTTTTATAATAATTTCCTTTTCAAGAAATACTGAGTCCCTTGTGTCAGAACAATAACAAAACCAAAAAACCCAAAAAACAACCTCGAACTTTATTTAATTGTTATTTGGTCAGAACCTGAACTCTATAGTAGTCCTAATTTAAATGAAATTTGTGCTCAGAATGTTATGTTTTCCCCACTACAATCCTTAAAATTTAAGCAAAGGCATATTATACTAGAATCATTATGTTAAAATGGCTGTTTATGATTATTTTAAACCAAATGGTTTGAACCAGCTTTATTCCCAGTCTCACATTGATATCATGCACACTGCTGCTGTGTAATTGTGGCTACACATTTTAGAATGTTCCTTATGTGTACAGAATGGAGAAAAATCATATTACTATGTTATTCAACATGTAAAACTATTAAAGCCTGCAATTCAAATATGCCTTTTTGAGACTATTGAATTAACAGAGTTAGATTAAAATATAAATGAACTTGTTAAGTAATATTTTATTTTCAAAACTCATTTCCTCTTTATATTATTTATACAGTTGGCGTGTTTGACCAAGAGAATTGATATATTGTCCTCAATAGGGTAAATATCCACTGTGATTACTCCTTTAATTGCCAGAGCCATCTTTCTCCTTTCAAATAAAGTAGTATTTAAGAAAATAAGTCCACTGTTGTTTCTCCAAGCACTGTGCTGTACCCATAAGATGAGCCTGTCCTTCCTGTTTCTGTGTAAAATCATGAAGCTTACACTCTGTGCCTACAGTAACTTTCTGCAAGCACAGTGTATTAAAGCACCCTCTCCCTCTGTGCCTGTGCCCTGAGAGACAGGAGGCTGCCAGGCTTTACTGACACCTGCTAACACCAAGCTGTACACAATGGATTCTTTGGAGTTCATGGCTGAGTATCCTGATAACAAGATAAAAATAATGTATGGTGTTAAAAACATCAGAGACTCAGTTTAAACGGATGGAAAGGATGGTGTTTATTCACATTCCGAGGCACAAAACTGCCTATGTTCACTACACACTTTGGGTGCTTAATAAGCTCAAGTCCCAATGAATTGGTTCTTGACAGTTATGAATGGTAGACTGGCTGCATTAAAGCAATGAGGGAGCTAACAGCAGGTTTGCAACAGGGTTTGAATAAATCATCAACCAAACATATAACAGCATTGTAACAGTAGGCCAAAACCTCTCCAGCCATGTGATTGCTAGTTGCCAGGAGACCATGAATCTTGGGCATTCTGAAAATATTGAAATAATTTTAGCTGTCTCAAATTTATAGAATCTCTGGAAAAATCTAGTACATTTAAATATATTAAAATATAACTGCTTTGTCAGGATACATGTAAAGCTTTTAGACAAAATATGGCTTTTTAACTAAAACAGGGTTTTGCGTATTGATTTGCTTTCTTTTGTATGACTTGTAATGTATTTAGAAAGAATATTTGCAAAATGTGATGTAGTATTTAAAATCTTGACTGTAGTAACTCCGTACCTTAATGAACACGTGCAAAATTATTGTTGGCCTCTTAGGTATCCATCCAGCCATCCCTTTTTCTTACGTGGGTAACTTTACACTTTAAAGGGGTCCAGTGGAGGTCAAATGCACTGCTTTTGTGTTTAAATTTGATTGCATTAACAAGCCTTTAAAAGCTGAGATCTAGTACTCTGTTTGCAATTATGTTTCCTGCAAAAAATTATGTCAGTGGTAGAAGCGTTGCATCAAATCCAGTCTTTTTTGTCCCCTTCCTCAGAAGGAATTTTGCCAGATGTGTATCTGTGCTATCCACCGATGCAATGTGTATGGGATAGGCCTGATTTACAGTGGGATTTTCAGGCTGTCTTCTTGTTTTGTGGGTTGAATGTTGAACTTGATTGAATTGGATCACATAGACAGATATTTAGTCTGATGTGGCAAAGAGGAGAGAGTCAGAGTGACTCTTCATAGGCTGCTCATCTGGTTCACAAACCATCTCCTGGAAAAGCAGCAATTAGTGCTCACCACCAGAACTTGCTGCACAACTTGGGATTAGTGTGGGAGACTTCAGAGACTGTTCAGAGCAGCTGAAAGAAGGAGTTTTTTCTAGTTCTGCCACGGATTTTCTTTGTATGACTTCAGGCCGTTGCTTAGTTTTCCTGGTAATAGGGAAGACTTCCCTTTCTCGCAAGAGTCGGGACAAAGAGTTATTTGCTGATTGTAAGGCTGTTGTATTTTGTGATTATAAGGCCACAATTAGTTGTTAACTTACACTAAAAGAAATAATAGGCAAAAATCTGATAATTTATGAAGTATAAATTCATAGTGTTTTTAAAGTCTGCCTTAAATGGATATAGTGAATATACCAATAATATTCCTTTTGTAAACCAAAATATACAGACATAAGAATTTCTTTCAATACAATATGTTTTTGCAAGAATTCAATCAACTGAGTTTTTTTTGTTTTTTAGAAGAATTCCCTTTCTGTAAGACAGCAACATCATGAAATAGGCACTAGGCAGAGCTTGGGAGAGAGAAATGGAGTGAGCGAAACTAAGGGCATGTGAAGAACAGTCACTATCCAGCAACAGCAGCAAAACAGTTTCAATTTTCTGGATTATTAATTCAAATTCACACGCACATGCCAGTTAAAATTAAAGGCCTTTTTTTACGGCTCTAGTTTAAATTAAAGATTATATTCTGCTCCACAAGTCTGAATTAAATAGCTTATTTTGCACACCAAGCTCTCATTTTAAAGCTAATAAAGAAAAGACATAGCATGTACGTGCAAGCTTAAGACAGGAAGGGTCTAAATTACTACACCTGTTTCACTTGGGAGCTACTTTATTAGTGTTACAAAACTTGGCTTTCAATTTGGCAGTCAGAAGCACATTTAGAACAAGCATTTCTTTGTTTTGACAGAAAGGCTATGGCAAATGAATGACGTTTGAGCGAGGTGTGAAATGTGAAGGTACAAAATTAACTGGTAAGATAATTACTGTTCTAATTCTGCATAAACAAGCATTTTGAAAATCATTAATAGTTCAGGGAAATAATGTTAGTGATTAAATAAGGTGGTTTGCATCACTGAGCACAACTAAGCTGCTTTAATTACATTTGAAAGCAAGGGAAAGTAGCTAATTAAAATTAGCACAGGGTTCCTGAATGACCAGCATTGCATTGTTGCCCTAACCTGTTTAATTGCTTGTTTATTAATAATATGTCTTTATTTTCCCCTCTTCTGCATTTAGCAAAATTATTAAAGAAGCTAAAATGTGTAAAGAGTATCTATATATACTTATCAGAATATGCAATGCAGATGTAACCCAGGGAATTACTTCCAAGGCGACATAATTCAAAAGTTGTAACTTTTCTTCATATTAATAATGTTTTCTTCCTGAGTCACATTCCTATGTCAATCACATCCATGGACAAGAAAAATGGTCTTTGGCACAATTGCTGAATTGCAGCATTTTGTAGCTTTATTTGCTTTATTTTTAAAATGGCTTGAATCACTAGCTAAAATATAGGTAATAAATCTAAGAGTAATCAATAATAAATTATGGAAAACATGAGCAAAAATGTAATCTAAATTAGAAGAAAGCTTTGTATTGTCTCAGCCTTTTTTTAACACAACTTGTGCGAGATTTACCACCTGCAATAGGTAGGTCTGTTCTCAGAAAAGACAAAACTCAGTATCCCAAGGTTTCCAGCATATTTGTCCTTCAGTTAAGGAACATCTGTATTAGACACCTGACTTTCTTTTCCTAGTCCCTCATGTGTTGTTTTAAGTTACACTTTATTAGCATAAACCTATAGGAAATAGTTGGGAGAGGTGTTAATCTACACACTTGAAGCAAATATACAGTAAAATACAATGAAGACAACTAAAAATAGAGTAAAATGCTAATTTATTTTTTCATATTTAGCCATAATCAAGTCAAGTTAAAGCAGACATGATGTTTTCCACGTTGATTTAGTATTTATAGTGTACCTCTGATGTGAAAGGCTCAGATGCATAATAATTTACATACATATACATTTTAAACAGTAAAAATTCATAAAAATGTGAAGTTCTATATGGAAAGATAGCGGATCCCTATGAAAGCAGGTTAAATCATGGGAATTATGCTTATGGAACTGATAAGCAATTAAAATAAGGAGTTAATTTTAACTTCATGAATAGTAGGGAATATTCAGCAGACAGTACATACATTATTTTATAGGTGCATATTTTTATGAACAAAGAGGAGGGTTCTGGTCTGTATTATAGGATGGGAAAGAAAGATCCAAATCACAGATTTCAATGAGATTTTTCTGCTTCAAGTCTACACAAACTATGTGATCAGCATTTTGAGCCATAGCATATGGCACCAATAACTGAAGGTTGTAGAGAGATAGTATTGGTGAATAGTGGTGTAGTATCACTGTTCAAGTGATTGTTGTGCCAAAGGGATACATGACAACTTTTTTAGTAATCAATGTGGTGTATAATTAATGGTGGCATTTCTTTGTGTTCTGGCAATGGATAAATAGAATTTTGGTATTCTTTTTTAATTGCAAGATTCCCTGGCCTTCTGTTAGGTCATGGTCATCACAATTATGATTAAAACCTTTCGTTAACCTTTCTATAACCTATTTCCTGAAATTAATATCTATAAAATTATAAAAGCCACAACCCCCCGACTATATAAAGAAGAGACTAGCAAAATTTATCAGACATTATTCTCATAAGTGATGCAAATTATTCTGTTCTTATTTATCATATTCCTATAACCACTTTTATTCGTGTAGGGTTCTGGTAAAAGTGTTCCGATAGATTTAAGTTGCAACAGTTTAAGATTTTGCAGTCTTCAAAGGATCTACTCTACCCCTCTTTTGTAAGCCTCTACTCCAGTGCTGGGATAGATCCGCTCCCACCTGCCACAGTCCACAGCAGGCTTTTCAGACTCGTAAGGAGTGCAGCCTGCCTTCGCGTACAGGAGCCTATTGCACCACATCTCTGCTGCAAGGAGGTGAGCTCACATGGGTGGCACTGAGAACATGGGAAGCTTTGCTCCTAACATCTCATCTACCAGAGCCTTACTGTAGTTCAGCAGTCCCCACTCACAACATGACTTACCCACCTAGTGCTAACGGGAACACATTTTCTCCTACTTGACACAAGGTGCTTTTCTCTTAGTTTTCAGAATATTGATATGACATGTAAATAATATTGCTAATGGAAATTTTTAAGATGAGTGGTGAATGAAATTGTGGAAGATGTTTTCTATTTCCTATGTCTTTTTGCCAGTTTTAGTAGAACCTGAAGAAGTTCTCTGCTTTGGGGAGTTTGTGTTATTAAATATCTAAATAGGCCAGAATCTTTTAATTGTTTAACTCTGAAATACCCTGGAGTTGTAGTTGTAAGTGCTCTTAATCCTATTTATAGAAACAATCCCACTCACTTCCTCAAGGCACAGAGGAAACACTGACTTGAACAAGGGTCTAGTACATCCACATCTAATGCTGTTATTGCTGGACAATACTGTCTTTCTTGCTCTGCAAGCCAGGGCTTCTTGATTTCCTTTTATCCTCGATGAGGATGTGAGAGCATATTACAGCAAAAAGTGAGCCCTTTATAGAATAATTTATTCCTCTGACATGTGCTAGCTCTAGAAATACATTGCGATTGAATGTTACTGATATGGAGAAAGGGCCAATCCTGAAATGTCATGAGGCCCTCCAGGAGGTTTCAACCAGTCCGATGTTTGCTTACAACCTAATAGAGGCAGAGAAATAAATATTTGAAGCGAGAAGATGTGACTGGCTGCTCTCGTGACAGACTTGCTTCTGGTGTTTGGTGAGGTAAGCAAAAGACTTCCAGCATATACTGGAAGCCTTGTATTGTACAACACAGCTGCTAGGTGCTTGTAGCCTTCTAGTTTGTGGAAACTGAGATTTACAGGGGAACACGGATTTGATTATCCTTTATGCATTTATAATGCCAATTTAAAATTAGAAGGAAAAACAAATAAATACCTCTTGTATTTATAACCATAAACAGTTAAGGATACTAATTTGTGTGGCATCTACTTTTATTTAGCATTAATGAAGAACCTGATCATCTTGTAGAACATCCCAACAGGAGAGTCACAAGAACTTTGTAGAGAGTGTTGGCAGTAAGTGTGATCTGATTAACTGTGGCATTTCACTGCGTTATGGCAGTAGTGTTAAAGCAATGTGTTGAGGGGGTTTAATTGTTAAAATTGCCATTCTCTTGCCCCTTTCCTTCATCATGGTCACTGCAATCATGACTGAAACCTTTCATTAACCTTCCTCAATTTAATTCAATGCTTTGAGCTAATAGCATTAAAACATGAGATGTACAAAATGTGTGTGCCATTTTGCACAGTGAAGTGCCTCACCTCCCTGCTCTCTGTAGCTGGGGAAAAAGGTACAATACTTACTGGCTTGTTGAAAGCATGTTTCAAAGGCACGATTTTGAGCACTCTGCAGAGGCAGGCTTGCAATGTAAGTCATGGGTTTTTTCCCCTTTTACAACATAGATAAGCACTGACAAACCGAGTTTTGTGCTGATGAAGGGTGTATAACTGGCGAAACATTGTGCCACATATACTAAAGCGAGGTGAAAGATGAAATAAAAATTAATTGGAGCACACAACATCATAAAGAGGTGGAAAACCCAGTTCTGACGGGATAGGCAAGTAACTGTATTATCCTAACACCAACAAATGACACAAAACACCTTACAAAGGCAGGCTCTCTCCAGCCAGTAACCTGCAGAGAAGCAGAAATTTGGAGAGAGATTAGCAAAATCCTGAATAGCAGTTTTTATAGTAAATAGAGGTCAAATAAACAAACATGCTTCTTGTATCAACCAGTTTAGACTGGTTGAATGTCAGTAGAGTTAGTGGCATCTCATGTGGTCTTCATTGCTTCTTGTGGTAAAACCTTTCTAGGTCGTACAGCTGATAATCTGAGTGCACCTCAGCAAAGTGTGGGCATAAATAGTCTACCACTGGCCAACTTTTGCCAGTATTCTTAGCATCTTTAATCAAGACTTCAGGTCTTGCAAAAAAGCAGTGATGATTGTGTAGCAGATGATTCATCGCCAGACAGGCAAGAGAGGTGATTGTACTTCTCTGCTCTGCACTGCTACATCCTCACCTTGAGTTCTGGGGGCAGTTTTGGGCATCATGATATAAGAAGACTGTAAAGCTATTAGAGAGCGCCCAAAGGAGGGCAAAAGAGATGGTGAAGGGCCTTAAGGGGAAGCCGTGTGAGGAGCAGCTGAGGACACTTGGTCTGTTCAACCTGGAGGAGACTGAGGGGAGACCTCACTGCGGTTACAACTTCCTCAGGAGGGGAAGAGGAGGGGCAGGAACTGATCAGTGACAGGACTCAAGGAAGTAGCATGAAGATGTGTTAGGGGAGGTTTAGATTGGAGATCAGGAAAAGGTTCTTCACCCAGAGATGGATGGGCACTGGAACAGCTCCCCAGGGGAGCTGTCACAGCACCAGCCTGACAGAGTTCCAGAAGCCTTTGGACAAAGCTCTCAGGTGCATGGTGGGATTCTTGGGGCTGCCCTGTGCAGAGCCAGTTGGACTTTGATGATCCTTGTGGGTTCCTTCCAGCTCAGGGTATTCTATGATTCTATGACTCTACTCTTTTCCAAAAAACAGGAAGCAAAAATCCAGAGTTTTGTATTTTGTGGTCTTTAGGAGTTTTGCAATATATTTCAGGCTCAAAGTGCAGTAATATATGATATATGATATATTCTGAAACAATGCTGCAACTGTATTTCAAGTAAATATCACCTAGTTCTGATCTAGAGGGAAAAAAAGCACATAAATAATGTAGCTCAATAAAATCCTGTTTAAGTATGGTGGAGGTGACAGTGAGAAACAAGAATCTGTAAGTCTTTTGGACATGGTGGCTAACTAATATAAAGCATATGGTTATAGACAACGTCAGGAGTGGATTGTGTACAAAGGCCCAGGTTAAAAGAACCCTTTTTAACAGCCAGCTGTTAAACAGCCAGCAGCCTATAGCTGCCTCTCCTTCTCACAGATGCAGACAGAGCCATATCAACCTGTGATTTCAGAACTGCAGAAATAAAAGGTAGTATTGGGCATCCAGTACTAGACGGAACTAGAAAGAATGGCATATATTCTAGGTAAGGCAAGTGAGTGTGAATCACTTGTGGAATTCTGTTCCTGAGTTTGGCAAACAAGTCAATACTCAGGACTTCCCAAGGTGAGACCTAATGACATGAAAAAATCTCATCCTCTGACTCATGATCCTAATTTGTTCCATTTGTAACCTGAGCAAAATAAGCTGAGGGTGAAAACAAGTCATATCCTCATTTCAAGGAGGACCTGTGAAACTGTTTGCAATATGTAGGCATAACAAGTTCCTCCACTGCTATTTTCACAACATAAGGTTTTGAGATTCAAATCAGACTGCATCATCTAACAAGACAAGTTTCATTTTAGTGAAGTGGAGACACTCTAATGAAACAAACATGAATGGATTTGGAGACTTTGATACTCATAACTTCCTCTCATGTGAATGTGATTGGAGAAATGGAAAAACTCTGATTTTATTGGATCTGGATTTTATTCATAGAGAAAAAATTAAAACCCCCAAACATTATGGAAACTGACACAGCCATAACAACTGCGGCCTGTTTCTACTGTAATTGTATTTTACAGGAATTATCTGTGTAAGGTAAGAAATCAGTGCATGCATGTAATAGCATCGGTTGACTCTCACTGGATTTGGAAAGCCAAATCAAGAAATGTCCAATCTAAACAAATTAAAGACAATTTGAGGATGGTGCTTAGAATGCCAGTCAGAAGAAAAGAATAAGTCATCATGAATTATAAATCAATCAAAATTAAAAAATTCGTCTTCTAGAAGGCACAACAATTGTCAATGAAATCTGCATAAATGACTGGAGAAAAGTTAGTGCTCTAATAAGTAACATCAGTAGAACTGCTTTGATAGGGAATCAAAGAATGAGAGGAGTATCATCTGAGCAGAGTAACTGGTAGGCTCAAATGAGAAAAACCACGTGAAACCCTGCCATTTTTTGGTGACTTCTCACTTAATGGATTGAGTACACAGTAAGCACAGAAACAGCAAGCCCATGTTGACTGATTTGCTTACCAGAGCATAGTAGATAATTTGTATATTAAAATTTGAGTTACCATTTTTGTGTTCTAAATGTTAACAGTGCGTGTCTGAGAGGTGCTTTTAATCACTGTTTTCTCTCTAGTCTATTGCCTAGCACTTGTGCCTAATCCTACACTTTTGGAGATTGTTGGTTGAGCTCCTATAGTATTAAGCAATTACTAGCGATTTCTCAGAGCTAAGTACTAAGTTGTTTTAATTAACATCTTATACGTCAAGTCCATTTGTGACAGTCAATTTTTGTTGCCATCTGCCTACCAGTAAATGTATTTGTATACAGCCTACCAGCCCATCTTAAAATGCAATGAAAAAGAAATTATTATTGAACGTTCAAGCCTACCAGCCGTTTTAGATTTTCTACTTGTTTCTGTAACAGTATCAGGAACAGCAAACTTGGGGTTTTTTTCCATAGAACTATGGTGGCGTGAGCTGGACATGTCTGTTCTGAAATCACCTGGCTTTGGGGCGTTAAGTAGGACCTTTAACATTGTTATTTGTGTTTAATTTTACATAGCATTGAAATGTTACCTTGCCCTAAGCTGTAGAAGTCACTGCTATCCTTTCCAGTAGCACTTTTTAGCACCCTGTCCTTGACTTCATAATCCTCAAATGCCAAGCTTGGAAATCTGCTTCTGGCAGAACAAGATCTCTTCATCTTTGGGGTCACGTTCCAGGCTTTTGTTAAGTCACAAGTTTGGTTTGGATTTATCTTCAGTATGTCTACTTGAATATTCAAAAAATCATCAGCTAGTCTAATTTGTTTTTTTTTAAGTCATGTAAAAGACTGATTTGCTTTGACAGGTGGATCAGAAACAGAATTGTAGCTATTTTATCTGGACCTAATTAAACAACCTTCATTACTGGCAGGTATGTGTTCATGATGACTAGAAATTAGCTTGATTGGAATTAAAACTCAAAATATAAGGCATTGAATTGACTTGTTTTTGAAAAATATACAGTTTAAAAATATATCTGTGAAGTACATTTTTAAATGTGGCAAGTGCGTGTCTAAATTTTAAATCACGCCCAATTCCACTTTGTATTTTATGTTAATGACACTTGTCACAGGTATTCATGAGGATATTGCCAACACGTATAAAATGGCACCACACTAGTTCAGAATTACGAGACTTTAATAAAACATTAGGAACAACCCTTTTTTCTTCTTGCAGGCACAGAAATTCTGCAGTATTTTGTGTGGTGTATTTGGAATGAATTTCAGTCACGCAAATGAGTCCAGCATGAGACAGGTTCAGTGCTTATGCCCTCAGAAAGGGATTTAGTGGATCTTAGAGTAATGCATGTACGTTGGTCCTGTTTGCCTTCAAAGAGCCCGGTCACTTCCAACTGGTAGAATAAACTCTATGTCTGTTGAATTAAGGGAACATTTCTCTCACTGCCCATTGCACCTTCAGCCTGTGGAACAGATGTCACACCTCCTCGGTGTCACTGGAATGACATGCTAATGTCATTAAATCCTGTGATAAATTCTCTTTGTCCTATTTGCCTTCTCCTGTGGTGAATCCAGGCATAACTTTTTAGTAAAGTCTTCCAGTATCCCTGACTGTTCAACCAGTCCAATATGCTGCCTGAGGGTTTCAACACCTTCTTTAAAATAACCTAAGTGTACACATGCAGATGAAATATTGGATTGCATATTGCACTGTTAAGGACTTCTATATCACAATTTTCTATGGCTGCTCTGATTATGGAGAGTTTAGGGCAAGGCATCTTGGAAGAGATTTTTCAGAGTAATTGAAGGCACTACTTTGAGGAACTACTAAGCAGCTGGTTCAACAGCCTTTGGTGTGGGTGTTACATAGCTGTAAAGAAGAGAGTATCACAGAGAACAAGCCAACTAAATAAATACAGCTTTCTTTCAAATAAAAATGGTAGAGGAGTAATATTATGTATTCCAAATGGAAAAATATATGTTTATCTCAGTTTATGAACCTAAAATGCTGCAAGGTATTTTAAAAAGTCCAAATGATATTTCTGTGAGCCATTTTCTATTCTTCCTATAGATAACAGGTGTAAAAAATCCTATATTAGAAAGGCAGCTTCTTGGGACAGGATATCTGGTGAAGTTCAAGCTATTCTGGTTATTGTCAACACTGATATAAGAATGGAATATTCTGCCTTTCAGCGTCAGATGGTGGCATCTGTAAGACAAGTAAGGACTGCGTTTTGCTAATTATACCCTTTAAACTGTGTCATGTAGGGGATGCAGCACTCATGATAGTTACATGAACAGGAAACATAATTTGTCCTTCTGAAGGACAAAAATACATAGATGTAAATCCTTAGGTTCTCTTTAGTTAGGGAGAGGCATAAAACATGACCATAAAATCAAATGCCAGCTCTATGAATCCATAGTGCAGTTCTGCTGGATAAAATCAGGTCCATTTTACCAGTTTAGGATGTAACCGTTACCATTTTAACAACTGGTGATGTGTTTTGACTTTGGAATTTCCACAATATGTCTAATTTAACGTCCCAGGATGAGGGTACATAATAATGGAACAGATTACATTTTAAATCAAAGATGAAAACAACTAAAATATAGGAACTGCTTTCTCAGTCAATGGCTGTACTGTCAGAATAGCCCTCAATGAGCTGAAATTTCTGCTGTCTTTTCTGCCTTTCCCAAGAAGAGCTTCTTGCTTGTCTAAGGTGAGTATACATATTAGTCAGTCCAAAACTGTTGAGTAGGTCCTGTTAACACAATAATTTTTCTGTGTAACTTCTTATTGAAACTAGGACAAAAGATCTTTATAAGGCTATCTGTGAAGCAGTGTATAAACTGCAAACTGTTTCTCCTCAGAGGACTTTTGGACTGGGAAAGTCCAGCAACTGCCATCAGTAAAAATTATCTGTGGATAAAATATCACTTTGGAACATGTTTCTGTAAGGCACTATCAATAAATGCCTAATGAGAGTAGGCAATAATGTGCTGATCTAGGCAAGAGCCTTGGGTTTTGTTTTTGTCTCTGCTGCTGGATGAGTCAGGGAGTTTGTGCTGTCTGTGTGGTTCCGTCCCCTATCGATACAAATGGGAGTGCTACCTGCTTGCTTTTGTAATGTGCTTTGAGATCTGTATGTGTGCACTAAGGATCATTCTCACACACTGACAGTAAGAAGCAACAATGCCTACTCTGGAATGCACAATTTTTTCCAATAGTTTATTGGGAAATGAATGTGCCTACACATCCTTGCTGGGCTGTGAAGAAAGATATTTCACATAACATTTTACTAGGTTAACGTACAAGCCTGGTCTTTGTGCAATCACAAACACCTGTTTGCAAAACTCCATTAACTGTATTCTCTATCACACTGGTCAGTGCCTGTGAACCTTACTCAGTAACGGCTTATGCACTGGTTAAGAGGGAATTCATTTAGGAAGGGAAGTGAAACAAACCAACAAAGAGTGTACATATCATTAGTTTCATCTCTCAGATGTTTCTTTTCCCATATGCATTTGGCTAACTGTACCAGGCTATGATCAATGTGCAGACCATGGAAACAGACAAAACTGGCTGAAAAAGCAGGTTTCCTCTTTAAGAAAAAGGAAAAACTTTCCAATTGATTTAGTGCTTCAAAAATTAGCCTAGGGACACCTTTAAATTGTGCTCTTATTATGCATACAGGATTCTACTCACCTAATAATTTTGCTATTCAATTAAAAAAAAAATGTTTTGAATAGCAACCAAACATGCCATAAAAACATACTATCCACATTCTGCAAAGAGTGAAAATGTAAATGAATAGATAGAAAATGTCTCCAGTACGATTTCTTTCTTGTTGACTTTCCAATTTAATTTTTCATGGGAAAAAAAGATGTACTGGGAAATAGAATGCATGATCTACAAGTAGGAGTTTAGGAAGTCATTATATACCCATTAGTTATGTGCATTTATTAAATTTGTCTGGTAAAATTAAGGGAGCTAAAATTTTATGTATTTATTTCTATCTGGTGTACCTTGTATCTCTTGTATGCCAGTCAGCATTTAAGATAAGCAAATTAACTGATCGTATCAAAGAACAGAAGCCTTGAACGGGGAAGGATATACCCACTGAGGAAACTCTCCTGAGATTCTATAGCTGTGGTCCCTGGGTGAATTTGGGTTATTATCCATTTTCATTTAATGATCAAAGTAGTTTATGACTATCTTTGAAAAATTATAGGAAGTATAAACAGCTACTTTCTCAGTATTTTCGTTCAAGCTCTAGGAAATCCTTCAGACTGCCCTGGAAAGGAGCACTGAATCTGTTTGTAGTTTCAGTGTTTGGCCCGTGCGTAGTCCTAAGGGCCTTTACTGTGCCTATAAGACCAGATATTCATCCCCAAGGCACACGATGGTGAGAATATTTGTTTACTTAGATACTATCTGAATCAAAGGAAAGCCACAAGAGCTCCTTAGACTGCATATCTTGGCCTGAGTCTATCCAGTAAGGGCCCTAGGGTTTTTAGTATCCAAAGTATCCAAAACCCCCTTACATTAACCAGTTCTCCCGGTTTAGACTTACAAATATTCATGACAGATGTCAGGATTTGCATCTTAAATTTTTACTGGCCAAAAAAGTAATACAAATAGATGGAAGGAATAACAGATTTTTATTTTATTCCTTTCCCATAGGAAAGGAGATTGGAAACTTCTGCCACTAATGCTCCTTGCTTTCAGTATGTCTGCTTTTTATTATTGTAGCATTCAAATGAGCACAAGGAGATGGAAAGCAATGGACGCGTAAGCATTTGTTTGTCACAACCCACTTTGTTCACTCTGACATTGTGAAATATACACTCAGGAGGGCTAGAACTAAATTTCTTTTAAAAGAATGCTCCAAAGATCCTACGTATGGATGCCTCAATGTTGCCTTGGTCATCTATCTAAAGATCTGGAAAAAAGGGTTTTCTGAGCATAGATGTGAAAGTCTCAGTTTGGAAAGAAAGAATCAGTGAGGTTCCAGAGAATGCAGCACACATTCTGTCACACGCTGCCACTTCCAGGCCCCTGTCCCTGCGGGCTAGAAGGAACCAAATGAAAGTGGCCATGATAATGAGGCTGATGTCATAAGAACATGGAGTTATTGCCAAAGCTGGAAACAGTCTCCAAATGTTTCATGTATTCCACTGAGAATAAAATGATTGCATGCTTTCTGGTGTGTGTTATCAGTAGCAATAAGGATCTAGTTCAAAATGCAAAAGATTCGTCTGGAAATCAGCAAATCCATCAATCTGAGCCTCCTCTAAGTAAAGAGGGGAAAAAACATAGCATTATTTAAAAGAACCTTTGAAAGAAAGAAGTTTTACTTCTGGCAGATACTGCTTTAGTTTATGTGAATAGTAGGTTGAAAAACTACCCTGTAGTCCTAGAAGTGCATTCTTTGGACTTTTGCACATTTTTTAAAGTTGCCTCTGTAGAAGGAGAAGATGGCAAATGATCAACAAATTATTGTGGATACCCTGTTTCCTGCATACCCTTCCCTTCCTTTTATGTATTTTTTGTGCAGTTCATCTATGATTGATTATGGCAGGAAGGTTACAAGTGAAGTTTCAACCCTGGTTTGTAGGCTTTATGGCATCTAAAGGAAAGTGTTCCCTATCCTCTTCATTTCTTAAGTTTCCATGCATCTCTGGGGTGCCACTGCCTTTGGTTGGGATGGCCAGTGTAGGTATGCAGTGATAGCCTTGCTCTTGTTATGCAGAGTGTGTCTTGCTGTTGTTGCTGCTCCTTCTGATGCTTCTGCTGCTTTGCTCTTATGCCTTGTGGCCCCAGTAAACGGCTGCTGTGCGGCATGATCAGAATGGTACAGGGGAAACTTGGTGTGCAATAATGAATAATTGGGTTTCTTAGGGGTTGTTCTGGCTGCCAGCCTGAACACATCCCTCCTCTTTCTTTGTCCCGAAGAATGTTTAAGCAATTTAAAGAGAATAGAACAGACTCAATGAGCACTGCTGAGAAAGACTTGCCTCTGAGGATCTTATCTTATGAGGGTCCTGGGAGGAGGGAGACCTGAGTTCAGTCATTACTGCAAATCACACAGGGGAATCGACAGCGTGTCCTAAGTATTACAGCAATGTCTAGATTTTCTAGGCTGAGTGGCAGCAGCACAGAGCCTCCAGCTTGCTGTGTGGGCTGGGCAGTGCTGTACAGACAGCTATCTGATGAACTCTTCAATTTATGAAGGCTGTCGGATTCAGGTGTGGATCAGTCACCAAACTGCTTCACGTGGTCATATTTAAGCAGTTTCCAGGCTTGCTACCAGTAGAAATTTTGGGGCTTTTGTGAAGGTATTGCAACAGAATAGTGATTTTCAGGAATCCCAGTGGTGCTTAGAGAATGTATTTAAGCATCTAAATCACTTTTATGCTCAGACTGTGATTCCAGTAAGGAAGTAAGAGCTTCTTGGTTTTACCTGATGTCTACCTGGCAGCCTGAAAACACTGTAATGCTCCTCAAGAGGTCTCATCACTAAGAGATGCAGAATTGTAAGGAATACAATTTTCCTGCTTTTACCTCTTTTTGTAAGGGCTAAGCTGGCATAGAGCCATTTGAGACATAGACCAAAGGATTTCTCTGAATTAATTCCTCCTTCAAGTCCTACAGCTGTGACAAAACTAGAGGAATTTTAGGATGGCATGCAAACCATAGTTCTCCTTTGCTCTGCATGATCAGCACTGTGATGCTCAGTTACCAGAGGGACAGAAAACAGGATTCCAATAATGTAAATTCTCTGAAAATGAAGGACTCTGATGAAGGTACATCAGCTGCATGCATTCGGTTTGCAGTGATATTTTTAGGATGTGGAATAAAATTTTAAAAAACATTTAGGAGTTTTCCAAAGATAACTGACTATTAAGCAAACAAAGAATAAGAAGGTCTTCTGCTATTGTACAGTCACATGATATTGCTGGCACCCATTTTCCCTGTGGTAACAGGAATCAGGGAATTCAGAATGCTGGTTGGAGTCCTACACAAAATACTTCATAGCTAGTGAGTTAGCTGAGCTGCAAAGTGCCTTGTAGATCTTACTTTTTTCTGCCAGGGCATCAGAATTAAGTCTTCTAAAATTCAATAGAAAGCAGGTAATGAAAAAAAAAGAAAGAAAAAAAGGGGAAAGGTGTGAATTTCTGCAGTTGTAAGCATAAACCCCAGCAGACAGCAGTGAATTTTGCCTTTTCTGCATGTGTAGAAAGCAATTAGATCTTTTGATTGTAGAAACACAACAGAGATTCTCTGGGCAGAGCTCATGTGAGGTAAGTACATACGGTGTGAACCCTGTGGTTGGAGCCTCAGGGGTGCCAGAGGAACATTCAGACACTTGGAAGAGGCCCAGCTTTTCCAGTAGAGTATTCGATGTTATTCAGTCACTGACTAAGACACAATGACTCCCAAGGCACAATGAATATTAGCTCTGTTTGCTGCAGTTCATTGGACTAGTTCTGAGAGAACTTTTCATGTTATGGTTTGAAAGTAGACATGACTAAACTAAAAAATATACTCTTTCTTTCCATTTGGTGCAACTATAGCCCTAAATTCCTTCTCCTGTAATACAACCAATCGAAATAATGGTGCTGAATATTGAACAACTCTACCTACCTTCACCACCACATGTAACTAATTTGCATCCCAAATACCTGACTAAGTCTTTGCAGGTAATTGGTAGTTGGGTAATCTGCCTATTCATTTCTTCATTTCTAGCTAGTCTCTAGTTAATAATCAATAGTGTTTTTTTCTAATGAAGAAATGGCTTTGACATCCTGGCCTTTGTGCAGTGTTAAAATAACATTGATCGTTATCATTATCATATGTCCTTGATACGCTGTATAAGGGCAAGAATATCAGTCTTACAGTACAGGGACGCTTAATAAACTGGGATAAATAATTGTGATTGGTCAAAGAGGTATTCACGGTTTTCTGGGCAAAGATGTGTGGGAGAGAATTAATAAAATGTTGTGTATTAGTTCTATCTCCAAATCTAAATGGAAGACAGTCTCTCCAAAGATATATGAAAGATGCACGAAGACATATGAAGGCTCTCTATATCATAGAGTCAAGCTGGAGACAGGGTTATGTTTCTCCTCATTGTATTGAACATCTCCAGAGTAAAGATCTTTCTTACTCTGTAGTTGGATACTCCCACTGGTCATTTCTCCTTTCTGTGAGGAAGGTGAACCCTTACTAGTTTTAGTGAGGGAGGAAGTCTGTGGCTAGCACATCAAATATAGTAACTCAGTTTTCTTTTTTTTTTTCTAATTTTACTCTTTTTTGTTACTTTCCTCCCACTATCAGTAGAGCTTCAAAACTTTTATGTATTGCAGCGGCCCCTTTTTTCCTGAAAGAAATCAAAACATTAACTGTGTCCTCTTGGACTCTTTAAGTAGAATTTGAGGATCATTTTTCATCAACGGTGTACTACAGGCCAGAGCACTGTCTATATTTGGATCTTTTGACTAAGGTACAATGTCTAATTTAAAAAAATAATAGTACTGTAGATCTTATTTTACTATTCTTCCGTAATAATATCTTTTTTTTTGCTTCCAGAATTTATATTCTGCTATTAAATAAGGAAATCTTTTGTACAGTAGGTGTAAAATTACATCCCTGTCACACCATTATTTAAAAAGATAAAAATCAGGGGTCCCATGCTGAGATTAAAAATCAGAAATGAATTACATTTAAAATTTCTACTGCAAGATGATGGTACCTGCTGGTAAGTCTTCCACAGCAACCTACAGAAACCCTGAGTCTGGTGTTGCAGGCTTGGTTATCATTGACATTTCTGTGTTTTGACTCTCAATTTCGAAAGCAAGATTTGTGGAAATGGCATTAAAAAGAGGGCTTACGAATTTTGTTGGAAGAGGTTATGGGAATTCATGCCTTTGCTCTGGGACATAAACACGATCTCCATGTACCATTTGTTTTGTATCTATAAATACACTCATGTTCACGGAGGCAGAGGGATTTTTACAACATTTTTTTCTTGCAGTATAGAGACACGTTTATAATTATACCCAGCTGCATTATATCAGCACAGGTTGTGTCCCCAAGGATAAGCAGAGTGTGGTTCCAGCACGGCCTGTGGACTGCACGAGGCACTGTGGGTGACGGGCAGACCGTGGCAGCCTGGTCCAGGAGATGCTGCTTTTTGAGATCCCTAAACCACGGTATAACATTTTAAATTTATGATCAGTCATTTCTATGTGTACGTAAAATACAGCTTGCTCTTTAAAAATATTGAAGTGTTTTTCATTAAGCATGCACCAGAGCATTTTTTGTGTGAGCTGAGTTAGCCTAACTATAGCTTGCATATGTGCCTGCATATATATGTCTCCACAAGTGTGTGGTGCTCCTCTGCAGAAGAGAGCTACAGTAGCTGTCTGATATTGTCCTTTGTTGTTTGTCATAAGTGGGACAGATTCCTAAATAATTGTCTCTAGATTATTTTAAGACTCCCAAATATTCCATTTATAGCTTAAATATCTTGTAAATGTTTGTACACGTGGAAAGTGTTTAAAGTGTAAGACACTGGAGCCCTTCCTTCAGAAAACATTTTGGTTTTCAAAAGTGAATAAATAACAAGAGTCTTGGCACTTTGTTCTGAGTCTTCTCAGTGCTATTTGTCAGTGGAGTAAGAGCAGCTATTATTATCCTTATAAATATTTGGCACTGCATGGCCTTGATACGCAATCGTGTCTATTCAAAGAATGTCTAGTGAACAAAGGAACTGGTCTTAGGGCATGAATGTTATCCTGAAGCAACTAAAGGATACAAGCCTTGTCACTTCTTGTCTCATTTTCATTAAGAAAATCATGTGGTTTAGCTTTAGGGGGGTGCTGATGAATCAACCATGTGACTAAAGGCAGGTGGCCATCTTAAAGCTTTTATCCCTAGTGAAAATGAGAATTAAAAGGAGGGGATGGCAGAGGGAGGGAGTGGGGGAGGAGTTCAACTCCATAAAATGTTCAGTCACTGGGCTGCCACGAAGTAAATATTTTTACAAATATATTATTTACTACAAGAGAAGGTTTTCCCAGAGAGGCAGATAAATGTGCTTGCTATGGGAGCTTTATGGCCACTACAGGCCCAACTGTCATTCCTTTGGTACTTCCTGTCAGTCCGACTAAACTCTGTCATCCTTCAACCCAGTTTAAATTAACAGGTAATTTGTAAATGTCACTTCAGGTTAGGCCGCTCATTTTGTTTCTACTCTACCAATGCAAAGTCTAGGACTAATTTTTCTTGTCTTCTTTTAATAGGATTTTCATTTATAAATAGAATTATGTTCTGAAAATAAATTACAGTAAGTGATGCACAGAACTGGTAGCAGCAGCACTTTCATAGAATTTCAAGCACCTACATCAGAAGAGATTAATAAAAACACTTCAAAGGCTAAATTCTATTTAAGCAGAAGACAGCTTTTGGTTAATATTTAATCTGAGTAACTGAGATCTTGGTTGAAAATATAATTTTTTAATATCTAAATTAATTTGCAAAACAAAACCATTAATTTTGCCTGAGAGCTTTCATAATGCAAAAGTTTCAGTAATTTATTTGAAAAAAAAAGTAATTCTTTAGTAAAAGTCCCTATTTTAATATGGAATTTATTTCTAATGCAATATATTATATTTGATCAGCAATACTGCTTTAAGTCTATACTTTTTTAATGATTGCTAATGCGCTGTATTGAATAAGAAAAAGAATCAGACTTTTCATGAGAGTTTGTAACGTGTAAAAGAGATTGCTTTTAGGTTCAGTATAATCAAATAGACATCACCCGTTTCTTAAAGGTAGTATACAACTGAAAAAAGTACAATTTCACTATAATACAGGCATGTATGATAGGACGTGGTGTAATATTTTTCATTGAATGGCTTTTGAAGTGTTGTAGTTACAGCACGTGCTTTTCTTGTTCACCTCCTGACAATGTCATACCCAAGTGAGCTGGGGGAGCTGTTTGCAGGGTGAGAATCCTGTGCCTTCCTGCAGCTTTCCGGTTGTAGAAGGCATTTCCTTTTCCTCCCACTCCTCAAGGAAACCTTGCATCTTTTCAGCAGAAAGAGAGACTCCATTCATGTGTCTAAGGGAATCTCAGCACCTCCTGTTCCTTGTAAAAGTTGTCTAGGCTTGGCAGAGGCTTGACTGCCCCTCATAGCAAAAGGCATTGTCTAATCCCCTCAGCTGGCTTCAGTAGTAGCCAAACTCAGCTGTGGGGAGTGCAGCCCAAATCCAGTTCCTTCCTTTCACTAACCTCTCCCCATGTTCATTTTATGCTCTTCTGCTGTCATCCCATTCATGTCTATTCTGCACTCTCAGCCCTGATATCCTATTTTTCTTCTCATCATTTACGTTAAAACATTTATCTGGATTTTTGTGAGCCTTTTCTTTCTTGTTGATTATGTTTCTGATTTCTTCCAGCAAGTCCCTTTTGATAGTCTGTCAGCACCCGAAGTGTTCCGCAGTAGTTGCACAGATGTTTTGTAGGAGTTACAAAATAGCCGAGGTATCTGGAAGACAAAGGTATTCACTGTGCATAGTGAAGCAGTAGCAAGGATCCTTTTCAGTAACACGGTGAGCAGAAATTCAAGAACCATAGCAAAAACTTTTGGCACTGAGCCACCGCTGATGAGTGATTACATTGGCTGCTGCTCTGGTAATTAACATATAAGGGGTATCAACATGGGAGATTGCAATATAATGTGACACAAGTAAACTAACACTCCCTTAAAGTGTTGGATCCTTTAAGTTAGCTTCAGTGCAACTGTGCTTTAAGGCTCCACTCAGACAACATCTGCATTATTTAAAATCTCATGTCTGGATCCTAGGTAAACCTATAAGTCCATCGTAAATCTATTTAGACAGTTACTGTAAAGGCTACTTCGGGTGTTTTTAAAATTACATTTTTAGTGACATCAGAGTCCAGTATCAAATACTGAAAAAGCAATTTGCACTGTGTATTACTACTGACCTATTATGAGAAACATAACTTTTCTATGTAAATATTAATTGTTTTGTTTAAACTTTAAAAATCTTACTTTACTCTGAATGTTAAATTAGCATCCATGCAAGAAGATCTGGGACTTGAAAAGAAAGCCATGATGTATTAAATACTAACTGAATTTCCTCCACTCTGATTCATGATAATTAGTAAGGATGCATGTCTCATTGGAATGTCATTCTTTTTTTTCTTGTGCTTTAGTGGATTTTAGCTGTAAAAGCAGCATCGGTCCAATTTTCCACATAAGTTACCTTAACATGTTTTCACATACTGATCAGTTCAGACCTGTTACATTTCCCCACTGTGTAACATCCGAAACATTTTGTGGTGAAGCAGAAGTAAGCTTGGATCTTCTCTGTATGGCTAAAGTGAATCAAGACAAGGGAGAATGATGAAACTTAGGAAACTGACCTTTATGTGAACCAGCTGCTGGTGTTCATGAAATTCGAACTAAGACTCAGTTTTAGGAAGACTGTGAAAGAGCTAATATTCTGAAATGCTGACAAAAAGGAATCCACTGTGAAATGAATGCCTGTCTGCCTGTCTGACTATCAAAATTAAAGCAGAGAAGTAGAAATTTATTGCCACCTGTCCCAGAGACAAATATGCGAGATAGATGTGCACTACTTTCTCCAGGATGACATCTGGAGGAGTGTGGTGGGTTGACCTTGGCTAGATGCCAGGTGCCCTCCAAGCCGCTCTATCACTCCGCTCCTCAGTAGGACAGGGTGGAGGAAAATAAGAAAGGAGAAAATAAGACGGGAAAAAACCTCTTGTGTCAAGATAAAGGCAATTTAATAAAGCAAAAGTAAGGCCATGTGCAGAAGCAGAGGAAAACAAAAGATTTATTCTCTACTTTCAATCAGCAGGTGATGTCCAGCCACTTCCCAGTAAGCAGGGCTTCAGTACACGTAGTGTTTGCTCCGGAAGACAAATATCATAATAATGAGTGCTCCCCTCCGCTCTTTTTCTCTTCGCTTTCATTGCTTTTATTGCTGAGCAGACTTCATATGGTATGGAATATCCCTTTGGTCAGTTTGGGTCAGCAGTCCTGCCTATGTCGACTCCCAAGATCTTGCCTAGCTCCTGCCTGCTGGTGAAGTGGGAATGTTGGAGAGAGCTCTGATGCTGTGCCAGCACTGCTCAGCAGTAGGCCAGACACTGGTGTTTTATTGACACCCTTCTAGCTACCCGTGCAAAGCTCAGCTCTGGGAGGACTACTGTGGGGGAAATTGTTTCTTTCTCAGCCAGACCCACTACAAGGAGCACTTACTGACTATAGTTATTGCAAAAAGAATTGCTCTGTCAGTTATCCTAATTCCACTTAAATACATGGAGATTCTTTTAGTAATTAACTGAGCAGAACTTTGGGTGATTCTTTGAGGTGTTTGTGCTCACTGTACATCAAAAATTAACAGAAATAAAGTAAGATGCACATTTCTCTTTCAATCAGAATATTTTTTTCCCATTTTTGTCTCACTTTTAGTTAACTTGAGAAGGTCAGATATGTATGTACTTAACATTTATTGCAGGGAGAAAACTTTATGCAGGTCTGTCTGTGAGGACATTCCAACAGCCCTTGGATGTAGTTGGCAGTATTTCTAATTGTACACAAACACTGAATCTTATTTAGCCTCAATCCTCCATTTTAAAGGAGGAGATTAATCAAAAATTCCAAACATTATCCTTGTAATTTAACTCATTTAATGTATTACATTTTTTGTGTCTTAATTTTTCTTTCTGTGAGAAATTTTCTAGATTGATATGTCTCAATGCAGATTTGACTGTTCCCAACAATCACATCATGCAACCTAGGAGGTATTTTTCACATGTGGTTCCCTTTTGCAAAATCAGATCTCAATTTATGAGTTGCAATTTGTTGACTGGCCCCTAACTTAGAGCTAGAGTTGAAGGTGGTGTTTTTAGCTGGAAAGTAATAAGACATCCACTATTGCAGCATCAATCTAGCTGTATCTTGGGGCATACAGAGGGGCACATCACATACTAATGTCTATGCAAATCAAAGGTTGTGATATCTGAATTTTGGATTTTTTAAGCACAGCATAGAACAATGTGTTGTAGTGACTATTTTCTATATAAATAAACCTCCTATATGATACATCAGTCTTTTAAATATAAATTAGTTTTAATTTAATCTCATGCTTCAGAGTACATACCCAGTTTTCCAACACTGATTTTTGGCACATTAGTTTCTGGGATCTGAAGAGAATCCTTCTGGGCTGTTCTAAATCATGCTTGAAGGAAGCAGTTATTCCATGCTAAGTAAAGCAGAGGCTGAGATCCTCTCAAGTTTGCTCTCTAGTCTCAGGGAGATTTGAGGTGTTATGTTTAGCAAATAGCAAACAGTTGAGACAGATGAGGGCAATCTTCCTCAAAGCTGTTGCGTTAGACTGAGACAAGACTGCATCCGTGTACAAATGAAAAGTTTATCTTTGCAAGCAGCAATGCTATAGTTTGACTATTTTTCAATTAAAAGTTGGATTCCATAGTGCATTGAATCTGTCACAGTGAAAAATGTAGGCTGATTGTTAATAATACTGCTCTATAATTATTGCTGTTATACAGTCCAGATACTTCATGAGGGCATGATCCCCTGATTCTATTTGGTTTTGTACAGACCTCAGAAGAAGCAATTCCTGAGCTGTAAGGTTAGTAAGCTAAGGATAAGACTCATGCAAGTAGATGCAAGAAGCTTTTCTGTTGTGGCTCTTGGTGTTGCTGAAACTAATCTGTCACAGTGAGAGCTGCCCCCTTTTAGCCTTAACATTGCACGCTCATCCTCGTGTTTTGACATGTCAGGTGTTGAATGACTAAGAGTGAGTTTTTTTGGTTAAAGAAGCTGGTTTTCAATATTAAAAAAAAAACCCTTTTAAAACATTTTCTTAAATTTATGGAGGGTTTAATAAAAAATCAACACACGATTATTAAAATATATTGCCTTCTTTAAAACAGAAAAATGAAAGAAACCTCCACAAAATACTTTTAATGTAATTTTAGAGTGAAATAATTACTTGGAGGTGCCCGTGGTATGAAGTTCAGAACCTTTTTCCCAGGGATATATAATTATGGATTCAAGAGAACAATAAATTGATGTAGACAGGTGTTCTCCCACAGCACTATCCCCCTTAGTGGACTGATGACAAGTAAATACTTGTAGTGGGAGACAAAATTCAAGTTTCGATGTTTCTTCTCTGGCCAGATGGCTCATAAAAGTGTAAAACATATATCTTTGTCTGGCCATCCATCTATTTGCCAGAAACACACAGTTGGCACTCTTACTGTCTTAGCCATAACCTAGACAGCAAGGACCCATTAGAAGACCCCTTTCAGATGCTAGTTGAGATATTTAGATTGAAAAATTCCATTTTATTTTAGAATTTTGCTGAAATTTTTCTGCTATTTGAGAGAATAAAATGAGAGAAACACAGCGCTTTGTCTGTATTCATTACTTTAAGCTATTGTGTTACTGAGAATCACTGGAGCTCCTATGCAAAAGCAAGGACTTGCCATTTGGCAGCAGTGATTAGCATGTCAGGAAGGAACTGTGAAAGTTTGGCTAACTAATCAGCTACTATTAAAAATTCAGTCAGCTTTTGCTTGTTTGCTTCAGGGAGAGTTGTTAGAGTTCAGCAGCTAAATTTGTCAATTTTGGGGATTTTTAAATTTCTTTGTTCTCTGGCAAGATTTAATCTCTCGCTTCTGGATTGCGTCACTGAGTGTGGGGGTTGCATCCCTAGAGTGCACCAATATTCCTTTCTTCCTTCCTTCCCCAGAGCTGCTGAAGCAGAGCAGACTTGTCCTCTAGTGATGCTGCCAGCACCAAAATGTGGGCACTTAGGCACTTGAACACCAAAACTTAGAGTGATAATAAACCTTTCGGTTATCTCAGTGACCTTCTTCTGTATCCTGAGACCTCACTTCATTTCAATATGAAGAGGGTAGGAAATGTAAGTTGGTAAGTTGTGTATGGGAATGGGGAGAAAATGATAGGAAAAGGCTGGAATGACGAGGCTAGGGTGAAGAGCAGTAAATACAAGGAAGCTTCCCATGAGACAAGGACAGAAAATGCAAATCAGTAAAGAAGGCTGACAATTGATAGTTGTCCTGGAGAACGGGATCCTAATCTTATGTCTGTTCAGACGGAGGAATCTTTTATAAAAAATCAGAGCAACTGAGGTCTACAGTGAAAGTGAAACCCCTGTATTTCTCTTTGGCTAAAGAAGCCCGGAGGCAGGGAAAGCCAGGAGGAAGAGCAAAGGGGAGACAGCTCTGCTGTGGGCTGTTTTGAGCCTGAGACATGCTGGGTTTTGCACGTGGTAGTTTTTTTGTGTTTGAATGTCATTTCTGCTAACAGGGACTTGTGTCCTCAAAGGACAACAGATCCTAGAAACTGGAGGACCATTCCTGAGCCTGTGTAGAGAAGCCTAGGCCTGCTCCTTGTGGGCGGGAAGGGGAGAAAATGGTCTCTATCTTCTACAGCAAAAGCTCCTGGCCCTGGAGTGCTGGTACAAAAGAAAGGATCTCCAAGAAAGTGTGTTAGCTGTCAGTACACTGTGCAGTATTCCCGGAGATGGAATGCTCGAGCAAGCTGTGCCGTCAGCGACGTGAGGCTCAGCATGGGCCGTGGCCGGGGCGCGCGGCGGCGTGGGCTGGGTGCTCCTAGCCTGTCCAGCCTGAGCTAAGCCTTAGCCAGCACGAACAGCTCATTTCAAAGCAGGAGCTGGAGGGAAAGCAGCCTGCTGGCCCCACTTTAGCTCCTGGAGGAAAAGAGTGTAAAGCTGTAGTTTTGTAAATTAGTCATTCTCTGCTTGTCTACATGGGCATAGTTTGCTGTTCTATCTTTAATGGAAATGTGGGTTGTTAAACTGCTGCTTTGCAAGTGAGAGAATTAAGTTTCTTGTTTTAGCCCCAGAAAACTTAGTGTAATTACCTCTCTGTTCATTTTGATGGCTTGAGTTTTTGTTGTAATTCCCATGAATTTAAACCCAACCTTCGCTGCTGCCAATGGCAACAGGATTACACTTGTGTCAGCTGACCCAGAAGAAGTGTGTTTTCATTACCCCACAGAGGTATGCTCTGATTTAGTGAAGTACTTCATAACCACAATAGGTCAATAGGAAGTACACTTGAACAAATACAGTGTTGCATGATGCTGAATAGTAAGGAGAAACAGTGTTAGGCATCTCAGAAGAACACAAGATGAACAGATATTTTTAACCTTATTAGCTCTGTGCCTCAGCTTCCCACTTGTAAAATGGTTTACAATTAAATGAACCAAAGGGTTGTTCTGAAAATAAATTCATTAATGTTTGAGAATTATTCAGATACTATGCCATGGAGTGCAATAGACTATCCCACAAGTAAATGAAAATTCTCAGTTCTGTAAAATACATACTGAGGAAGATGGAGGACCACTCTCTGAACAGTGAGAATAACAAAAATACTGAATAACTGCCCTGTTCCTTTGTGGAGCACCATCTACCTAGGTTGTGGACTGAAGTGATTATTTCCTGGGGGAAAAATTAGTAATGTAATCACATAATTTAAATCCATATTGCAAATCCTGAATTTAAGGGAATGAATTAAGATTATATGAGTGTTAAGTCCTGCCTCAGTTGCTGCCACAAGCCACCTTTTTTCCCACATTCTTTTACTCTGCTTGACTTTGCAGTAGCACTTCTCCTTTAAGCTACTGGTTTTTTTATATAATAATATAAGTTTATATTTCTATCTATCTGTTTATCTATCTATCTATCTATCTATCTATCTACCTATTTATTTGTATATTCTTCAAAGTCAAGTTACCAATTGAATTAATTCCATGAGGAGTCCTTACAGCACATCTGGGTATAGAAATATCTTTAAAAAATCTGAAGCAGCCTTTGAAAAAATCCAGATAAAAAAATTAAAGGTAAAATCAGTTAAACTTGATAGTTGGAGGTAATTTTCAGTATCACGCCTGGGAATTCAGAAGTGGAACAGCCATTACTGCTAGTGGTAGCTCTCTGGCCTAAACCTCTACATTGCACTGTATATCTTTACAAATCTAAATGTATAAAGTGCACTAAAGCACTTCTCAAAATCTTCTGGTACCAAAATTACTTTTTGGACTATGTTGTTGTGGTAAGTCTGGGCTATATTGTCTGTGCACCCGGCATCCCTCAGGAAGGAATAAACAAGAAAAAATGGTTGTCATTTTTTTTCCTAACTGCTCTTAGTCTGCAGCAGGACCTTACGCATTTTCTTTGCACCGATAAATGCTTCTACAGTCACAAGCTTTGAGGCCACATGGTTGAATCTAAGAGTCATCCTCCATCCCTGGAGCAGAGACATCCCCATGAACGTCTGTCCTTTGCCTGGTAGCAGCCGTAGGGTGGAATGGGTAAGAGTACTTTTTAGGTGGCTGCACAGATGGTGTTTCCTAAGCAAACCTCGCATTCTCCCCAGGATAAATGAGGGAAGGTGACAGCCATATCATGGCCACTTTTATGCCAATGAACAGTATTCTGTTTAAGTGGCTTCCCTTGGGGTCTCGACCTGAAAAACCTTGTCTTAAAGACAAACAGATGGATAAAGCAAGGGCATGAGCTGTTAGCAGGCAAATTATCTATCTATCTGACCCAGGTAGTTTCACATAAAGAGAGATGAGAGGCAGCATCAGACAAAACAAGCCAAGATTTCATTTCTATCCTGGTATTCCTGAGTGGGTTTTACAGGAAATTAGAGACAAAAGTATTGGACTATATTTCTCTGGTTCAGTTATATCAAGGCACTGCAGTGCAGTTATATTTTGGATTTTGTATGTGACTTTACTGATTTGTGCTGTTTTATTGTTATTAAAAGTATTTTAGTTATATTGATAATTAAGTCAGATTAGGCTGTGAAGACCTCCTGACACATAATAAACTCTTTTACTATTTTTGATACTAGAACAGAAAATTAAAGAGATTCTATTTCTGAAATAGTAAAAGAGAGTCTTACCTTTCCAAAGTCTATGCTTAGTCAGAACAGCTCATGGAAATAATGCAAGTAGAGCACAGCACAGTCGAGGAAATGCTGGAAATGGGAACATGATATTCATTGGCTTATGTTCCTCAGCAGTGCTTGCAGAGTGGCCATAAGTGTGCTCTGGAGGAAGGCAAAGCTTGAACTCCCTCAAATGCCTTTGTGTCTTTCTCAGTAGGATTTAGCTAATCAATATATATGTAGATGTAAGAATTTTGGCAACTTCACCAAAACCAGGATCTGTTTGATTTCACTGGTCATTTGAAGTAAGCGGACTTCAACATCATTTGTGTTGAGAGCTGTTTGTGTAGCAGCTACTTGTGAAAAATGTGCCATTTGCTTAGAAAACCACCACAGTTCAAGACTAAAAATACCATACAGCATTAGTCAATTTGTTCAGGGAGCTTTTCTTTCAAATTTGTTGCTAGTTCATGCTCAGAAGATATAAGCTACTAACTGGTCTGGTCTCCTGAAACACAAGTGTCTAGCTAGAAAGAAAAAACTTGTATCAGCTGGGCAGATATAATTAAACTTTCAGGCTTACTTCATACCCAGGTGGAGACTTTGAGAGACTTAAGGGAATTTAGTGCTAATCCAAACCTAGTATCTCCCAACTGACGACATGATGGGCAGCATGGAACTGTAATTGGAAGGGCATTGGAGGGGGACCTGGAGAGATTATAGAGGAGCGAGAAGAGAGGATTAGACAAGCACAGGAATAAGTACAGCAACTTCAGAAAATTACCTAATGCAATGCAGTCCTTGTGTCTTTGTGATATTCAGAATCCTAGGCTTGTCAGAGAATACAATACCACACACCTTTCAGTTCTGTTCTAGAAATCTGCATCTGAGAATGCCAACTGTCAAAGCCTTTAGAAGCTAAAGGAAGCCGCTTAGGAAGATGTATGCAGTTCACCTGACAATGCCTCCTGTTAATCCTGCCAAGTATTAGAATCACCTATCTTTATCTTGAGATCTGTCAAAACAGGCCAAGTGATCAAGCTTCAGGATGCTCATCCTGTGCATCATGTGGTACACGGCCTCAAAGACATGAGGGTCTGTGATCTACCAGCACCCACAGATCTTGCTAATGTTCACACAGACTCTTTGAAAGGATTTTTTGGGAAGGTTCCCTTCAATTGAAATGGCATCTTCCCGTGTCTAAGAATTCCTCTCTATCACGTCATATAATCATATATTCCAACAAGTGCTCAGGAGTTACTGCTAGGGATTAAGTCAAAGCTTGCAAGCGTGTGAATCCTCTTTTTATGACTTTGCCTCCATCTCATTTTCCTTATGTTGCTTTCACATTATCTTCATCTCTTCCAATACTGCTTTACTTTTCTTTACTTTTATTGGTGCTTTTCTCCTTGATCCTGTCCCCTCAAATCATTTATTTCCTATCTTTGATTTGGAATGGATCTGTATGCTCTTCTCTTACTGCCAGTCTTCTTGCCTCTACCTGATGATTAGCAGTCTTTTCTAGGCACATTGTGAGTACAATTTGGCATTCAGCAGAGCACTAGTCTCAAGGAGCAGACACTGCCCAGAGGAACAGCATGGGACATGCGGTGAAACCAGATGAAATCCAATATGACCACTTGAGATCCAAGTCAGAAAAGGCAGATTTTTAAATTAAATATTGCATTGCAAGGTCAGGGAAGGAAACTAATGAAGTCTGTTCCCTTAGAATAAAGGGTATAACATATTTTTTCTTATTTTACTATTACTATAATTTTAAAAAGTAGTTGCAGATGAAAAATGGTGTCACTCCAGTTGATCCAAGAAGACAGATAGAAACTTAGGACCTGATAGCTCCAATTAGGGAAGAAATTGAGATGGGTAATTCTGTGAAGTAATCTTTTTTGTCGATAAAACCCTGTTGTGCTTGCACATAGGAAGCATCAGCCAGCCAGAAACAGTTCCTCTTTTCTTATCACTGAACTCCATGTAGCAGCATTGCCAGGAGAGTCTTTAGACTTCTCCTACCTTACGCAAACTCAGGCTTGCTTTCTGCTTATTGCTTACATGCCTCCATCATGCTTTCAAGCAAGATTCAGCAAAAGCATTCCTCTAGATCAATTTCTTTTCTGAAGTATTGTCCTTTTTTTTTTTGTGTTTGGTTTGGTTTGGATTATTTTTGTTTTTTCTTTTACTTTTTTACAGCTATGCTATGAATCTTTCAGATGACTTAAGTAAGCATAAGCATGCTAACGATGTCCTACTTTTTGTGCTTTTAAGTGCTGCCTACATTTTATGGATGTCTCTCTGTCTCATCTATGCCTTCAACACACTGATTTTTTTTTTTTTTTTTTTAATCTTCTGCAGTGATAGAACCCAAAATTTATCAGGAAAGGCACAATTTCCACCCTAATCCTGTCGAGTAGTCCTATGTTTAGGAAAGATTCCTAGGTCTGGAGTGATGGGTTTTTTTCATCAATGTTGTCACATTGTACTATTGGGAATGACGTAATAGCTTGGCTAATTAAATTCTAGTAATATGGATTTACATGGCTGATCAGTACTAAAGCTATTCATTTTATAAGATTTTAATCTTTAAAATGTTAGAAAAGCTATTTGAAATGAGTGGCTTACTGTAAATGAATGGACAGAGACCACAGTCAATAAGTAAAGTGCTCATTCACCAAAGTGCTTTAGCGAGGTTATATTTTGTTAAGGATTTTGAAGCTGGACATAGTGTTGAATTGAAGCCCATCAGCCATTCCTGTCATTTATTTAGATTTGCTAAATGATCTGAAAAGAGATTCAAATGTCAGCAAAGGGGTTGGGCAGAAGGACTACCAGGCTAGTCCTCAGCTCTCCTACTGATGTGTTTTGGATGCCACTGAAGGCAAAATGCATCACATTATGTGACCCACGCATTACATCAAAACCTTGCCTTTGTTTTCTGTTGCTTTGAAGGTGAATTGATACAGTACAGGACACAGGACTTCTGCCCCATAAGAAGATGGAATGCAACTCGGTGTGTAACCCCAGTATACACTTAGATGGTGCTGGTACTGCTTGGAAGAGCAGCTGTTTGGCTTGAAATCTTGGTCAGCCAGTTTCCTGCAAAGGTAACAACCACTTGTTAGTGACACTTGGGAGAGGAATACACAAGATAAAACACGAGTCAGCCCACAGCATGTAACTTTTCAGGTAATGTTTATTAAATATAATCTTTGTTTCAAAGCAGTGCACTGGAAGAACATTGAAATGACTTCAAAGCTTCAGTGATAATTTTTGTGTTGTATTTTAACAATGTGTTTTATCACTATAGCTCGCTTTAGATTTGCTTCAAATATTAAACAGACTCTGGCTATAGTAGTTAGCTGAATTGTTTATGGGATCAAAATCAAACTAAACGTTCAGAAAATTTTCAGCAAGAGATTCCAGTTAATGAAAGCACCATTTGTGATGTGCTAAAACATGTATACACATAGGTATTGCCCCATTTATCAGACATGAGAGCTAATTACCTCATCCACTGCTATATTTCTTCCATCCTCTGCATTTCAATTCCCAATATTAACACATAGGTGGTCAAGCTGACCATTGAATAGCCTACATGAGCATGAATGCATTAAATAATTTAATGTTAGAAGAGTTTATTAAAGTGCCACATTCTAATCAGCATGCGTACCTGCCTTCATTAATCTTGCACTGGTCCATGGTGTGTCTCCACAGCCGACATAGAGTGTGCTAATGTTAATAGGAGCTCTTAACAAACAGGATCAGTTAATCAAGGAAAATTTACTATTAGCCACATGACCATGCATACTGAAATCTAATTACAATCAGATTTAACCTCTTCATTACGGTATTCATCCAAATATTTTTTGTTATCACTTGTGTTACTAAAGTATTCCAAACTGAGACATGATTATTCTCATTTGAACAGGAAATACTTACATCAACTCACATTTATTAAGCAGGCAGACTTTCTTTTTGCTATGTATTCAGTGCATAATGTTATGTGGGTTATATTTATTGCCAAAAGTAAGAAACCTAGTACCACATTGTCTCACCCAAAACCTGGCTACAGAAATAATTGCTAGAACAGAATGTTGAAAAATTATCTTCACTATTCTGGATTAGTTCGGATAGAATTTAGCACTTGGTAAATTGTCAGTTAGCTGGGGATGTGGTGGATATAGTTGAGAATGTACAGGGGGTTTAACAGCTGAAGTGTTTTAAGTTCTTAAGCGATGCTCTTCTTTCTGATATCAATTGAACCATATTATTTTATATGTGGCTATTTCCATTACATCTTAGACTGTGATAAGCAATTAAGCTCCATCAGAGGCCATGATTCTTTGAGTTAGTTCACAGAATGTGAAAGGTTAGAAGGGACCTCTAGAGACTTAGTTTTTGATAAAGAAAGGATAAATGGAGATAATTCCATTTTAGAGCTATTGATTTATTTTATTTTATTTTATTTTTTAAATGTTCTTTTTCTGTATGCAGAGCAGACAGTATTAGTTCAGGGCAGAGAAAGTCAAGTTTGTTTCTTTAATTAGGAATTTGCACAACATTTTGGGTGGAAAAGTAATGTAGTTTAAACCATAGTAGAGGTCAGAACTCTGAACTATATGAAACTGATGAGAGGGTTGTTTGCATGGGGAGTTCATTGGCTGAGAAACACCATTTCACTGCGCCTCTGGTGCATGGTAGGAAGTGGGAACTGGATCTTAGCCTTTTGCTGACTTTTGGGTACGGATGACCACCAGCCTTGGGGACACTACTGAGCCCTGCATTAGTCTCCGTAACCATATGGTCTTTGCCATCACACCTCTCTCTTCTGCTCTTCCTCACCCCTTCTCCATTCCTTCTCCTTCTCCTCCATTCTGCTGTTTAACTGAGAAACTTCTTCAAAGGAGATAAAGTCCTGGTATGATTTTGTATGTGGGAAATCAGTTTGTTAAAAATCTGCTTTTTGGTGTACACTGCTCCATACCAGTGGTAAATAGAGGGTTTTTTTGTGAGCTAGGGTAAGTCAGCCCAAGACAGGATGGTAGAGCTGAGTCTAGGAGGGGAAAAGGACATGCTAAGGCAGATTTTTTTTCTTTTTTCTCCCTTTCCTACTGTTCTAACACTCTCTCTTTTCTCTACGTACTTGTCTTTGTTACATATGCATTTTCTTCCTTTCAGTCCTATTCTTCCATCTTTTGGCCTCTTGCTTTCCATTTCTTTTTGTATTTCTGTTTCTCATGTGTTACCTTACTCTTGGACTACTCCTCTTACCTTATGCTTTAGCAGACCTTAATCCAAGGTATGCTAAAGCACTCCTTTGAGGGTGCATGAGTGTTTGGGGTGTTTTGCACCTGTTCAGTGAAAGACTTCTCCATTGCAAATAGGCTTTTTTATTTTTGCAACTGTAAGCTAACATTGCTTAATGTTCTTGATAGATGGCCATCACCATCATTACACCATACATAAAGCTGGGACAATCAATTAGCAGTTAAGAACAACGACTGTTTCATCCTATCCTATCCTATCCTGTCCTGTCCTGTCCTGTCCTATCCTATCCTAGCCTATCCTATCCTAGCCTAGCCTAGCCTAGCCTAGCCTATCCTATCCTATCTTATCCATCCATCTTGTAGTATCATTCTCTGTACTGATGTTTCAGCTTCATCCTTGATGCAAACTGAGGGACTCAATGAATTGAATTTTTTTACGTGTGCCAAAGACCAGATGAGTCTCCGTGTTTGCTCTGGCACAAAAGCCTCTCTCTGCTAAACTATGCACTTTTTAAGGTATGTGATTGCATTTGGAATGAAGGCGTGGCTGTCACCCAGTTGGCTATCATTTGCTGCAATACGTGTACTCTGAAGGCATCATTCCCAGTACTTGCTGAATTTTGGGGAAAATGCTGCATTTTTAGGTCACTTGCAGAGAAACTGTAGGATGAAGAGAATTTGACTATCGTGAATGGCATGTAGTGATGCGAGACAGAAGGCATTTCTTGCAGCTTAGCTGATATGTAGTTACACCACTGTTTTCTTCAGCATATCCAGTATTCTAAAGTATAACATTTAGGGACTGTATTAGCATCTGGTGTACTGAACAAATCCAATAGCACTGTCAGAACTAAACAGCAGAATAAATAACACAACATAATGAGAACAAGATCTGATTCTTCATTAGTAAAATATCCTTCCTCTGCACTGCTTTCCTTTTGTGCTTCTCGTGCTTTCGATTGCAATTGCTGTAAAAATCTGTCCACAAAGGAGAATGCTGATAACTTGTTAAATGTACAAATCCAGCATGATAGAAGAATTTAATGCAATAGTATATGACTCAAATATAATGTAGTTTGGAAATGTCATATGATAATCCTACATAAAACCCTATTCATCAAAAGGCTTCTGCTGTCAGGTCATGATGATGCTTTGATTATTTTACACATTATTTACACTAGATAGAGTTAGAAGGCATATTCTATGCATGATTCAAGATGAAAAGTAATCCTCTAAAAGAGAGGGTGTATTCTTTGTACAGATGTTAATTTTGATCATAGGAAAGGGGGGAGAAGTACTAATAAAATTGGTCAGGACATAACAGTATTTTGAAATTACTCTTAAAAAGCGAATGGATGTATAACGTGAAAGTATTTTTAAAAATTTAACATTACATTAAAGTAGCTGCCTGAGTCCTGTGACTGGGAAATTGTAAGCTAAAGGAGATATGACATTTGCTGTAATGAAATCAGGATGGCTAGAAAAAATGTCTGAAAAGGCCCTAGACTGAAGAAAAGAAGGACAATTCAGCAAGATTTGTGGCATCATATATCATGGGACGATACTGAGCTTATAGCAGCTGTTTAACATTGGAAATGTGAGTTTATCAGCACAACTGAATAAACAAAACCAAAAGAGGTAGAAATAACCCCGAGTCCTGGTGCTGTGTGTGCTGACCACTGCTGAAAGGGACAGGTTTTCTGTGGCAAGCAGTGTAGGGAGAGATGTCAGGTGTTCATAAAGTGATCAATGAATGGATCTGGAGGTCCCTTCCCTTCCCTTCCCTTCCCTTCCCTTCCCTTCCCTTCCCTTCCCTTCCCTCACTGCCTTGCTGTGCCCTGCATTGCATTTTGAATAACAAATTTTTCTTCCAACAGCTCCCTCTAAGGAACAGGTGATATGTGTTGTCCTGTAGATTCACTACTCGTTTGTTTGGATTCACCTAGGCTCTGCAGATTGTTGGTTTCCACAGGAAGACTAAAAGAGCTGATGCAATTTCCCCTTACTTTTAAAGGATCTCTTGAGATTTAGTGTTTCCCTCTATCCCTGACTTAACAAGCAGAATTCTACCTACCTAGGCTGATAAATATTGATGTTGTATTGATGATGCTGAAATTGTATTTTGCCATAAGGATTTTAAGTAAATGTTCTTTATGTAAAACTTCAATTTATAATCTATGTATCAGGAGAAAGTGATTAATTAAAGTCATAAGCTTTTCCTTAATTATGTATAGGAGTTCCAGTGGTCTGCTGCCATATTTTACTGAAGTAAAACACTAAAAAGCATTTTCCACTTAATATTGATGTGTTTTTATTATCATGTTTGCTGAATTCCCTCCACACATCAAATAGCAGAGAAAATAAAGTGGGGCATAAACAGTTTTAGAAAATTAATGCTATAGGGAATTTGCTGAAGGAGCTGGAAGGCCAGATTAAAACATTTTCCAGACCTGCTGAGAGCTTATCTTAAAACATGACCAAGATAATTGTTTTATTTTCCTCTCCTGAAACATCTGGAATAAGTTCCTAAAGAGATAAGAACTGTATGCACAAAGTGCAACTGTAGCATAGTGTTACACTCCCACATAGCTTTTCATTTAATGTGTTTCAACTACCACCTGGCCAAACAGAGATGAAAATATAGTGAAACATGTTCAAGCTCGAAGAATTGTTCAGTCTTTTGCTATTCCCTACCACTCCTCACATGATTTGTCTCCTGCTTCTTTTTCTCAAGGGCTAAATGTTGCAGGGAATCACAGTTTCTAGTCAGCAGAGTAACCACAACAAAGCTCTTCTGGAAATGAAAGCTACATCCAGCCTCTTCTGCTTTTATCTGTAAATGAAACACACTCTAAGCCTGTATCTGTTGTTGTAGGCTGTAATATCTAGGGGAGTTAGGCACCCTTTTATAAATCTCATCTTGGAAATCCCATCTGAGGAGAATTATTTCCTTATTCTTTATGATTATAAGGCATTAGCAGATAAAAGTGTTTTCACTGGGATAACTTATTTGTAGCTGAGCTTTCCCTTAACGAGAATATGTTCAGTTTTCTACACTGCCTGTGATTTACACACTGAAGTTATAAGCACATAGATCTTGAATATATAGAAATACTTGTATTCAAAATAAATTATAATAAATTTTAGGTTAGACAATGGTAAACTGTGACGTGCTAAGGAAGTGCTTTTCAAACAGAAAGCCGTATGGAGCCTTTTTGCAACAGCACAATGATACAGTGCTGTCCTTACTAGATACATCTGGAAGCAGCAGTGGGATACTCTGCTGGGTAGTTCATGAACAGCTCCAGGCATCCCTTCTAGGAAAAGTACATGAGAATGATGCAAGACTTGCAAAACCACACTTGTTAATTCTTAAAAAAAGGAAAAAGGGAATAATTGTCCAATTGTAGTGACTATGTGTGTGACACAGAGAGACAACTCACAGCTTCTTGATCCTGCAAACCTACCTGCATAAATTCTGGTAGCAATGAACGTAAAAGGGTTGTGGAAACCAATGTCACTTTCTAAGCAATTCCGTTAGAATTGCCCTTAGTCTGCTAAAATTTAAAATTAAAGCTGATCTATTCCTGATTGGGTGACCTAAAGGCTTTGTACGTCAGGAGTCTGACTTCTGCTCCTTCAAAGAGAAAGACATGCCAGCAGCAGTAAGATGTCTTGTATCCAGTTGGAAATTACCACCAGAATTGTTGTTTCAAAGATTTTTTTTTTTTAATAAATTCAGTTTCTGTGACTGCCTCCTCAGCTTCTAAAACACTGTGAAGAATGTGAATAAGCCCAGAGGGTATACTTCAGTGTCTTCTCCTTTAACCTTTTTATTCACAATTGAAAAGTCTCACAGCTGAAAATTTAACGATAAAAACAAATTCTACAGGCTTACTTTTTCTTTTTTATGATAGTTTGTCACGAACTGCACAAGTTTTGAAGTCAGATTTCACTGCTATTTTAAATAAGTTTGTATTTCAGGAAAATCAGTTGCCCGAGAAAGGACAAAATATACCTTTAGTGCTGAAATGCCATCTAAAATTTGAATGTTGTCTAAACCAGATATTTGACTTTTTGCTTTGCTGAGCTTTTTGCTTTTTATTTGTTTTCAAGTAATTCCAAAATGAATCCCCTCTCATCTGTCCTTTCCCAAGAATTGCAAGTAAGTAAAAAAAGGATAATATTTTAAACTATTAGTTAAATAGTTACATTTCATTTAATAGTTAAACTATTAGACTAACCTATTCCTTTTAGGTAACCAACTTGTGTATTAGAAAGAAACAAAGAGAAGGCAAATATGGAGATAAACCACACAAGAGTTACCAAGAGTAACAAATGTTCATACCAATGTGTTTCAGAGAGCCAAACACGGATATTTAAATCCCGCTTCAGATCATGCGTTCTACAGATCACAAAGGCAGGAAAGCTCTACCTTGACTCAGGGTTTTCCTGAAAGCTAATTCCTGGATCCAAGTAGAGTTTTGACATGATTATAATTCAATCAGATGATAATGGTCCCATCTGGCAATAGAATAGCAAGTCAGCTGAGACTGATGATGACATTTTACCTTCTCCAAATTCCTCATTCAAGAGCTCAAAGGACCTATAAATTTGATATCCAGCTCTTCCTCCTCGCTTCCTCGCAGCACAGCAAATTTTCAGTCCTTTCCTTTTCCCTGTTTTTGCTGAGACTACTCTTACATTTCATCTCCTGATGTATGTTGTGAAATCTTACTAATTTCCTCACTCTTCATAATCCAGTAACTTTTCCTGCCTTAATTTAACAATGTGACAGCTTCTTATATGTGTTTTGACTTTAAAAGTGTTGTCTTTACTTAATTCTTAGTAGCCTTAAGTAGGGAAGGAGTTAAGTATGTGCTTGCCTGTGTCTATACCATTTCTGCAGCCCTTTCCGCAGGAATGAGGAAAGCAAGACAGAGGTAGCTATGCTTTTTAGATACCAATGCAGACTTTCCCAGAGGTAGCCTGAATGCCATTACTTGTGTTGTTTAGTCTGGCATTTACTATCTGAATACATTAGTACCATGCACTTAATTAAAGTAAACAGTGATTAAAAGTCTGATGATGCTTCCTAATTCAATACCAAGGTCTGTACTCAGAAGACGAGACTGAGACTGCAGATTGTTTTCTGAGGAGTGAGGTTTGGATGTGAAGTTCCTTGTCTGTGCCATTCACTTCTTTTTGCCAGTTTGGTTATTCCCATACCTTTGCTGTAAGGGAGCTGTAAGCCTTAGGAGGAAAAGATAGTAAGGGAGAGAGGGGTTTAATCCAAGCCACTTTGCTGTCTCCTTTCCTTCTAAACTACTACCAGTCTAAACATGAGGGTGTGTGCCTATAGAAATGGGGGAAGGCAGAAGGAGCATGTTAGGGAAGGGCCAGAAACCTCCTAAACTGACTTCATCCCTGACAAAACTGATCCCATGAAAAGATAGCATGTGGTGTAGAAGGATGCAGCATTTGTGATCTTGCATTGCTGGAGATATAAGCAGCTTATCTTGCTATAGGAATGCTTAGTGTAGGAGTATTGTGTTGCTTGTTGTCCACCCAAATGAAGATAGAAACTTTATCAATCTGTAGTGCTCTGCAAATTTCCCTAACAATTTTTCAACAAGCTCTCCTAGGCTTTATTTTTGGTGTGCTGGCAGCAACAAACATTGCAGCAGGTTTTTCTGTCTGACACCTCTCTCTCGTCCTGATCACTATATTTATCGACACACAGATTTGTTTTTTCAAATCTCAACTTCAATCACACTCATTCTCTCATCCCTGAAGATTGCTTGGCACTAATCTGAGTTTGGTTTGGTTGGGTTTTTGTTTTAATGACGCTTCCACAGAGATCACTGAGTTTTGAAAACATAAACATCCCTTCCAGCCTATCCAGAAAAGCGCATTGGAACCTAACAGAATAATCCTCCATCTTGTAGGGTCATTTGATGGATAAACAAAACATGTACTCAGTCAATACTTTGCTGGAACTTATCTTTACTTCTAACATTCTTCTTTTGACAGATTTTGCCGTCCTCAATTTACTGAATAATATTTTATTCCTCCAGTCGTTCTATACATCGTAACAGAACCGTGAGAACAGTGTGTGCATGTGTATAAAAGAATTTGATCCACAGTGCTGTTGGTTTGTTGCTGCCAATATTGTTGGGGTCTTTTTCCTCTTTTTATTGACTATTTAGTCAATATAAACTCATAGACTTTAAAGATTTTTGAGATATGATATACTTCTAATCCTACTTAGTTTATATGAACATTGTATAATGAAATATGATTTTTTTCTAAGCAAAATATTATAAAGACATATTCCATGTTGAGCCAGCATCTCTGAATTACAGAAAAAATAAATTTAGCAGCATTTCTTCATTCAGTCTGTAGTCCTATATCACTGTATCTGAGAGTCTAGATAGGAGGGGAGGCATTTGAAATTGACTGGGAGATTCTCTTCTGTCCTTTCTAAACAGAGTTTTTGTGAAGGGGGAGGAGAAGTGCTTAGGCTATGGGGCTGCAAGTTCCACATTCTTACTCCTTCAGCATTAGGAGATTGCTATAAAGATTGCCTTCCCTGTGCTTGGTCTTGTTCCCACACTCCTGCTGTTGACACCATCATCTGCCTACTCCCAGACTCCCTGTTATCTGCAGCAAAATGCAAATCTTGTTCAAATTATGATAGTGATCTCACACCAAGTAATAGCTATTTTGTTGCAAACCATCAGTCATGTATCCCTTGTGCCCAGCGTTGTCACCAGATACAAAGAATAGGCAGGTCAAATCAGCTCTCTTAAAACTAACCCATTGGGTCAAGCCTAACACTGAGAGCCTGGGTTCAGTAAACGTTGAAGCCAGGTTGAAGTTTTCCCGCTTGGAAACCCTCATTCTATGTGTGCAACAGAGAGGATTTGAGGAAGAATCGAGAATTATAGAAATCCCTCAATATATGCTAGATCCATCCATAGAATCGTCTCAGTAGTATATAGAGGCTTACTGGAGAGAACAGGTTTAAGGTTCGTGCAACTTCTAGTTGCCAAAGTCTATTTTCAGCCTTTTATTTTTTTTCTTCCTCTCCTCACAGTTTGTTTCCCTGTGCAGCCAGTTCTGAATCTGTGGAATTTTATGTCTGTTCTCAGCATTGCTGACAGAGAGGTGGACACAAAGGGTGTGCAAAGGAAGGTCTTCCTATAGCATCCTCCCAAAGAGAACTTCTGCCATTGTGGGAAAATACTTTGTGCAAACAAGGAATATCTGTGATTCCTTGATTCTGTTCAATGTGGAGTAAAGTGGAGGAAACTTTAGAGCTTGAAGCCATAGGGCCTGTACTTTCCAGCTATCAGTGGTTTTATTCTGCTTCTTTATGTTGAGTATAGCCAATGTGGCTTCATTTCAATACTCTGTAATGACAAAAGCACCATCTAAAATATTATTTTAAAATAATCAGATATAAATTTACACCCATAAATGTAAGGAAAAAACACTGCTTTCTGCAGATCGGAATCTATTTCTCATTTATTAACGGCTCATTCAATGCTAGTTGATCCATTTAGCTGCAATGTGTTGTTTAGTTTATAAGGTTTTTGAAAGAATGCTGTTATCATACTGTCTTTTAAAATAATGCCAATAATAATATGCCATTAGCTAAAGAAGAACGGCTTGATCAGATCTATTCCTACCCAAAGGCAACCAGCCATGTTGATAAATTGGTGTGATTTCCTTGCTAAGTAGTTGTTCAGATTTGCCTTGACTCAGTAGCCTCAGTAGTAAGTGGACTGGTAATTTAGGTTCTCTCCATTTTCTGGCTATCTTGACCTCTACATCTTTTTTTCACATTATCGAGTGAGCGTGGTATTTTCTACACACTAAATAATACAGACAATAACTGTATGTGTCTGTGTTAAAATTGGGAGATGTTAAGGATTTTTAATATATATAATTTTATTACTTCCACTGTGCGTCAAAGTTCCATGCAGAGTGCCTGTTTTTACTTAGCTTTTTTTCTTTTTATTACCCAGAACTTTTCAACCTTGTGTGATCTCTTTACAATTCCCTTTAGAATACATAATTGTACTCGATCAATTTGTTAAAGGCTTTTGAAGTGTTAAAAAAGCTACATTAAAATTATTTTCTTTCAGGTTTTATGTTAATGAACATAGGTGCTATTCAAAGCAAAGTCAGTGTGTCAAGGGAACTTTAACTAAAGTTATTCATACATAAACTAAAAAAGGAAACATCTTTAGTGGAGGAAAATACATTTAATGAGTAAGTGCAGCACACAATTCCTCCTTTCAAAACTGTCAGTTCATATTGAACCTCCATTCTAGATATCTTACAATTACTTTGTCAACAGAAGGTAGAGTAGTGATGGATGATACATTGGTTCTTGAAACCAAACTTTCTGTGAGTTACTTAGGCTGAAACTAAGTGCTTTTACATTCCAGTCTTATTGATGATAGTGGTTTTATATTTATCACCCTGTCATTTCAGTTGACTGTATCAGCCTCTTCAGTGCAGGAATATGGACACTAATGGAGGTGTGTCCTTAGTGCTCTAAAGGGTCACAGACTCATTCCACTAACACGTTCACAGCCCTGTTATAAGCTCAGAAATCATTTTGCCATTTTAAACAGTAATCTGCGGCTGTAGGTGTGTGAGGCCTGGGAAAAACATTTTCCTACTGGTCTTTTTAGACCATGCTACCTGTTTGACACTGAATATGCTTCTTTCAACTTTCACTAATAATAATGTTACTGTTTTGCAACCTGCCCTATAATAGTCAGAATTCTACCGCGGCCTTGGGAGTCCAGGATCAGATTGCAACATTTATTTATAAGAAATTCTGTCAAGAATCAATAATAGTCTTGGGTCTCAAGTTCCTTCTTTAATAATACTTTGATATGATTTGTCACAAGCTAGCCCACAGTATCCACCAGATTTTATTACTTAGCTTGCAGCACAGTCTCTCATCTTTGAGTCATGAGATCAGCCATGGGGAGACCTTTAAAAAGCTATATTCTTTACTGTTTGGTTATTACAGAAAGTCTATATTACTCAATAATATCTTTTATAAGGTGTGCTGTCACATCTTCACATAGATGTTTAACCTCGATGTAGATATACTGAATGCCTGGAGGCCATTTTAGTGACATGGACATTGTTTTTCATGATTGGATGCCAAATGTATCAACAAAAACAACAGAAGTTGGGCCTTATTTTCACAGCTTGGTAGTTCTGACTGAATCTCATACAAACTGTCGATAGCAACTAAGATTTTATTTAGAGTGTAGAGTGTAACATTTTTATTACTTGAAAGTAGCAGGAATTCTGTGAAAGCAATTTAGATTACTTTCCACTGTAATATCAGTTCCTTAGGTTCTACTGTGTATCTCAATAAACAAGATCCTACTGTGTCACTCGCATATTGTGGTTCTAAATATATAAGGTTTAACTCAAACCTGAAATTCAGATAGTTTCAGTTGGCATTTATTTATACAGATGGTTTACAAAATGAATTACACGTATTATTGACTTAAGGCACAATATGCTTGATTCAATGACATTTTCAGTAAAGTTTGTTAAAAAGTGCTTTGAGATAATACTGTCTAACCAACTTGTGAAATTCAGATGCTCATCTTCCATTTTTTGTGAAATTAGGAACTGAGAAATCCAGGGGAAGATGGAGATTTGCTCCATGTATCTTGGGTGTCATCAGAGTCATGCACATGAATAGTACCAGTAAAACAAATTACAGATAAACATGTTTTCATAAATCATGGGGTTTTTTTCCAAATAGGAAAGAAAAGGTTTATCATTTTAAATGCTTGTGTTATTAAAGTTTTCTGTTAATAATAGGAATGCGTATTGTGTATGTCTCTGAATTTGAAGGTTCTTTCAATTTGCTATATAACCATGTTGTTTAGAAGATAAGAAAGCCTTTAGATTAGGGCATGGGTGAAAATTGAGTTATGTTTTTTTGGGCCAGGCAAAGGGCAGAACAAGAATAGAAGCATGCATGTTTTTCAGTACTGCTCATAATGAAGATCTTAGAAATAAGTAGGTGTGATCATTTAATTTTAAAGTATTATATCTCCCTGGTTTATAATTTTTTAAGCCTGTCCCAGTAAAACATGTAAAGCAGGTAGGTCTTTGGGAAGGTCAATCCTCATGTATAATAAAGTTACATGGCCTGTTTTTAGCTCAGAGCTAAGAATACAAAACTATTAATAGATCCATAGAGGGTTGTAATATACATATTAAAACCGAAAATAGTTCTAAATTATTTATTAAGAGTGCATAGTAAATGTTGAATTACAGAAAGGCAATCTTGAATTGATTCTAGAAATTTCTAATGCTTTGTTTTGGAAATGTAACGTTTTCATGGACTGAAGTAACTTCAAGACTGAAAATGCACTTTGATTAGATAAAGACTTTTACCCATGCAAAGCTACTAAGATTCTTCCCTTAATAAGAATTTAATTGATAAATGGAGATATTTCCTTCAAAAGACTTTGCAAGTTAACCTAAAACAAAGAGTTTAGTTACAGATGAAATCTAAAATGTAGTAGTTCCATAATATCTGAAATACAGTATTAATTTTGCAAATTGTTCAAATTTTTGTCAGGATCCTTGAACAGGAAATATAGCAATGTGTAGTATTCATTCATAATGTTAATTTTTAGGCACTCTAGTCAATTAATTTTGAAGCATTTAAAAGATTGTTGTCTAATTATGTCTGTGATGTTTGATTTATATTGAATGGGTGAACTAGAAATATGAAAAAATACGTTTTCCAATAGATATTTTGGAAAAGTTAATATATCTGGTACCACCAGGGAGTTCATATGTTTATATGCACACACACATGCACGTGTACACACACACACATATGCACATGAATATAAGTAAATAATAATCAATTAGTGAAGCAATTGTATTTACCTTTTATAGTTTTAGAGCCATATGTACCATAGTCTAACTTTCAAATATCTGAATAATCTACCTGCGGGTAGCATTGAGTTAGAAAAGATATATAAAAAAAGACATCAGAAAAGAAGCCTGGAGTAGCCTATGGGAAAAAGCAAAATGGTATAAATTAGATCTGGACTGGAGCACTTCCTATGTAAAATAAAGGAGAAAAAGAATTGGGAAAGCTGTGGAGCTTATAAAACAAAAAAAAGACTTAGAAGTGGGCATTTAAAAATTAAAATTAGAAACAGGGAGGTAGTGGAAATGTGGCTTCCTGCCTGCATTTCATAAGCTAACCTGTACTCTAAATTTATGAGAAAAAGAGTCCATGTTAGCCCTAGACCTGCCTTTTCTAGCTTGACCTTAAACCCACAAGTTGAATGTCTCTCATCAGAACAATTCATTCAGCCTATACACTGCTCGTTTCCTTAGAGCTGTTATCACCCTCCCTAAGGAATGTAAGGAAGTATGTCCATCACATGACCAGAATGCAGATGTGGCCTGTCATACAACCTGACTTATACGCGCCACATCCCTGCCTAGCAGGTATTTGGTTTTTTTCAGTAGCCTCCTCTGTACATGTGTCGAGAGAAAGGCCGTTTAGCTGGCCCTCAGTGCCTGCAGAAAAGGGTGTGTTATTGGATGCGTCTACAAAGCTTCCCCTTCTCAACAGGAAAAGACTTCTTCTCTGACGTGCTCTGCCAAACTCGTGGTTTTCATTTGCTCAAGTTTCCAGCAGTGTACCGACTATCCCTCTAACAAGAGCATGACATGTGCTTACTTTTTGCATCATTAGTAAGCAGGAAGGAAAAGAATAAAGAATGCACCAGTTATAGCTTTTTGATTCTATAAATGCACAGTGGACATGTGCATACATTTTACAACTACTGTCAAAGTCAGTCTCTTCAAGATCCTTCATTGTTACTGGTTCTGGACACCCTTACCAAGATACGAAACTAATCAGACTACCTCAGATCCTGTCTGAGTCTTTTTTCCTTGACTTCCTTGCTATTTTTCTTTTTTCCTTATGATTTAGCAGTCGATCCTGAGAAGCCATTGGCTATTTTCATAGTCAATTAGCTGTAACATAATAACAGGTTCTGTAAAATCCCTCAAAATTCAAAGCAAAACAACATGCATGGATACTAATTGTATGAGCTTGATGATTCTGTGAAATGTATTGTTTACAGGCGTCATTAGTTTTATTGGTAGCAGGCCAACTGTGGCAGAGATCTATTTAGCGTGTGATAGGAAAGCAAAGGAAAGTGTTAACTTGGGTTTTGATCTTATCAGCTTCAATCACTTCCATAAATCTGTGTTCTAGAAAAGCATCTAAGTTTGTCCTAACTTTCCTGGGAAGCCCATATTTCCCTCTAGTCCCATCAAAGTTCACTTTATTAACCCAGGAGTTATAGGTTTCAGCAGAAATAAATTCTTTTAGCAGCAACAAAATGTACTTGTCAGGCTTTCCACCAGATTCTCTGAAAATCTCATTCTTTTGTGTAGGAGCCACATTTTGTATGCTTACCTCTGGCAGCTGCTCTTCTGCAGCACATTTGCCATCTTCTGCACCCACATCCACACCAGTAATACTCATGTATTCATCAGCTTGTGTTTGTATTCCTATCACCTCACTTAAGCATACAATTCACAGAGGCCAAAAGAAATGGCTGTCATTTTTTTGGAACAGAATTAGGACAAAATAAAAACGAGCAGAGAAAAAGATAGGTTTTATACTCCTGAACATTTGCAGAAGTATTGAATGGTGAAGGAGAAAACAAAATCGGATTTACTGTAGAGGAAAAATACTAAATCCTGCATACTCATCCTTGGCTTTCAGTTGAGCAGAATAAACAGTCTTGGTTTAGATAATGGCTTGTTTGCAGTTCTGTTCTGGTTATGCCTTGCGGAAGAATTCAAATTATTTTGCTTAGAAGCATAAAAATGCCTTTGAAAGGGAGCTCTTCCTGAGCAATCTTCTGATTTGCTTCTGAAGCAAATTTACCTGATTTTGCCAGATCTGTTAACTGATCTTTTTGATGTTTTCTTAGGAGGTTGTCTATGTTATGTTTATAAATGTATATATATCCCTGTAATTCTTGTATGGCTTCTAAAAGGCTGTTTCAGAGTTAAATCAGCTGTTCTGGCCTTAGATCTGAAGAACAGCATCAGTTCACAGGTTTTGACAATCTTGGTAACAGACAGTGGCTCATAGCTTTTGAATATTTACTTTGTCTAATCTGAACCAGGAGCTTCGTGATGAGAAGATGAGACTTTGGCCAGGATTGCAAGGAGACATTTTGAAATTAAGAAGTTGAAAGGAATTAGAAGGTAATCCTCTGCTGAGCATCTGATTCCCAACAGAACAAAATGGGGGAGTGAAAAAGCACCAAAACAAGGAAACCTAATTTGAGCTGTTCAGTCTCCTGAAACTAAGTGTAGCTGTGTCTTAAGTATTCTTATATTTCTAGAACCCCTTTTTTTCTTGCTATGATATTCTTGTAGCTAATTCCATTTCTTCCACTGAACATCATGACATCACCATGGTCACAGAGGGAATGGATGGGCACATGTACACTGCACTGTGCTGTAGAAAGCAATATAGCTACAGCAGCATGGGGCTGTATACTTACAGGGCTGAATTCCCTCCAGAATGTAAGAGAACTCATTTAAATTTAGCTCCAGGATCTATATATTGCTTTGCACTGTTCTATGACAGAAGATAAACCTGGTACATCCTGCTGGGATTAACATGGTTGATAATCAGGCATTTCGGTAACATTACCAGCTCAATCTCAAAGTTTCATTGTAGGAGCTAGAAGATTTGTGAGTTCAAGTTGGAAAGAAATGAGACTGGAAAGAAGTGAAAAGGAGAGCTTCATTTCTGAGCTACAATTGTGACTTCTTGGGAAGTAAATTCAAGGCACTGACTTTGACCTGAAATGAAGATTATTCTTGTGCTTACTCTGACTCTGCTGCGTGATGATTTTGCATTTGTTCACCATACAAAGAAACATGGCAATTCCTAATTCCTCCTGAAAGGAAATCACTGTATTAGAATGCTAGGAGTGCAGCACTGGAATGTGCATTTCCAGTAAGTCATTCATTAGCACTGAATATCCGAAGAAGGAACGTGCTCACTGCACGCTGACAAACTCAGACCATTTGGCGGGCTCTGAGGTTTTTCAGAGGTTGGCATTGGGACACAGGCTGAGCTTTTAACCTTGCCCGCAACATTAATAAAATTTAAACTGAAAGAATACATACTCCAAGCAGGGCATGTTCCCAAGTTTGTGCCAAGGTCTAAGCCGTGCTGTACCTCAGGACTCTGAGCTCTGAAGTGCTTATTAATTTTTCCCTGTAATTCCTAATAAAATTGTATTGCTGCATGAAAGCAACAAGGGCCTCTCTGATAATTTACCCTCTGCAAGTTCAAATCCATGTTAGTGAAACGAACTGTCTGCCTTCTATTTCAAAAGTAATGAATTCAAATTCTGTTGGGATTGTAATTTTATTAGAAATTCTGCATATGTTCTCTTCTTATTATTTATGGGTCAAATGGATCATTATATTGATTGATCAACAGTTAATTTTCTATTATGCATAAGTACTCAGCAAATAATGAAAATACTCTGTCACTTTGTTAAAGAATCATCAAAAGTGATGGGAATAAGATACTTTCCTAATTAATTTTTTGCATACATGTAGATGAACCTTGTATATCTCTGGAGCTTTGGCTGACCACTCAAACATCTGGTAGTAAAAGCTGAGTAGTAAAATTAGTCATATATATATATATATATATATACACACACACTAAAGCCTGCATTTTTAGCAGTGCTCACTGTAAAAATAAACAACATACAGGGCAGTAGGGTTTATGATAATGCTCTAAGTTAATAATCTTGATCACAGCAACAAACTTTTGATGTTGTCATACTAATCAGGCATTTCTGCAGCGTAATCAGCTCAATGTAAAAATCAAAAGTCATACGCCTCTGGAATTAGGTCTGTACTTTCTAGCTGGAAAGAGGAGAGACTGGGAATTTAGTTGTATTTATTTATATTTATTGATTTTTTAAAGTTATAACTGATTCTCCTGGATTTGTTTGGCTCATTTTCTCCTAACTTCCACTGACTGACAACCCACAAAATGTAGGGGTGAAACATAGCATTCAGTCCAAGTAATGTATGTATACATATGTATCATACCATTAGATATGAGTCTTGACGGAGAGACACTGGGCCTTATTTTCAAACATTCTTAGTGCATAGAAATCCAGCTGAAGCTTACAAAAGCTGTAAAAAATTATGTTCCTGAAAATCGGGAGCATTTTTCCTAATGTGAGTAACCAGCATCTACCATTAAGAAAACCTATAAATTAATTGTTCTGTGTCTCCAATGGCCTAAATACTGCCTAAAGTAAGAATACTCTTGTCATGATGAAAAGCAAAACAGGAAAGAAAAATACATTCTTTTTTTCTTCTGTCACAGTCATCTTCTATGGACCAGAGTTAAATGCATTATAGATTAAAATTATTGGTTTATCGCTTTTATCGATAATGCAGTAAATCAGGCATCTCAATATATATAATGTGGTTTTTACTATTGAGCAGGTCTACAGGTGTGCTCAAATTATACCACGGTGGGTTGTTCATGAACAGCAGCACCAATACAAGTGATGTTTTTTGCATGTTGTATCCCAATTATCTTTACCTCTGCACAAAACCAACTCACTGTTCTTGTCTGAGTGTATTCCATGATGTGCTTGCACATGAGACTTGTAATTCCTTCATGTGTCTCATAAATCCCTCCACAATAACCTTGACTAATTACAAGTGGGCAAGCTAACGTATTGTGGTTGGCACTGAACTCCTCACAGACTGGCCAGCTGAGAGGCCAATAGTCCACAGAAGTTTTAAATTCTCAGTTGAAACCTTTCTTCCATGGAAGCACCAATTTGTCTCTTTCTTTACTACCCAGGTGCCAGTTTTTATGAAACTTATGGCAGACTTTATGTCCCTACAGTTTCTACAGTTTTGCCCCCTCCTTCAAGGCGGGGAACTGACAGGTGGGTGAAAGAGCAAACAGTGCAATGTTGTGTACTTTATCCTTTGAAAACCAGGCTATAATGATATAGAAAACTTCACTCACAAAGCTCTGAAATATCAAACAACGCTCACAAAGTTATATGACAAACACCGCTCACAAAGTTATGAAATACCTTATAAATATGAAATATCTTATAAATATAAAAGGTGAAACTCTGATTTATGCCAATAATCTCTTCAAGCACTAATGTTTGTCTAATGGATTCAGCCACCAAAAATTATTGCATATGCTACAGAAAGCATTATAATTTGAGACCCACCTGTGCCATTATATCAAAGCTAAAATTATTCCATGAAACTTTGGAACATTCCATGGTGGTTGATACTACGTACTTTTAACTAAAAGCTTCTCCTTTCACTTTACATCAACAGAAGTGGAACAATTAATGCTTCAAAATACAAGAGAGGCTTTTGTTCTTGTTTAAATTTTTGTACCTTAGCTTGAAAGGTATCTTGAGCTCCTTTGAAGTTTCCCTTTAATATACTGCACCCAAACCACTTCTTTATAAGAGCCTCATTTAACTTTCACATTTTAAAGATCTTTCAATGCAAGCCCAAATGTAACAAAAGAAAGTGATAATTGTTGAAACAGACGGAGTTGTTGAATGGTGTAGACATTGAATCTTATGGAAGCCACATCCTGGAAGTATCTTGTACAACTCTGGCTCCGGTGTATAGCTGGCAGGTAGGTCACATTGCATAGGATTTGCTTCATGCTCTAGACGAATGTTTTCTTGAATTATTAATCAAGTTTAGTAATTCACAGAGACCCCAATTCCACAGAGCTTGTGTGGCCCCTTGCAGAGAGCCCCACTTGCTGCCAGTGGCATTCCCTCAGAGGTCTGCTTGTGCAATTCTCAGGCACCTGTTTAAATGCCAGTTCTCTAAATCAGGGTTAGACTTCCATAGCTTTCCCTGGGCATCAGATCAGACTGCATATTCTTTGCTAGAGGATTGGGTTTTCTCCTGGCTGTACGTGAAAACAGCTACCACCCAGCTGATACTAACAAGAACAACAACTGAAATGCTGATTTGAGATTTCACTGAAGCCCCTTAGGACTGTAGGCAGAAGGTCAAGACAATCAACACTGAAGAGTGCAGGACTGTTTGCAATTCATCCCGATTAACTGCCCTGGCACTCCCTCTGGCTATATAGCAGTGGTATTCCTGCCCAGCAGTAGAGTCTGTAGTAGATCCTGCAGAAGTTGTGATTGTTTTCATACCCCTATTCAATTGCCTGAATTCCTTCAGAGTAATTCATGATAGTCAGTGTACAGTTTATTTAATTTACCCGATTAGAAATGGGTCATTTCAGATTTCTGATGTCTGCCTGTCTTTGAGGCTCTGATGCTGTCATCAGACTATCGTGAGTGAGCAAATGTTGATGTCATACTGTGGTTTTTGAGCCATGTATCATGTCTATATTTCGTCTTGGTTTTGTGCTACACAAACCTAGTGTTGTGGGAACTCATGCCATTTCAGACCTCTCAAAGTCTAATTCACATGCATTATACTTATTTTCTTTCTTTCTGAACTGGGTCAGATGTCCCTTTCTGTAATAATTTAATTAACACTTTGGAATAATGATGCATTAATTAATGCCAGATTACAATGAAAATGCTACAGAATTACAATTTATATCAACATTAATGCAAAATGAGTTCCTCCTGGATAATATTTCTTACGGAGAATACAAAAAGAGATAATACTAATTAGGCCATCAATTTAAATTTACCATAATTTCAATCCATGTCACTTATCTGTTCTCTAGCACAAAACCTTCTGTTCTACCATGCACTTTTTGCTGCATTGATATCGGTATGGCAGCCAGACTGGGAGTAATTTCCTAATGTACATTCTTATACATTATAATACACTTCTGTACTGTAGTCCTGGGTTTGGTATCTGCATTGTGGAGGATTGAACTTCAAAAATCAGGTATAAGTTTAAGAGTGTTGTGACATAGATCTTCTTTGGGTAGAGAAACTTCACTGGCAAAATAACACCCTCACCAGAGGCATAGGATTTTGTGTTGTGCATGGCACATTATTAGTCTGAAGCACACAGTCCAGGTTATTCTAATTCTTCCTGGCATGGCCCAGATTTGTTGCTGCAAATGCAACATCTGCAAAGTCATCTTTTGTGAGCATTATTATTTTAACTGCTTCATACCAGAATGTTAGGCAAATAAGAAACCAAACTTTCTCTTCTCGAGAAGCTTCGGTCCTGCTGTGTATTTCCACATCCAAGAAAAAAATGGTTTTTTAAAAGCATGTCTGATCTCACTGCACTTTGGTGCTTTCCTCTTTATATGACCATCACCTAGATGCTGCCTTTTGTGCGGGTAAGAAAAGAGGATTAAAAAGAGAAATTCTGAAATGCAAAGCATGAAAAAAATTTAGCAGAGATGATTCAATTTCAATGACCAACCAAACCAGCTTGCTTTCCTCTCCCCTCCTGACTCTCTGGCAATCTGGTGGAACCTGCTGGGTCACCAGAATATCCAGATCCTTGCTCTTCCATGACCTGTGCCTAGGACCAACAGAGAGTCAAATATAGAGACCACTAAGGCTGGCTTGGAAGCACTGATGTTCATTTGGAATTCCCAAGGTGTGCAGGAACTTAGCTGAACTTCAGTCCAGACTATGTAATGAAAAGTAGTCAGGGACCTGAAGTCTTGTCAGTAGCAGCACGAGGTGTTTGGGAGTACTTCACACACTGTGAAGACATTTGGAAATTATAAAAGGAATTTTTTTTGTTTTCCAGACTGCAATTCTTTCAGAATTTGCTGCATGATGGATTTTAATACATTTGGGGATTTTTATTCCAAATACAAAGAACACCAAAATCTGAAATTCTGTGTGAAACCGACTCATTGTACAGGTTTAGTTGCTTTCTTCAAAAACTCAAGTATCTTTCTTTATAGAAGTATTTTGCTCAGTAGATTTTAATGGGATGCTTTTATACTAGCCATTTGTACTAATTTTATTGTATGAAGTTGAATGATTTAGTTCAAAACAGAAAATGCTGGTGCCTTGTTAGAACATGCTCACCAACAAGGGGATTTAAAGAAGCATTTGCCACTCAGCAGATCTGATCAGGAGAGTAGCTGTGAGGAACTACAAAGTAGTGGCAGAGTTCAAAGAAAAACAAAACCCAACATAAATGGTTCTGCTTTATGGAAAAGTGTTCCAGCCTGCATAATAGCTCAGGAAATTATTTTGTTGGCATATTGTGTATCTTCAGAGGGGGCCATTCTTTTTTTATAGACATTCTGAGTGCAATGTATGTCATGTAAAGAACAAGGCAGTATCCAGTGAAATGACATAGCCCTAAATGACATAGCCCTAAACCAGGAGCTGTGTGGGATTTGACTGTGACAAAACTACATGGCATTCTGCACCAGAACGAATTTCACATATTGTATTTCAGCTTTAGCATACTGCTTTCTCTGGAGAGCTCCGTTCTGGTCTCTCTATCACATGAGCAAATTGAGTTAATGCTGTAGCTCTTCTCCTTTGCAGAATTTATTTGGAATTTAGAAAAGGTCAGATATGTAAATCTGTGTGATTTGTTTTATGAAACTACCTCTTTGTTTGGGACAGTTCACTATAATTGACCATCAGCATGCAGGACTGTTAAAAGAATATGTATTTAGGAGCAACAACGTGAGCAGATTTTTGAAAATATGAAGAAAAGTTATTTTTCTAGGAGCAATCTATTAGGTAGAGGAACAGACATTTTCAAGAACTACAGTAAGCTCTCATCATTAGATGGGCTTATAACTCAGTGCAGAGTAGACAGGGTACTGGAAAAACTATGATAACTACTACATGGACTGAATTGATGTCGATCCCAGTGTCCTGGAATTAAGAAATCTTACAAATCTTTTCTATCTGTGACTTCTGAGAACTGGCAAAGAATGGTTTTTGTAGCTGAGGACTTGAGCCAGTATAATAAAACAGCCATGTATAGTAAACCAGCTTTGTGCTGAGGGAAAATTTACTCTGTGCCAATCTACACTGCTTTCCCATCCCAAGTGTTATTAATCCCTTACTTTCAAAGCAATGAAGTATATTCAGAAAAACATAAAGGAAAGTGAAGATTTTTTTTTTTTTTAGATTTCATTTTTAACATCAACTAGAAACTAATTGGATTAAATATTTTAGTAAAAAAATAACCCACTGTTCCAGACTTTTTGTTTAGGTTGCCCATTTTCAATATGGGTTTTTTTCTGTGTAAGTATTCACATCGTATTTTTTTCTCATTAAGTTATATGGTCTCAAAATGAAGAACTTTTAGATGATCTTAAATCTTCATTGCTAAGAACTGTATTATGAAGATCCAAATAAAGTAGTTTAGCTGGACAGCTATCTGATGGTGCTGTGTTTAGTTGAAACTACAAATGAGTATCTAGAAATGAGTATCTACAGGGGACGGAAATAGGGTTTGATGCCTCCCTTGAAGATGACATCTTTATGGAACATAAAAACCTAAATGTGCAGATGTCAGAGTTAAGTTCAAGTATTTTACTACCCACATATTTAAGTACTAGGCTTTTTTTCTGGCACATTTCCAGCCTTAAATCAGATGAGGAATACTTGTAAGGTGGTGGCTGATAGAGGATTTCAACAGCTTGTCAATTTTGAGTTTACATTTAAGGATTCTGCAGGACATCCTTCTTCTATGACAGCATCAATACATTGGTAACACCTGCCTCTTTCCAGTTGATCACACCTGTTGACACTGAAGTGCATTAACAAATCAACTAACAATCTTCCTCTGGTTCTTTTTCATCTGTGTTAGTATGGTAGTTCTGTGCATAATAAATTATGATATGCAATATACTCCTTATTTAAATGGATTTTATTGAGTACCAAACCTATTTCTGGTCATATTACTTAATGATACCTCTAACTCAGGAAGGATAATTCTAAGAAAAGAAAACTGTTTCACAGATATAGGTAAGTTTTGTATAATACCATCCCCAGGCTTGTGAGTGATGTGTCTTTAAATTTTGTCCCAGAAGAGTAAGAAAGTCCATGTTCATATTGACTTTCCTTATTTAAGTCTATGAGGGAGAAAAGCTTTAAAAGAGCTGATGTGGAAGGTTACACTGGTAGCCAGAAAACATGGGGCTTTTACCACAGTGGTGGATGTAGGAGCACAACACAAATAATATCAAGTATAATTCCAGAGGGGTTAATACACCTGCAGGAAGTGGGGCTGATCATAGGAGATTGCTAGCATGGATTCTGAAAGCAAGAGAGCCACCCTGATGCTACACCTGAGTTTATACATCCTCCGTCTTGATGGTGGTAATTAATCAGAGACAGCACTGCACTGATGATGCCATACTGCTTCCAGTTCTGCTATATTGGTACATCCAAGTGTGATTGTAACTCGTTCAGAAGGCACTGCACAGATGTTTGTCAAAGCCAAGACAAATATTAATATCACCAGAGTTATATGCTCAAATTTGGCTAGTGAAAACTTTAAAAATCACTACTCACACACAGAGCTGTACTACATAGATTGGCTAATGACTATTGAACATTTGAAATATCTAAGCTGAAAAGCAATGAATACAAACTGTAAGAATTGGAGAATGTTGAATAAATTTAAAGAAATCATCAAATCATTATAAGAGATCAGCTTATGGATATTTAGTAAACAATAATTTTCTAATTTATTTGCTATGCATTGTTCATTCATCTCTAATAAGTATCATACAGTATAAATGGTATTTTTATTTCAGCTCCTAGAACATAAAAAATCTGTAGAAGCTAGCTGAGAATTTTGCAAGCGTGTCTGAATGCTGAATCAACTGAGGTAAGTTGGAGTTTATATCCCTGAACATATTGTACGATCAGTGGATAAGGCAGGGTTTAAATATAGATTGAAAACCACAAGCTATTAAGTATCTAGGAATATTTTACCTTATGGAGTTGAAGTCTACAACTAAACTTAACAAAGAGGTAATGTGAAATACAGTGAAAAAAAAAAATTGCTGGGTGGTCTCTGCCACATAGTGTATTGTGTGGTGGAAAAGGCTGAGAGCCATAAGAGAGATATTGGGACCAAACCTGACATACTGTATACATTAAACATCTTGCTATTTACCATCTGAGAAAAGTTCTTTAAGGAACTTGTGGGCTGGTTAAAAAAACTTTATGGCATTACAGGAAGCCCAAAATCTGGGATGAAAATTCTAGTGTTAGCCAAACTTTTAGGTGGAGCAAATTTTCCAGAGTTACAAAAATATTGGTTTTTTGTGAAGCCAAGGAAAGGATGCCATGTAAGTGGATCTCAGCCCATTTGGATAGCCTCTGAAAATGCACAAACGTACTTTTTCATTTGTTCTCATTAACAAGGGTGAACTGCAAAGAGCTGCATACAGTGCTGAAAGCTATGGCTAAGTAAATTTTAAATCATAAAGAAAATGCAGAGGGAAAAACACAGTGGAAAGACAGGAAGCCCTATGAAACAAAACTAGTGTAAGATTTGTTTGAGGTATTTTTATTTTAAACTACTTTTACGTGTCGAGGCCCTGAGGGCACCACCAGGCCTCAGAGGCCTCAGTGCTCCCTCGCCCTGCCGGCCCCTGTCAGCCCTGCCCCAGCCACCCAGCAGGGCCTGTCCCCAGCCCTGCCTGCCCAGCCCCACGCCTTGGCCCAGCCCTGCGTCTCGGCACATGCCCGGGGCTGGGGCTGCCCTGGTGGGAGTGGGACAGGTCCTGGTTGCCATGCCCTGCCATCCCGTGGGGCCTCCACACTCCCGCAGAGGCCTTGGCATGAGTGCTGTGTGTTGTAGTGTTAGTGTACGTCAGACCCACGGAATGGCGTCTGTTTCTTTCTCATCTCCTTGTGAAACCGTGTTGGCTCTGACCAGGGCTCCAGGCACTCGCGGTCACAGCCTCTCTGCAGACAGGCAGAGACATACTGTGAAAACTGCTCTGCTTCTCCACTAGGACTGACACAGAGGCCTTGTAAGTAAAACACAGACTTCGGCTAATTTCCAGGGGGTTTGACTCAAGTCCCTCATCTATACATGTTATGTCTTCCCATTCTCTGTGCTCACTTCAGTCTTCTCAGAATTGCCACTCATAAGCACCGGAAGCACCATAGCCTTAAACGCTAAAGGGAGGCAGTGGAGGAGGGTTACACAGTTACAAAGAAGGAGCTGTAGTGTGCTGCCTCATTCCTGCTCCTTTGTTTTTGATTAGTGGGACAAGAAACACCCATGAGTACTGCTAGGGAGCCCTCAGAAGATGTGGACAGATGCTTGTCTTATGGCTCTTCAAAGGGCATTTACTACCTTAAGTATTCTATGATTGTAATTTTCATTGAGGTTTGGTGGCTCTATTCCATTTGTATGGGTATCCAATTACAACTCAAATATTTGCACTTGACAGCAGTTTTAGACTACATAGTTAAATGAAAAATGAACCAAATGCAGTACATACTTTAATAACAATCAGTCTTAAGAGAATTTTTTGAGGAACAACTTCTGACCCACCAGGATTATTAAACATCCTGTAGCATTTTTTGTAAGATTAGTCACAGTGTCTTTCTGAAACTCAATTTATATTATTACATTCTGCCTCCATAAATCACCCTACGGTATCAACTGAATATAGTATTCTTCTGTCACATATTGTTGTAGAAAGTTAAAAAGCTGTCATGTTCCACCTCAGAAATGGATCCACTTTGCTAGAATGTAATGCAGTTCTATTACAAGATTTGGAACTTTCTGTTATTTTACAATCCAGCACATTTGTGAGAAGAATCCATTATTTTTTTCAGTGCTTCTTGGTGTCCTCACCTATATCAATGAATGTGGAAATGATAAGTATCAGTATTTTGCAAAGACACCAATTTCCAAAGATTTTTCCCTAAAACTGAATGCAAAAGAAAGACAACCATACATTTCAATTTGTACCAGCAAAGAACCAAATATCTAATTTTTCAAATGTGATTATTAACTTAATACATTTTGTTTCTTGGCAAGTCTTGTAGATGATGCAATAAATGTCACTCCTTCCTTTTACTTAGCATCAAGGAAGCAGATCATTCTCCTTTTTTATTCTTTTCTTTTGATTGAGAGGAAAGCCAGCAGCCCTGCTCCTCCTGATTATTATATATCTCGTATGTTTGCCAGAATGGGGATATAAACCTAGTGCTCTATCCAGATTCAAGTGTGAATAATTACATTTTGCCTACCTAAATTCCCACGATGATTTCATTTGAGTACAGTATATTTCTTCATTTCCTGCTCTTGGGCCAGTTTTGGCATCTATTGGAGTTAATGGAAAGTTCTCAAAGACTCTGGTGAAGGAAAATGTCCATAAACTATGGAGTAATTCTGTTGTGGTATTAAACAGCTTGAGTGGACATAAGTAGAGTTGTATCTTATTATAGATTCCTTGCACTGCCTGTCTTTACCAGTTCGGAAAACTCTTCTTATTTCATCAATGTTCTGTGCATATTCAAGATATACAAAATGGCACTTAACATATTTTTTAGGTATTCTGTTGTAGACATCTTATCTTAAATATGTTAAATTTACAGATGTATATGGTTGATCCTGGTGCCACAGACTTTTATGAAGATCTTTCTTTGGACTTTAGTGAGGATGTCTTGGTAATATCTTAACAGTAGTAGAGGATAGTAGCCTTCTGATGATTAGAAATTCTGTTTTTTTCAGACATCTATGGATGTCTGGGGAAAAAAAAAGAAATAGAAAAGCTGTTCAAAAATTGAATTCAAGTTTTTTGAACCTCAAGTTAAACTACAATACTCTACAATGCTCTATGGTATTTCACCAATACATACATGCAGTTGCAATAATTGCTGCTTTCTTAGCAGAACTTGGAATTTTTCCAAAACATATTTTTGCTTTTTCTAGAGATAAAAAGTACAGGTTTTGAACCCTTCTCAATTGTGTCTAGGAAGTTCTTCAGAGGAGAAAAAGAGAGCAACTCAAAATAGAGGCAGACTAAATTGTAATATTAATTCAGACCTGAGCTTTCCTAATTCTTTACCAGGCCCATCTTTGACCAGAATTTATTTTATTTAGAATTTTAATAAAGTGAGGGTCACATCTGTTGAAACTAGATGACTCCAGACTGGAATGTATTTGGTATGGTTGTTCCCACCTTCTTTTCTCTCGATGATTATGTTTTATAAGTTATTCCATTCACTCTCATTCTTGGGGCTTTTGGTCATATTCTCATGAGCCAAACTTAGGCTGGGGCAGGACACAGGCCATCTCTTTATTCCTCCAAAGTCTGTGTCATGTGCTTTTAACCTTAGCCTGAGCTACTGGCATGAAAATTGCCTGTGTTCTAAATATACAACATTCCTTTCCTTTGGCCTTAGATGAAACTGGGAGTAGGGCTGGTGTAAGTCTGTGGTGACAGTGTCACACCATTTCTCAGAAACCAGCAGAGGAATTCTGCAATGAAGAGCAGTGGAGATAATCTCAACAATTTACTGCTGTGATTCTTACTGTGGAGTGGGAGGTCATTTTAATTCAAGAGCAAAACCAACAGTCTTGCAGTGTCACATACAGCATTTCTAATAATTCAAAAATCCTCGAAGTCAGAAGTGTGGTACAGCTAAGCAAAAACCTTTCAGACAAGAAAGATGCTTTCATTTTATTTAATTTTCAAATGTTTCTTCAGCTTGCTGGATTCATAACCTACAGCAAGTTTAATTAAAGTCAATGAAGCAGTTTAAAGTGAAGAAGAAATCAGCATTAGAAAAAGTGTTGATTGTTTTCTAATTATGCCATGGACTTTCTCTGTAATGGATTCTTGCCTTTGTAACTCTAGATAAAGCCAGCTATATGCCAACATAGACAGGAGACCTGGGAAACTCCTTCCTAAAATTTCCTTACTAGTTGCTTATCTAGGTACCTTAGCACCCTTCTGACATGATTGATTTCATTGCTTTTTGTCAACAGCTGGACTAGGTGGGTATTATTTTCTGAAGACTGTAACAACAGAATAGTGTACCGTGCAGGCAAGTTTTGCATGTACAGTTTGAAAGTCTTTTGGTTTATTAATCCTTTATTCAGAAAGTGAACCTGTATGATGCGGTTTAAGTGTCCAGATTCAGCCTGAACTGAGAAATTCCAGTGCATGTGGAGAATAATAGTCATTTTGAATGCTGCCCTGAACCTACACATGGTCTCAGTAGGATTTGGTTTTGACATGACTGGACAATTTGCCTACAATACAAATGGCACCCCTCTTACCCTCAGTGGGAACAGATCTGCCAGTTGCACGTTCCCCCCAGTTGCCCAGAGCAGCTGTGGATGCCCCATTCCAGGAAGTGTTCAAGGCCACGTTGGGTGGGGCTCTGAGCAACCTGCTCTAGTGAAAGGTGTCCCTGCCCATGGCAGGGGGCTGGAACTACATGATCATTAAGACCTCTTCCAACCCAAACCATTCTGTGATTCTGTGATTCCTTCCCAACATTTACTGACTTGAACCAGTCAATGGACAGTCTGCATTCCTGACAGCTGATCATCAGCTAGAGTGGCTTGCTCTGGTGGAACCATTTGTCTCTTTAGGAATGGTGGACTGTAGTACTTTCTAGTTCGTCCTGAGGTACGGGTGAAGCTCAGAAGGAATGATAAAAGGGCTGCTTGACTGTCCTAAGGTAACAGTCCAGCATCCCAGGACAACGTGGAATCATAGAATCATTTGGGCTGGAAAAGACCCTTAAGGTCATGAAGTCCAACCATAAAGCTCACCCTGCTGAGTCCCCCACTGAACCATGTCCCTTAGCACCACGACTGCACATCTGATGCTGAGCAAATGTCCCAGCTGCATTCTCCTCCAAGGGGTCCTCCTGTTTCTGTAAGGCTGTGTCTGCTGGCATTTGCAAGGTGTCTGCTGAGACTGTGCTACACGTAAAACACTCAGCCTCCAGCTGGTGCATCTTTGACCTGGATGTGGCAGAGTGAACACATTGTGCAACTCATCAATCCACATAAAGTAAAGGACATTAGTATTTGCATTATCCAGCCCCTTTAGTCTCTGTTCCAGCAAAACATTAAAAAGAACCCCAAACATTCCTACACAGAAGAGTTTGAACACAGGCTGGTATTTATCCTACAGATTTGATAAACACCCATGGACTAGAGAGAAACTTATTCTGTGGCATGCCAGGTTTCTTCTTGGTAAGTCTGTAACACAATGTATAAAATCATAGAATAATTTGGGTCAGAAAAGACCCTTAAGGTCATTGAATCCAACTGTAAACCCAACATTGCCAAGCCTCCCAACTAAACCACATCCCTAAGTATCACATTTACATGTCTTTTAAATACCTCCAGGGATGGTGACTCAACCCTTCCCTGGACATATCGATGGTTGACAGTGGTTGGAGTGAAGAAATTTTTCCTGATACCTTATCCTCACTTCTGTTAGATGCAGCATCTGATGCTTTGGCCTTTCTGACACATCTGAGTTCATCTCATCTGACCTACCAGAGGAATTTGCAGCCATATCATCCAAAATTTTACCATGAGTTTTTATATTTTCAAATCCATCTACATATCCAGAAATATTCCCACTGTGCTGTTACAAACAGCATGTGCTGTGTTACGCCAGCTGTGCTCTAAAAGAAAAATCAGCTTTTGTACCCACTGTAAGTCCCCTTTGTTCAGGACTATACATTAAATAGAGTATGTATTATAACTTTTGATATATTTACTCCTTTGTTTTATTTTGAGACAATTTATTCAGTCTGCAAAATACTTTCCTCAACATTTTGGCTTGACTGTCCAGAGGCCTCCTTAAACGGAACAGGTACATTAGGTTCTGCCCTTAGGAAGTTCTGAATTGTCCAGTTGTTCTTCATCGCCATTTTGCCGGGCATATTTCTGGTCTTTATGAAGAAAGAGCATGCTTGGAAAGATGCAGAAGTCTAAGCATGAGCTTTGAGCAGGTTTCTTGCTAAAGTTCAGTAGAGGAGTGTAACATTTACAGAGGAATCGAAATGCTCCTTAGCAATGCAGTATTCCTATGAGAAACTCACTAAATGCTCACAGAATCAAAGACTACAAATGAAATCTTTTGCATCTCTCTAGAGAAGCAATTAAAACGTTTCATATTTATTTTGCAAACAATCAACTTAATAGTCTGGTTATTTTTTGTAGAAATGGTAACTTGTTTGTAACTTTATATTAAAAGACACAAGTCAATTAGATTGCAAGATCAAGCACTCTGAATTTTCAAGGATGGCCCTAGAATCCTAAGTCAGCTTCTCTCAGCTGTGTGTTAGGATAGCATCCTTATTTACAAATCACTAATTAGTTTTGCCTGATTTTGCGCAAGAGGGTGATGATTTGCAGGGAACAAGGAAGGTGTTGAGTATTTCTTTTTAACTTCATTGCCTAGTCTATGGTCTTAAGCCTTATTTATTGTCTACTGTGCCAGCTAATGCAATCCAAACCTGCCCTGTACTTGAAATTACTAATTTCTTTTTACTATTTTCAATGGCATTTTTCATTATAGAATTATATGAATATTTTCCCAACAAGTTTTTCTGTGTTGGGGAAGAAAGATTATTATCCCCATTTTATAGTGGGGAAAGTGTAAATTTGCTGACCATAAGAAGTCCACGTGACTAAAACTCTTTTTAAAATTTATGTTCTCTCAGTGCCATTGCATGTCCTTTTGTCCCTGTATTATGTGTAAGGGTAAATAGGAATTTTGACTTCTTGTTTTTCTATCATTATGTGGCATCTGTCTATTACACCATCCTTTATTTGGGCAGTCTCTGTCTCTTTCATCTTTGCACACTGGTATTTTTCTTTAGGCTCCCATAATTTTCGCTGCTCATATCTAGACATTTCTACTCTAGAGAGATTAAGATCAAAATTCTGTTTGATTGTCAACTCTCTCTCTCTTTCTCTCAATATTTTAATCTGGAAGATGTCTGTTTAAAGCAGAATAGATTCCACAAAATTACTAAAACAGGGACAGTATCACTGCTGACTTACTTGGTGCTAGGACTGAGTAATCCCTTTCAGAGACAATGAATCTGTGTGCCATCAGCCAACTCTGACAAAGGATGCTGGTTAGCATTAATTTTGTTGCTGGTGGTTTTATGAAGCAAAATTCTGACTGATGAGAATTAGACTAAGCTAAATGAGCTTAGTTTGGGCAGACCACTGCAGGGTCTGGAATGGTCCTTTGCAGTGATTGGAGCTTGATTTAAAAAAGCAGCACACAGAGTGCATATTGCATATCTAAACCACTCAGTGACTTGTATTTATTATTCAGACTGGCATTCACTTATGTGAAAACTATGTATTTAAATTGGAAACAATGTTAAGTAATTAACATAAATATATCCACTCCAGCAACAAGCTATTATGTAAGTAACACAAGATGTAAATTTGGGAGAGTTATTAACGAGGTGGATCAGTGTGCTCTTGAAGCCTGGGCCAAGGATGCTGTTGATGGCAGTTAGAAAATCGTGTTCACAACTGTGGAACTTAAAGGCAGGGCCTTACCATTCCAGGTTCTCTGGAGGAAGCCAAGCCCTTGAGGAACTGCAGAATTTCGATTATGTTCCTTGCTACAATTTTTCTTTGGTTGCTTGCAATGACTATTCTTCTTTTCCAGACTGGTACAAACATGGGCACCGAATCATGTTTTGGTGTCCTGTCACCATGGGTCGCTGTGATCACATGGCAGCTAATGGTGCATGGGCTGAGTGCAACATCACTGTTCCAAAACAGCCCAACTACTAAACGAGAGAGGCAGTATAAGGAGAAACTCCTGCTGATAGCAGGAACTTCTTTTTTATCTGAGAATAATTCACTGAGAAGATAATTGGTGAATCCCCAGTGGGAAAAACCTTGATTCTGTCTGAGCATAGGTTACCAAATGTACCATCATAAAGTAATTGATTTTGTGATATATCAGGTAGGGACATAGTTGAGACTATTGAACTTTTCACTTAGGGCCTCAGGGTGAACTTGAACCAAGCTTCTAAAGGTGAAGAACCGGTGCTTGACATGTGCAGGGTTTTGCACTCTTAACAGCCTCTTTAACTTTCATTTTTCTGTTTTACCAAGATCTAGATTTGCACAGAGTCTCATTAAGATGGTTGAGTTGTCATTGGAGATAATCACCAAAGGAATGTGTTATAAAAGGAGAAAAAAAGTATGTCTAGAAAGTCTGAATAATTTTTTATGCTGTTGTTTTAGTGAAGAGGCTTTGGATGCTGATAGAAAAGTTACTATAGCTATAGGGCACATTTAATTGCATTTTAGAAACTTCTTTTAATCCTGTAATAACAAAAAATTAAATCAGTGCTGACATTTTTTTGTTGCCAGAAGAAGGTAGTAAAAGGGTAAAGAAATAATTGTTAGTTCTGAGAATATAATTAGCAACTTTAATGCTTTAATCTAAAAAATGCATATTTTGAGCCTGGGTGAATGATTAAAGAAAAGATATTGAAAGCCTTTGAAATTTCTAACTGTTTGTTTTTAATTGTAAATTATGATCACTATAATTAGCTCATTTAGTACATTTATAATGTAAACAAATATGAATATACAGAACTTCAGTGATATATTTCAGGGCAAATAAGAGCAACATTGTGACCCTGGGCTCTATTTATTAAGCCTTTCTTGTAGTGTTTGGCACTGCTTCATTCTTTCATATCGTTCCCCCCACTTTTTTTCCAGAAGATAAAAGAAAGCTGTACATAATACTTGCAGGTCTCTGCTGAGGTCTTAATGCATCTGGAACTACACTGAAGAAAACACAGATAGAAATCTGGTCCTTTTTGGGCTCCATTTAGCTCTAACTCCGAAGCTTTCTTATAGCCAGAGTTTTTATCATGTTAGAAAGTGAATACTGCATGTTTTCTTGAACACTAGGCTGTTAATACTGAGCAATTAGATGGACTGAAAGTAATGTTATTTTTCAGGTAGACTTACTATTTTCATAGCTAGCTATCTGCAGAAATGCAGTGTGTCTGATGCTGTCTGTCCTGTTTCCTGGTGATGCACTTTGTGTAGCATCCTGGCACCAGGTTTCAGGAATCTGCTCCTTTCCTGATACATGTGCTGCCCTACACATCACAAAAACACAAACAGGAGTCCTAAGACTCCCTGCATACTAATGGAAACACTTAATGAGTAACAGGATGTTATTCCCCCACCAAGTTCAAAGATTAAAATTTGGGGTTTAGTCTCACCATTATTTTTGTAAAAAGACATCTTTTGTTACATTTCCAGAGCTCAGTTATCATGCTGTGACACACTGCATCCAGTTCTGATAAGTCATGGAAAGTTATGATTATTTAAGCTCCTTATGAATAGAGAAGGCTTCCCTGAAGGTTGAAACTGGCCTCTAACTTGAGATTTTAAATCATTGTTGAAGTGTTTTGACTAGGCTGCCTTTGTGTACACTAAACATTTTAAGGTTATTTTTTAATCCAGTGGCGCCTGTTTTATGATGTTCACTTGCTGCGATTGAATGCGGTTCTGTTCATCACTGCCAGCTGTCTCCTTGGGATCCTCTAGTAACTAAGTTTTATCTCAGAGGAATGAATTGTCAATAACAAGCAAATAATAACTTTTCTGCTGAACTTTCAAGATTTACAAAAAACACTCTTCTTCTGTCATATTGCCCTTATAATGTCTTGCGACGGTTAGTTGCTGTGTTCTTGCACTGTGAGCCTTCAGGAGTTAAATGTTTATAGCATGACACAAAGGTAGAAGAGGTACATATTGCAGCAGTGTATTCACTATATTCTGTGGATATTTTTTAGCTGAAGGAAGTAAGCCCTGGTTATTACAGCTGTCACAGTGACATCTGATCCTTCAGTATCAGTGACTTCCTCACCCACCATATGACCCTGATCACTACCATGATTCTCTGTCTACTATTAAAGTGGGAAAGGTCTTGGCCCTCCAGGTGCTGTTTCAAGTCCGAAATAGCAACTTGTCTGTCACACTCTCTCTGCCTAACTTATTGCTTAAGAACCAAGCAAAAATGTTTAATGTAGAAAGGGTCTCGTGCAGCAACAAAGAATGTGTCTTATGTCTGTTTCAGGGCTGATGTAGAACTAGGGCACTGAAAGCACATCAGTTCTTAAAAATGAGCAAACATTGAAGTGAATTTGAGGCTTAATCTCAACAATTATGTTTTTGCAGTTCCTTTCTTCTTTTGGGGAACACACTGCTTGAAAGTCAAGAGAGGTACCTTTAAATTTCACACAGGAACGGGGGCGTATAATAGCTTAATAATTTCCATGAGTCAAAATTGAAAACTTTAAAAATATTGTTATACAAAAATTCATATCCAAAGCAGATCTTAACTGAATTTGGGAAAAAAAAGAGCCAAAAAGCAAAAATGTTTCATGAAAATATATTTAAAAACCCTAAAGCTCTAAACCAAACTCCAGAATTGAGTAGATGAAATGAATAGGGCTTCCCATGATGTGCATTCTTCCCTCCTTAGTAAGAACCTTGCTTGTGGTATTAACTTAAAACTTGCTTAACCTAGGCAACATGAAGGACTTAGACAGGATACTTTTCTATGCAAATAGATATGGCTTATCAAGCCTACCTAATTTTTGGGAATGAGGCATTGGAAAGATTCTGTACTCACGATAACAGAGCTGGCCTAACTGGCTATTGCTCTGTACATTGTGCAAGCTTTGACACAGCAGTTTCCAGCCCTGAATGCTTATCTTTTTAAGCCCTGTAGTGTTAGTACAAGTCATGTAAACTGCTGTGTGGGGCTTGACAACCAAGAACCAGAGTTTGTCTATTGAAATTCAGCGGCATCTGGACTGAACCAGAAATTAAGTACATGTAATGCCAGAGTAATAAAGAGGTTGGATAACCAGCTTCTGTAAGTTTTGGAGTGATTTTAGGTTCTTAAATATAATATTACAAAACTGGTCTTTTTTGGCTTTGATGGATGTACCTGTGAGCATCTGACCTACGGTTCCTCCTCTAATGCAGAGGGAGGGCATTTTTGGACAGCGTGCTTCTGTTCACCTTTGTCAAGGTAGTGTTGAGCTTCTTACAGTGACCCCCATGATCAGGAAATCTTAACAAACACAGCTGCAGCACGTTACATTGAAAAATGTTTTTCTTTGAAATAGAACTATCCACATTTTAATACCCTTTGCAATATATTCTGGATTGCAGTTGCAAATACCATTTTTTATAGCACAAAAACTCCTCTCTTCATGTTTTGTCAGAAGCATATGTCCATGTGTAATGATATACATATTTAATATGTATATATACTCACATAGTGTATGTGTGTATATATATAAAGTGACTTCATAGCTCATGTTAAGATAACACCATCCTTTAAAAATAAAACCTTACAAAATTTTATATAGTTGTAAACTAAACTTATGAAGTTATATGTGAAGTTAACAGGTTATAAATGCAGTTCTGCTTATCTTAGTGGAAAACCAGATCAGAAATTGTCAGCAGAGTACTTTTAGAAGTGTTCTGTCATGACTCTGAAGATGGAAGGCAAGATAGACAAGGATTTAGATGCTGATGCAAAGAGAGAAGGGAGGGTATGCGTCCCTGAGAGAAAACCATAAAAAGAAATGTAAAAAGTGGGAAAATTAAGGTATGTCCACTCTGAGCGTATGTTAGACATTAACGCATAGCAGGCAGGGCTTTGCTTGCTGTTAAAGGAAAAACTAGAATTCTGTTGAATAAGAGACACAGACCAAGCCAGCTGGATTGGACAAAAACTTGTTGCCCTTCTATGGAATATCCATGATGGCTGAATGTTCTCTATGCATCCTTGATTCGTTTGGTGTCTGGATCTGCACTGTTCTTTGAAACAGTATTTACTGTAAACACAGATGTCAAACAACCAGAACATTTTGGGGCTAGAGATAGGATTATGTGGTTCCAGCAGTCCTCCTGTTTTCACTTTGTTTTCTTTTAGAAGTGAAAGAAGGTTGTTAAAAATTGTCAGTGATTTGTCTGTGGAGAAGTGCTGGATTTGATGCTGCGATTGGCAGTTGAGGCGTGAAAGGCTTTGAGTGTTGTGCTCTCTGGAGTATAACTCTGTGTTTGTTCGTTTTCAGGCATGTGCAAAGCCTTGGTCTTCACTATGCTCGTAAGTCTTCCACAGTGATTATGACTAGGGTCCTTAAATGATATTGTAATTGCCATTATTTATATTAATGGCTTACTAGTAATAACTACTAATAATCTTGATAATCCCCTAAGGAAAAATACTACAGGAGGAAAGCCAGATATGGAGTCATTATAGCAAAAAGACACTTGTTTCTCATGTCCCTCTTGTAATGAAATAATTAATTCCCAGCTTTTTTTGAGAGTGATGAAGAGATTTCTGAAGAGACTTCTGTCATAACAACTGTCTCTGGCCACCTGCCCCAAAAACTAAGAGTAGAAGAATGAGCAGGCCTCTGTCCTGATTCCTGTGAAAAATTCAAGCAGCAAATATAACTTTTTCCATCCAACCTTCTGTCTCTCCTTCACTATTTCTTCCTCTTAGTTTTCATGGTCTTCTGTGTTTTCATAAGCCTGTAGTGTGTGGTAGACAAAAAGTATAGTATTTATAGTTTGGTAGACACTGTCCCTGAAAATTTTCATAAAACCTTCTTCTCACAGGACATGTTGCCAAATATGCGTTGTTTTTGTGTACTTAAATTAACTTTTTCAGAATACGCACAAAGATCTGGCAGTGTTTATCTATGGCTTTAAAAGAGCAACAATCAAAAATAACTGCATTCTTTGATCATTTAGTCTTCAGACTCAATAAAAAAATCTTATTCACTTATACAAGTGGATCTCTGTCCAGTGATTTGTCCCATATACAGAATGTACCTGCAGCTGTTGGCGTCGTGGAGGGCAAAGAGACAAATATTTCTCATTGGCTGGGAAGGCTCTGGGCAGGTGAAGTAACGTAATCCTGAATGGTGTGCTCAGATTTTTTCAATAAATATTTTTTGTCACTACAGAGCTTTATATAACAGCAGTAAAGGCAAGAAAGGAAATTAGAAACACAGCTGAGACTGCATCTCATACTTAATAATGGCCTAAAATTCTTACTGTTTATTAAAAACTAACACCCTTTGTCAGGGTGTTGATCAAAAATTCTCTGCAGTCTCTTTTCTTTGATCTTTTCATTTTAGAAACCACAGATATTCGTTGCCATTTCTTTATTTAGTTTTATGTCTAAAACATTGAAACTCAAAACTACTTTCCAATAATGTTGCATGGTAAGGAGTAATCCTGAATTCATTGAGCCAGCAAACTCCTCACTAAACAAATCTGTCCACTCACGAAGAAAGGAGAGTTCTGGTGTAACACAAACAAAAGTGGTCAAAGGTGTCACGAGAAAGGATGCTTTTGAAAAACCTGTCATCGCTGTAAGCCTCCTGCTTCTACTGCTGTCCAGTCTGAGTATGGGCATTGCCTATTCTAATATCCACATTTACCTTTTGTTTCGGCAGCTCCCTGGCTCCTGCACATGCAAAACATTTGAATTTCCTGTTGGCTCAGAGGTGAGATTTATAACATTTATTAAAGCTGCTTTTTGCTGTGAGTTTACTGGGCAGAAAGCCTAAGAGGGCCTTTTTTTTAAGGGGGTTTAATTGCTTGAATTTACCAGAGGGGTGAACATTATGCTTTCTTTGCAGCACCACTATCCACTAAGATTGCCAGGTGTTGAATTTCCCTAGAGGTTCCCTATTTATTGAAGGAATTCATGAAATATCCATCTATCCAGAGCCAGAGCTCCTACCATCCCTTTCCCATTCATCGTCTTGATTTTGTTTCCTTCATGGCTGCTTTTGAATTTCTTGATTGATCCTGTTCATTTCTGTCCGTTGCTGTCTGTAAGTGTCCTCCCTCCTCTCTACTTGAGCACCTCAGCCATTAAAAATGGGCCAGACTTCCTCGGAATTGAATGTGCCTGAAAGCCTTTTGCTGGCCTCTGGCTGCTGCTGCAGAGGGGCAGTTCAGCGCTGGGAGTACACAGGTGCTCTTAGCAGGGTGGGAAGGAAAGTGAATAGAGGATAGGAAAGACAGGACAAGTAGAGGGAAGGCTGAAGAGCAAAGTGGTATTTTTCAATGTTTAAAGTAAAAGCCTAGAAATAGCCCTTTAAATCCATGAATGGACTTCTCAACAGATGGCAACCCTACTGTCAAGTGAGCCCAAGGCAGGCAGATCATAATTGTTAGCAAGTGTATTGTTAAGGGAGTTTACTAATTTACTGGTGAAGCAGCCGCTTCAGTTGAAGAATAAATTGGAATATTTTGGTGCATTTCCTTTAAAAAGTCATCCACTTTTAAGTCTATGTATTAAAATTACATGGTCTTGAATGGGGGTCTCCTTTGCTAAACAAAAGATATGCAAATTACATTTCAAGATTTATATTATGATAAAAACTGAAACACAAAAGAGACATTATCTTGCAAAAATGTAAAAGTACATTGCTTCATGAGTCTATAATGATATAATGTGATGTTGATGTAGTTAAAAATGTCAGAAGGGAGACAATGACCTTAAAAGTTTAAGGCAGACACATTAATATTGATTGATTTTTAAGAGATTAAACAGCAAGAATATATCTATACATAGACTGGATATTGGATTGTTTGAAAATTTGAGATGAGATACAGAACATTTCGGTCTTGTAATGCTTTAGACTTAATAGCAAGAACATGCCTCATATGCAGCCATTTGTATTACAGGAAACCAGATGATGATTTGCCTTGAATTTATCGGACTGTGAACTATTTGTTGTAAAAACCAGTGGTGTTTGACAAAGCTAGATGACCATTTCTGGCTTAAGCACAAATGCTGGTCTGTCATAAGAGATGTCACAAAAGTCTTAATATAGGTTTGTTTGTTTGTTTTTAACCATCTCATTTCTATGTAGATCTGTATGGTGTATTACAATTATTTTGTGTACACACACATACACACATTCCTAAAATATATTGAGCACTGTAAAACCTCAACACCTTCTGGCCTTGAACCAAATAATGTGACTGCACATCAAACATCACGTCATTTTTTTTCCCCTATTTTTTGTCAAGCTGGAAGAAGGTGGTCAATAACACTTCTTGTTTAAATAAGTTTAGGCTCATGCTTATATCCATGCTTATGCCAGCAAAGTCATAAAGAAATGTGCTTCTCATTGAGAAGGAAGGTGCTAAATATAGTGATATTTATTATTCCCCTGGGGCAGTTTATTTTATCATCTCAAGTTGATGGAAGTTTCATTTCAATCTCAGATAAGCTATACTCTTAATGAGATTTCCACTGGCCAGAGAAATGACTATGTTGGTCATGGTTGGCCCTTTAGACTTTTAGGAACCAGGCCGCAGATGCCTTGGACTTGGAATTAAAGTTGCAAGAGAGAACAAGTCTGACTGGTAAGAGATGGACCATCTTGCTGAGAAGACATCCCGAAGCATTGTACAAGCTGGAGATTTTCATTCAGAATCGGACCTCACAAGACATAAGGCAGATAAACGTAAGGTGTAGACCACATTTACAAAAAGATTTTTTAAAATATCACTTTCCAGCAAATCATTAGTCTTTTACTTTTTTCTCTGCGCATATGAAATGACAGAAAATCAATATCTGAAGGAAAGAGAACATCTGGGAACCTGGAGTTCAGCATAGACATTTTGCATAGTAGAGAATTCTTGTTTTCAAAGAGGCAAAGACAAGAAAAATTATTGTGTGGCCGCTTTGCCTCCAGATTCAATTTTTTTAATAGAAAAAGGTGGATTTTTTTTGGGAGAACTATCAAACAACAAAGTGTCTGGATGTCATAGCTGCATCCTGTAATGTCTATTTAGTTTCACCAATGGTAAAACCTGTTTTGACCTTCTAGTATAGGAAAATAGCCCAAATGGCCTGTTTAATATACCAGACAAAGCACAGTGTCTCCAAAGGGCCTGGCCTAAGTGAACATCCAGAATCCCAGAAAGCCAAGACATTTGAAGACAGTCAGACTTGATTTAATTATTTTTCACTACAAGTCTCATTTCAGGGAATGATTAACGGGAGAAGAGACATAAATGGCAAAGTCTTGATCAAAGAAGCTGCTGTCAGGGTACCATCTAGATAAATTAGGAAAAGAATGCTCAGGTTTCTGTGAAAGAAGACTAATGACATCAAGTCAAGATGAAATAGAAAGGAGCGGCATTGCAGGCTGGAAATCATAAAAGACTAGCCTGCCCTGACAAGAAGCCCTGAGAAATTTCCCAAACTGGAAAGTAATTGGAATTGGAAAGGAATTACTTTCTGTAAGTGCCGGGTCTTGAAGTTACGCAGGACTGAAGATGACCCAGGCACCAAACTTGCTTTTTGGAACCTGTCAACACAAGTGAAGGAATCTTCTGGAAGCATCTGAAACAGCAGCTGCTAGTATCAGCTCTACACACTGCAGGTGTTCTGCATCTCATGTGCTCACTCTACTCAACTACGTCAACTACGATCAGTCGAAGGAGTTAAAAGCTCAAATGGTCCCACCTGGAGGCAAGCAGACAGTGGATAAAAGGAGACTGTGAAACTAACAGCCAGTAAACGTTTGTGTAATTCAGAGAACTTGTTTACAGGAATGGCAGTCTCCTGGAGAGAGCAGTGGCTGTAGCTGAAATCAAGAGAAAGCTTTACAAGTGATCTGAATGTACTCGTGCAAAGAGAGGCATCTCAGAAGTTAGGATTTGTCTTTTAGCATACCAAAAAGAATTTTGAAAAAGTAAATGAAAAAAAACCTCCAAACCTGTTTCAGTGGTCAGAAGTGTACTCCTGGAAATCTAGTATTTAAATAAAAATAAGATGACCCATTTCTCAGGAAACATTGAATCGTTGTTTAAGTATTGACTTAGTTTTCTAAGAAACACTAGTATTCCTGTCTAGAGGAGCAGATCTTCCGTTAGACATCTCCTTGCCTCAGATTTAGGTTATAATATAAAGTAGAATTTCTGCAGACAAGCACTTAGTGTGATCAGTACTAAAACTGTATGAGATTAGCTAATGTACTTTTCTGTGATGTGCAAAGTGAATGCCAGGATGCACCATTGTACCTGACTGCAGCAGCATGAAGTTATGCCTCAACAGCGTTCCATCGTAACGTAGGATTTTGAAGGCTGGGAAGCAGTCTCTGGGGTGTTGCCCGTCAGCAAGAAATGATTTTTAAAAGTAGGAAATAAAGGAAGAGTTTGAACTGATTTTTAGAACAAATAAGTGGGAGCAGCAAAACTTTCAGTGGTAGTATTACATGCCATCATAGAACAATAGCTAAATGAAGCATGTATTTAAAATTTGGTGAGAAGCTTTTGTACATTTTAGTTCTGTTTGGCTCAGCGGGTGTGCTGCACTTTAGACTTCAGTCTACAAGGCTGTCAATCCAACAACTTTCACAAGCACTATATTCACTTAAAAGCTGAAAGAGAAAAATAGAAGGGGATGATGTTAATAGCACTTAGCACTTACATAGCTTTCCTTCCTGAAAGTACGGTGAAAACACAAGATAATTAACAAGTACTTTGTCTTGGCAATGCAAATGTATCTCTAAACAACCTTTAAGCAAAGAGAATACAGACATGTAAAACCAAGCTATGCCCAACTGCATATTTGCAAGCTTAAATATTGCAAAGTGCTATTTATGGTATAATTTCTCCCTGTAGTTGATCAGTAAGTCCAGCTTGTGGAAACCAACACAGTGTATTTCTGCATGTAGGGCTCCTTCTTCATTGTGTGAAGAACTTAAAGTAGTAATTTCAGATTTTATTTGATGAAGTGCCTGATACAGGTAACCCCCAGGAAGTTATACAACGGGGTGTGTTGTTTGAGTAGTCAAAATAGGGGACTAAGTTGCACCAGCTATTCAAACTGCCAGGAGCCTCTGGAGCAATCCTGCTGTGCCTGCTCCAGTATCTACCCATCTGGTATTAGCTACTCTGAATATGTCCCACAAAGTCTTGAACAGATCGTTACCCACCTAATCCACTTGCTTATTAGAAACTTCAAAGTCTTAAAGGGAGAGAACCAGGAGAGGTTCAGCTGGCACTGAGAGAAGTGAAATTCTTCTGAGGAGAAAAAGAGACAGCTAAAACTACAAGTCTCAGAGATTTTCTCTAAATGAGGAAGAAAAATGTCTGCAGCTGTGGTGTGTTTTCATTGTACTTTTTTCTGGTTAAAATAAAAGTTCAGTGGTGTTTGCAAAGCTGGAAATAGACTTATAAGTCAATTTGATAATTAAAGAGTTCTTTCGAGCCCTTGAGCTACCACCAAAGGCTATCAGCACAGATCAGCCAGGATGCAGAGCAAGGCTACTCAGGGAATTAGCTGTTTCACTCTCCTCTTCATTCTTAGGCCATTATGACTCTAGGATGGCAAATCTGTCAAATTTGCAATTTCCTCCAGTAATAGAGTTTTGGCAGAAGCTGATGCTGGTGCTGTACTGTGCTCATGCACAGTTAGGTAACCAGTGCATGCTTCATTTGAGAGAGGCACAGAAATCTTCTCAAAGTTACTGCATTATAGTCTCTCTTTCAGTGCTGAGCTCAGCTGCTCAGAGCAGAGGAGGTGTGAAAAGGCTTGTTAATAAAAGTCTGTTTAGATTTCATTACTCTGAGTAGCCAGATCGAGACAATACACCTTGCCAACCCCCTAAGAATTTCAGTCTTCTCTGGAAAAACTTTCTTTCCTGCACTGAATATCCTTCCCAGTTGAATGTTTATGCAGTACAAGCAGAGCTCTCTTCTGCTGCCTTTGATTAACAGAGAGAATGGAGACTGCCTTCCACTTGGAAGGAGCAGGAAAGATGAACAAAGGAGCCAGAGAGATCTTGTTCCTCCTACTCAGACACACCAAAGAAGCCTCCAGCTCAGCCGTCCATTTTTCAGCCTTCTGTTTCCCCCTGTTTTGTTTTTAATACTAGAAAGGGGAACTCCTTTGAGTTACAGAGGAACAAAAGTGACTGGCGTGGAGGATAGACTAGATGTGGCAGTTTGGCAAATCGGTGTCGCAAAAATGCCAAAAGCGTTGGGGAAGGTATAACTCACTGTTTGGTCCATGAGGTGGGCAATTATAGGTTGGTTATGTTCAGCTCAGAGCTGGGGTTTGGGGAAGCCATGTCTTAGCAAGCTCCAGCGTGACTTTTGCATTGTGCCAAAAGCATTTTATTGGCTAGATCTGGAGAAGTCTCCTACCAAGGCTAACTGGAAGAGAGGTGCAGTGAACCACAAAGAACTCTACCAAAATATTGATGTCTTCCTCTTCACAGTGGCTCTGGACTCTGAGCAGTAAAATAAAAGTGAGCATTTCTGAATGAAAGCTGTAGCTATGGAAGGATCTTTGGCTACATGACGAGCCTTAGTCTTTAGCCAATCTGAGTACTTCAGTGATGTTTTTCAGATTACTGTAACAGAAAAATCCTGACCTGTGGTAGACTTGGCATGTGGTATGGGCAGGCTTTTTCTCCCCCAGAAAATTAAACCTCCACTTTAATCACTGTGATTTTCTTTTGTTGTGGTCTTTTTAATGTTCTGCAAGTTTTACTTAGATATTTATTAAAGTTTTTTAAGACTTAACTCTTGATGAAAGCAGATATAAGCCTCCTAAGTATAAGTGCTACTGTTCCTTTCTCTATCAGCCTAAGTACTCATCTGATACACTGAATATATATATACACAGATTTCAAAGCCCAGATAGTAATAAATGACAAGAAATGAATGCTGGAAAGCTGAGTCAGTCTAGTTCACCATATAGTCCACTGTGTTACACTTCCATTATAAATTCAAAATAAATTACAAATGTTATTAAATCTTATTTCACTTCTTTTTTCACTTGTCCACTTGTATTTTCTAAATAAGTCTCAAATTTAAATTATTAATGACCTAACTTAATAGAAAGGAAAATTATTCAGAGAAGAACACATTTTAAATAGCACATTTCCATACACACGTTTTACATTGTTACTGAGTGATAACCTAATACAGTTAATTAGTACCTTTCTCCCTAGTATAACTTATTTGTCATCAGGAGTAGGATTTAGTCCTTTTCATCTTGTCGTGGCTTTTTGTGTTAAGTGCTTGCAGCACCTTGCCCCATCAGGAGATCCAGAAGGCTGATGTTTCATTTATTCCAGCATTGCAATTTTTTCTGTGGAGTTACTTAACAAAAACATTTTGTTATATGGAGTGGTTAGTGATGTAGTCACTGAAGTCAATACGACTTTCACAATTGATCTCAATGAGAAGAGAACTGTGTTGACTGTGACTGTGTCACCCCAGTAAAAGATGAACACTGTGCCCTTTTAAGTAATATATCACACCCATATTTTAAGGACATCACTTGTAAAAATGCCCTGGAAAAGAAGGGAAGAGAGATGTGCCTGTTAGTGCAAAACTTATCTTCTGAATTCTGTTTCTAGTTACAAGAGAAAAGTATAAAATGTAAGGCATGTGCTTTATTAATATTTATTCAAACTGTCTTCTGATACATTGCCTTTCTGATGCTACATGGTGTTCCCCTGCACTATTTCCCAGCATGATGGCTAATGTCCTGCTCTGAAAATTATCCATTAAAATTTTATCAATTTTGTGTTTTGGTGAGACAGTATGAGGAAATGCCATTGGAAAATTAGATTCCTCTTTGACATCGGGCGCCCAGTCAGCAATCCAATCCCATGTGTTTCTACTGAGACATTAGGATTTGATATAATTTTGGGCAGAAAACATTTTAAAATGAAACAATTGAATTTTCTGGATGGTCTTGGGGACCACTTAGCTTAAGAGAATACACTTCCAAATCAAAAGCCTTTCAATCATTCTAAATATTATTTGGATGATATTTGCTTTATGTGTAGTAGCAGTTTGAATTTGTATTGAATGTTTGACTGGCTCGTGTTCGCATAGATGATGTATGAAATTATTATTTCATATTTTTCTAGTGTTTGCATTGCAAGTGACATCTGGCTGACAGGAACTTGGAGAAATGGGATACAAAGTGAATGCTGCAGTTACCACGGTATCATATTTATCAAAAGGCTTAAGGTTGGTCTGTCTTTGTTTAACATGTGAAACTAACAGCAATGAAAAAGAAACAGCACTTTTTAAAAATTTTTAACTGAGCTGCTTAGAAAATGAAGATAGATGAAGAAAAAATGTTAATGGTATTCTGTATTCTATTCATTGAATTAATTTATGTAGACAGTCATGCATACCGGCTGAAAGACAGTTCTCAACTTGTATGGAGGGGTTGGTTTTGTTGCTATTATACCTTTAGATTTTGGCTAATGTTATGTATAATTCATACACACTATATCACAGAGATAGGGAAGTCTGGAACAAGCTACTGTAGCAGACTGGCACAATTCTTTATAAAATTTGTGTTCAGCTACACAAATCTAAAGGTAGGTTAATTCTAATTGCATTATATCTTTGAAATGTACCTGTTGAAATCCTGTCTTTAACCAAACTCTTACCCCAACACTTTTTCATTAAGCTCTTGATGTGTCACTTGTCTAATGGTAAATTTGAATTAGTAAATTCTTGAGTAGAATAGAGGTTTTAAAAATTATTTTACAGTTTGAAATGTGGTATGAAAATTTACGATGCCTTAGAAATTTGAGACCAGCCTTAAAAAAAAGGCATTTTCAAAACGCTTGCAGTTTGTGAGGAAGCTCTGCTGATGTGTTACAGGACAAAACCAGAAGTGATACAGTGAAGTGTCCAGTTTCTGGCCACGCCCTGGCTTTTACACTAGCTAGAAGTGTCTCTTGGATACTCTTTGTCACTGCCTTGCTATCTTTGATGCTTGTTGGTTATAAAGAGCGTGGAATCTGTGTGAAGAAAATGGGGGAATTTGTAACGGTTGGGTTGTTTCCTAACCATCCTGGGAAGGAAGGAATCTGGGGGCTGTTACATGTATGCATGTGTAGTTCAGAAGACAAAAGCAAGAAGAAGTTGTACAGAGATAGTGAGGTGGGTAGAGCAGTCTAGGAGGGAAAGAGTCTGCCTGAGAGAGACAGAGAGACGGCAGACCAAGTAATCAAAAAATAATTACATCTGTACCACTGTCAAGTGATTTTCTGATCTATGAAGTTAACAAGCTGAGAGCACTCAGCATCTTCCACATCTTAGAACGTTGCTTTTAAACAGATAGAAGATCCAGCTGTGTGGTCCAATTCACAGGAAAAGAACTAAAAGTAGTTTTTCTTTAGGTCTGCAATTGCAAGGGCGAGTTGGGAAACTTAAGAAAAACCCAACAAAAACAAAAGAACCAAAATGCGAAAAACTAGGGGCAAGAAATACAAAGCAAAACATTTCCAAATTGTTCACAGAGGAAAATTTTATTCCTCTTAGTGAACCTCAAGAAGAGCATGTCTGTTTACTGGTGACATATGGCATTTGCTTGTCCTCCTTTGTTAGACATCGGCAGTGTGAATACCTTCGTTCTATTTTTCTCTCTGCTTTTGCAAACATCTCCGGTCAATAAAGACTGGAGTTATCCATTGCCATACTTGCCTTTCCGATTTTTTTTTTTTTGTCAGATAACCAAGCAAAGATCACTGAGATGCTCATCACTTCAGACCAGCAGAGTATAAAATTAAAGCATTCAGAGCAGTAAGTGTTCTGAGTGTAGCAGTGAGACAGAACCAAGCAGAAAAACAAAGAGCTGATACTGCAGCACAGTCTAAGCCTGGTTTCCTAAGCATTGCATAGCAGTTCTTCTCAGCAATTCGTTAACCATGCAAATGCTATACATGATTCACTGGAATATGCTTTGCAATTTTAGATTAAGATCACGAATTATTTACCTTATACTAGTTTAGGATATTGTGACAACTTGTCATGAGAAAACACTAGGTACCTTGTCACTTAAACAAAAAAAAAAGAGTAGGTACTCTTGGGGCCTTTCTGAATGGGTATTGTTCACTGTTGTGATTTGTATATGCTCGGATGGTTTGTTGTAGATGGATTATTATAAAACATAGTCTGTTTACGTGTTTCCCATATTGTCATTTACTCTGTTTGACCATGACATCTTTTCCTGGGTTCCTTTAGAACTCAAAAGACCTGGATACACTCATTCCTAAAGCACTGAATGTATCCAGGCTCTCCTTGTGGGAGAACTGCACTGGGTGAGCCAGACACCGTTACCTGAAATTTTTATGTGGTGTGTCTTTACTTACTAACAGAAGGATTCATATACAGAGATATACGAGGTATCTTGAACCTCATTTAAATAAGTTTGCAAATGCTACTGCCTCTTATTGAGCTAAAGTCACAGAAGTCTTCAATTTATTTTTTTCACTTTTATTCAGCTCTGTGTCGCATTATGCTACGTAATACTTCTGTCTCTAGTTTGTGGCCTATGAAACAAAGGTGTTCTAGTTTCTTAGCCAAAGATATTTATGCTCTGTGCTGATGTATATTACGCTTTTACTTGTCTGCTTCTCTGTCTACCTAGCCACACACTCAGATTTTATCAGCTTCTGGTTAAGATTGCTAGATTTCCTGTATGCCAACACAAACAAAGAGCAAGGAAATAAGTGGTTAAGTCATTCAACACCCCATTTACACTACTCGCATCAGCAATCTTTCTCAATCCCAACTACCTCACTTCCAATGACCACAGTCCACAGGCTTCCAGCTTCACCCTGATTACATTATTTTACTTCTGTTTACTATTCAAGACAATGTTTCTTTATTCTGCTCTGTGATTTTACACTTTCTATCTTGAATATTTGCACCCCAAACTAAGACATCATCATTAATTAAAAATTGAGAAAAGTCCGTAGATTATCATTATTTGCAGTGTTACAGGTTTAACAGTTGAGGGTCTGGGAAACACTTCATTCATTGCATTCTTTACTATTGTCTTTTGTGTGCTGAGTAGTAAAGCTATGCTTCTTCTTAATAGTTTGTATTTCCAGTCTGTTTCACAGAACAAGAGTAAGTCAGACTTCCTCTATTGCTCTTTTGAACCGTCCTCAGCCTGTGGGGTAAACCAGGTTGGTCAAAGGTCTGATCCTGTTGAAAGTGCAATCTTGGCACTTTCCTTTGTGGGGCTGAAGATGAAAGTGAATGAATGACAATATAAACAACCTTTGCTTTTCAAGAGAAGAGTAGTAGCACCTACATATGCTACAGAAACTGAGTTCTCTAGATCATGTTAATGTTGGTTGAAGTACTTGCAAGTGAATTTTGAGGCAATTTTAAGAAGTGATTTGTATATATAATAAGAGCCAGAGAAAAAGTATTCACTTTTTGTTTAATGACTAAAACTAGTATTAGCTGTGATAGACTGATGAACTGCCTGAGACATTTCAATACAATAGCAGACTCCGAATATATTTTTATTTGGCAGAAGGCAGTAGGAAGGGGGGAAAAAAGCATATGGACATAAGCACACAGACAAAGCCATGAACCTGAGATTTTTCCCTCCTCCCTCTTCTTCCCCATTTTATTCCCAGTTTTTACATCTGGAAGAATCTTTGGATAAACGGCAATCCTGAGGTAATATACCATAATGGCAAAAGCATGCTGAAGAGGGTGGAGTAGAAAAGAGAGGGGGATTCTGTTTTGATAAATAAAGTCGTTTTCCTTCGGCTTACCTTCACAAAGTTTCTGGGTAGTTTAGAAGAGTGTTGTAGAAAAGAATGTTGCCTGCTTGAAACATTGCTTTCCCTAAAGGCTACACAGTAGTGTATTGGAAGATACTTGTCCTTCTAGATGAGAAGAATTTCAGTTCTTGACCATGGGTATCCTAGGCTGGACTAAACAAAAAGTGTGGAAGGACTTCAGAGAGCCATTTTTACCCTCTGTTTATAGCTAAATGCTGTCATGACACTTCTGAAGATCTTGCTGATGACTCATTTTGGCCTAATTTATTTAACATTTGGGAGGACTATTTGCTTTTTCTCCTCTCTATATTAGCTTTGTAAGGTTTGAGTTTCATGTTGAATTTTTGTGCTCCTTTTTTTTAAATGATTTTTTCCATATTAATAGAAATAGACTGTATTTATAGATTTTTGTCTAGAATAAACAAACCGTGCCTACTCTGCAGATGATTACATGGCACTCAAAACAGAAAAACATAATGTGGAATGTTGCCATAATGATGGTAATAGCTGTGAATTCCAATGATACACTTAGGGATGGAGAAAGTACCTAGTGTGTGATCCCCCAGTAGAGATGTTGGTGTCTGTTCCCTGTGTGTGAACTAATCCTTTTCAAAGCCTTCCGTACAGATCAAATTTGACTCAAAGCTCATCTGAATAGCCCTTTAGTAACAGCTATTTTGAAGTCTAAAATCCTTTAAAAAAATTGTTTCACCATCCATGAAGTTGAGTTTGGCTCAGATAGTAGAAACCTTGACATCTCAGAAACACAGCAATCCCATTTCATCTCTAAAATAAAATGGGATTTAGATTGTTACACCCTAGCCATAGCCATGTGGTTGGAGACTGCTAAATTCACATGCGAATGCCTGTCTGCTTTCCGTCTGACAAATAACTCTCTCTTTCTACCAGCAAAGAGTTCAATATAATATATTTTCAAAGTAATCTTTCCTTGATCAGCAGACTACAGTATTTTATCATTTTGTAGGCTTTGTTTCTTTCATGGGTGAATACTTCACCAAATTGCATTTAATATCTATTAACTTGGATTTTTAAAAGATCAAATGGCTTCCACATCTCATGATGTTGTTCTTCATAATTTGTTATTTCTTCCAAATTGATACCACTGCATACTTAAAACTTGATTTCTGTTCTCTCATCCTATCTGAAAACAGGATCCTGACAGGAGTCCTGCCTTATGAAAGCATGAACTTCGTGGGAGTGACTATTACGACCCTCTTTTCTTGGAGGAGGCATTTCTGTTACGTTTCTACTCTTCTAGGAGCTCTTTCCAGATACCCAATCTTTTGTTCTTTACTTTCAGCATCTCAGTTCTCAGAACTCCTCTGATTAGAGCATGTGTTGGTTTTTTCACATAGTTGAGCTTTTACTTTTGCATCTATTAGTGCATTCTTACACTGTTCCACCTGCTCTTTGGCTCCCCTGGTACTTTGTCAGAGTGGGTGTCGACGGTCAAATTTCAAAACATTGAAGTAAATAACACAACCCATACTTCTGCTACTTTTTTTCAAAGGGCCAGCTTCCCAAAGGAAAAAAATTACAGTTTTGCAAAGTTAAGGAAAAAACAGTGAGCAAATCATAAGAGGTTTTTCTCATATTCCTATTCTGTTCTGTTTCTTACATGATGAAGTTAACTCTATTATATGAGACTTTCGTCTAGAGATGTAACCGTGTTTGTTTGAAGATGCCCAGAGTACTCAAGCTACAACTACTCTGAAAATAAATATACTATGCATTAGCATTTGAATATTCCTGTCCAGAATGATTTTCTGTGTTGACACAGGCATTTTCTCATCTATACTATGCATAGCTACTATAAAATAGAAAATAAAAAAATATGAAAAATCACCTACAAGGGAAAAGCAGGGGTTTTTTTTTCAAATTGTACTGAAGAGAAGTCTGAGAAGCCATTGCTTGTTGTGTAACTATTATGGATAGATATGTTTCCAGTCAGGGGTGGCTGATGCATGTATTTTTTTTTCCACCCCAGCAGCTTCAGTTTTATAACTGTTTGCATATGAGCAATTAGTAGACTATGTGCAAATGCATGGTACGGGTGTTTTAGCAGACTTGTACAAACTCGAGTTTGCAGTAGCATTAGACATCGGATCCAAATATGTGTGCGTCCAGTCACAGTTAATACAAGTTGCAATATTTTGTTGTGAACTGACTGTAGTTACAGCACTCAGACACAAAGGCTCCTGTGGGGGCACAGCTGCCCTGTTAGCTATTTGCAAAAGTTTTAAGGTGTATTAATCGCACTTGAAACTCTATGCATAAACAAGAGCACTCTTTAGATATTTATTTAGTTAATTTTCTTCAGACTTCAAAACTGATCTGTTCTATTCAGATGCACTTTTTATGTTTGTTGCTATTATGTTGTTGGTTAACTATCATGTTCCTGATTATTAGGTTGGCACTCCTAAACAGCGATTTGCATTATGATGCTTCAGCTCATAAAGAGTTCAGATGAACTTTTTTCTTACATTTACTTATTTTAATTTTAATATTTTGTTTCCCTTTCACTTTGCATGAAAAATAATGCAAGTTTTGTGTTTCCACATGCACACATATGTACATGTATCTATATATGTATACTCTAGCTTGGGTTTGGGGGTGATGTGCTTGTGAAAGCAAATCTGAAGCCCTATATTTGCCTGTACAATAGGACTGAGGAAGTTCCAGTATACTTTTTCTCTTGCTGTCTTTCAATTACACTCATTTTAGGTCTGGGTGTGAATATGTATATGTCTCTAAGGTGGCCCTGCCACAACGATTGCCCCAAAACTGTCCATTCACTTGTAAATAAAGCTGAGTTTCTGAATTCTAACTGCTGCCATTTTATCTGAGAAGTAATGAAGTTTCTGCCTAGACTGGAGGCACTGACCTAGAAAGATAAACAGAGAGCACATGTTTTGTGCTTATGAATTATTGTTTGTGGTTTGCTTTGATAATTTTGGCCTTCATATAGAACTAGTTACTTGAAGACAACTGGCAATTACTATTGAGGCTGTGGGTATAATCCATTAATATCCCCTAATTTAATGCAACCATCCAAATCAAACATTCTTCTGTTTTTAAAAAAGCCTGCAGGTAATGAAAGCTTCAGAACATTCATATGTGTAATGTTACAGTAGAAAAGTCTAAATTCTGCATTCAAAGACCTGGTAAAGTCCCAAGCTCATATTAATGCAACTTCAAGCTTCTAAGGGAATATTTTGACTGTTTGCCATTGGCCCTGTTGCTTATGGAAAAGTAAGGAGCTGAACTGGTACCCGCTGGCTTTGAATACCTCTTCTTAGGGGAGGTCAAAACTTGGGCCAAAGAAAATGGGGGGACCCACCCCGGTGACTGTGGCTGATGACATTACCAGATGTACCTAGAGAACAGGAAACTACATCTGTGATGTTCTGCAAATATTCAGCCTGTGGAAAATGGCGGTACTGGTGGGAAGAATTTCTTATGTCCGGGTATTTCTGATTAATCTGATATGGTAAATGCTAGGTTTTCCAAATGAGGAAACAGCTCTCTTCATTCCTGATTTGAAAGATTTTATCCTGTGAGACCCGGAGAATATTGAGTATGGATTTATGGTGTTATATCAAAAACAGGACTGTATTTCAGTGAAAATGTAAAACACTGTTCTTTCATTAGTTCATATTAATTTCATTAATCCATATAACCGAATGGAAGAAATCTCATCAGCAAATTACCTTAAAATTGGCAAATAGGTACAAAGGGATCCTCAAATGCATTTTTCTTACCTAGATGTCAGAGTTCTATAAAACTAGCCTGTAAGGTGTCTTCCAGTGTCACCAAATCTCTTTTGATATCACCACCGTGATCACTCTCATACAGAGAGATCAAACCATAAACGACTTAGAAAAGGTCAGGTGGAGGAAAACACTTCAAAATGGGCTGAGGAGGCTTTAAACAGTCTTATTCTTCTCTCTGCTTTTAATTGCTTCTTTTTACAGTCAGTCTATTAATAATCTGTTTGTGTTGTTTATTATTTCTGAATCTCAGTTGATTTAGCCTGGATATAAACTCTGTCTCCTTTTGGTATTGCTGCATCATATTGCTGAAGAAGGAGATCATATTGCTATGTGAGGAAGCAATGTGGAGGATGTCACTTTTGTATTTTTCCAGTCTTAATATTCTCTTCCATGATATGGAAAAATCACTAATAAATATAAATTTGATAACCTTCAGAAAACCTTTTGCTGAACAGTCTTGATTTCTGATTTGTACTAGTTTAAGTCATTCCATTTGCATATGAAAACAATCTCTCTTTTCCCCATCTGTTATATTATTGATTTACATCTTTCAGGTAGTTATCTGCAATGATGCACACAAACATTCATAGTTTAGTACTGTCATTTTGAGTTCCTATAGTCTAGTGAACATAAACCATGAAAAATTTAGGATACATTTCACCTTATTTTAAAAGTTTGTAACAAACTTTGGAGGCCAATTGTAAGTGTTTTACAATAATGGATACCTTTACACTCTTTTTTGGTGCTCTGTATTTTTGTGACATTTGATAAATACCAATCTGTAGACCAATAAATAGTAATTTTGAACTAGCTTAGACCTTGATTGCTTTGTTTAGATAACTCTGTGTGTGTAATCATGCACACAGACTTTGAGTCATAAGATGCCGACTCAGATGACAGTAACTGAAAATACTTCCCAATGGCTGGCAACGAGGGAAATGAGTAGGTAGTTTTAGCACACTCCTCTTGGTTGGTAAGTACCATCATAGATGGTGTTACACATACCTTCATGGTATCCTCAGCAGGTGAACCAAATATTGACCTGCAGAATTTGGATAGCCTTCAGAAGCCAATGATGCATTGGAAATAGACTGAGAGTATCACCTATGCTTTAAAATGCCCCCTAAGTCATCTCACTGAAAGGGTGACTTCAAATTAGTATTAGGTTTTCCTTCAAAACTTAGCTACTATGTGCAGATAGAACTCAAGTTATATGCAAAAGTGGAGTTGCAGCTCAAGCTGGTACAGCAAAGACAAAGCCCAGTGAGAGTCTGAATAGATATTTTTCTCTAGTAAAAGGTATATACTCTGAAAAACATGTTTCCTGGAAATTATCAGTATCAGACAACCAAGTCAATATAGCTGAAGTCTAGCTTGCTTGTCTGTTCATCTGTGAAAACAGCCCCTTCTATCTGTTGGTGACTGAAATAGTGAATGCTTCCCCTTAAATACAGTACAGGACAATGAAATGCATCAGCCTCACCTTCTAGATCCACAGTTCCTCTCATAGCTTTGAGGATCTTCATCTTAGCAATGCTTCTGGACACCATTACATCCAAAGCTAGTTAGTCAATAGTTTGGAAGGACTTAAAATAACACTAACAAAAATTATTAAGAAGTTGGAATGATGAATGCTGTATATGAGAAAAGAGTAAAAGGAAATACAAGTTGGCTGGCTGATATATTCTGGCTTTATCTGAGGAAGCCTCATGGTAGTGACATCTGTTAGACTACAGACGTGACTTTCACTAGTCAGGAAAACCCACTCTTTAAAACTCTTGTCTGTAAGGCTGGGCTAGCTTTGGTCCTGAGTTACTCCGCAGCAGAAGTACTCAGGTGACTTAAAGCCAGACAGATCACAAAGAGCTGAGCTTTCATTTTACTGCACCGATAAACTGGTGAAGGCTTGAGGTGCTGGGGTTGCATCTGCCCTAAGCCCTTGCCTTTCCAATTGGTGCTTCTAATGAGAGTAGGAGGAAGAGCTGCCATCACACTCTATGATGCAGAAAGTCAGAGTACTTTATTTCATTGTAGTGCCGTCATTAGCAGATGAGGAACTTCAGGAAAAAAGGTCTCTAAAAGGCTAATCTTTAAAGTATTAAATCCATTCAGTGGTAAGGAGGGAGATGTTTAGCTGGAGACTGTAAATGAACATCCTATTATTAAAGAACTGAAGGATTACTGTTCCCATACAGAGCTAACAGCATATTTTGTATCTTTTTATTCCTCCAGAAGGGAAGAATTGATCAGTTTCTTGATCAGAAACTCTTAAGTGTTTTAGTAGCAAGGGAAACTGAGGCTTGAAATTATAACACAGGTTTCCCTATGCTGTAGCAAAGCAGGATGGGGGCTTAGATCTGAAAAGGGGAAGGCTACACTTGATGCTGGAGGGTAAGAATATTTTACACTTTCCCTTTGGGAATGGTGGAAGCCCTATTAAAATGAGTTGTTTCAAATTTAGACTGAATAAAGTACTTCAGAATTTACTATGGGGAGCAACCCAGTATTGGCAAGAGAATGAACATAATGACCTAGTACTGTAAAGACTGTCTATCTCTGTTTCCTGTAGATCTGTGAAATGTCTGACTTTTGTAGGATTTGATTCCAATGTGACCACCAAGAAAACAGAAAAAGGAAAGCTTTCTTGTTCTTGGTGTGAGTATGATATTCCCACGTTTCTTTATGGCAGCCCTAATCTAAATGATCTGCAATCCTTGAGCACAAAGACTTCAGGTTTAGCTGGGGCAGGTTGCAAACTGCTAAGCCCTGCTAAACATCCTCATAGTTGCAAAAGGCACAGAGTTCTTAAGCTTTTATTTGAATAGGCTGTAGTTATTATTAAAATAACCTTCAAGTATTGACTCAAAATCCCTTCACACTTTGCTAAAATTGTCCTGAAATTTCTGTCATTCTCACTAATATGTTTCATTTTCTTTTCCACATGCTGTACTTAGCATTGTGAGTATTTCTCTCTCTTCTACCTTCTATATATTAAAAAAATATTGGTGCCATTTTCCTAAAACAAATAAGTAAAGTGAAATTTTCCCTTTGATCATTTTCTCTGTTCTTATTAAAAAGTACATTGCGTTTAAAGCTGCCTCTTGTCTGTTGTAGTTTAAATGACAAGTCCAAATTAGGTGCTTTAAAAGTTTGCAGTTACTAATGGAAATGTCTTTAACTATTTATAATCATCTTTGTTTAAATTGTCTTTGCACATAGAAGCAAGGTAAGTGAGGTGCTGAAACGCACAGAAAACAGGATCTTTTAAAAAAGTCAGTGGTTTTGTGAAATGGACACATTCTTATCAAGGACTGAGGAAGTCTTATTTTTATTTGGTTTTGGTTTTTCAATCAGCATGTGAAATATTTACTTGTTAGGCAGTATCAGGATTACCCATTTTCCAGTGTTGTACCAGCCCAACCCATCAATGTGCTGGTTAATTAAGTGTGACCTAAACCAACTTGACTTGAGCTCTGCATTAAATGCACAAAACCCATTTGAGCTGACCAGCAGCAGAAGTGGTACTCAGAGAAATTGAAAAGGATTTCTCCCAAATGCTTTCTACTTACTTACAGCACTCAAGTAATGGCTGAAGATTAGCATATGACATGACAGATTACATTAAGTCATGTCTTTCCAGTGCTTTATGACAGCACTATCACATTAGCTTCTTAGCACTGGCACATCGAGGCATGCAAATGTTTTCAGACCCTCTTATTCAAATCTACAAGCTGACATGGCAGCCTTGATATGATTATTAGTCATTTGAGAGACTTTAATTCACGTCATCAGATAACAGGTTCTGCTAAAAGGTTAGAGAAACTGTCTGCTTTTAATGAAGCCCTCAAAAAAGACCCTCAAAAACCTCCTTGCTCACAGAGAGCCTGATTTGACTTTATTGACAAGATCCCCCTAAGAGTGAACTTGAGTTGAATAAGTAAGCAGGCATCTAGAGTAAAAAAACCCCTGACTTCATTTAAAAATTAGACTGAACTGGGTTGAATTGCTATCTTTCTGCTTCCCATTTTCTTTCTGGTTGTATCATTGCTTTAAAGACAAGGTGCTCTGTCTGGAAAATGTTTTCAGCATATGATGTTGAATGAGGAAAAGTGGGGCAAAGACTGGTCCAATACTTTAGTGGCAGACTCTCATTATTATACTGAGTGGAAGGTCACTGCTGCTTACTACAAAGGGTTAACTGATGGTATCGTGTCACAAGGATCTGTGCAGCATGGTTAGGAATTCTGTTTGCACTCTTTTAGTCTGCATCTATTAACATGACTTCATATTCAGATATTGTTTTACGTAAAATCATGGTGAGTTTTCATTCTTATGAGAATACCTTGTAAAGTAGTCACCCATGGTCAGTGGCAGTTGACACAAGGTGAGTGAGGTGAGAGGTGATGTTCTTCCTGAGCAAGTAAAAAGGAAAAGAGGCCTTCACCATTAAAAAGGATATTTGGTGCTAGAGCAGGGATTTCTCTTTGCAGAAGGTGTGGGAAAATCGTGCTGATCCCAGCCAGCATTGCCCCCAAACCAAAGATACATGTCACAAAAATGAAAAAAAAAAAGAATCTGAGTTCCTAAAATCCTTTGTCATTAGTGTCATGATGACCTCAACATCAGTAGAGCTTATGTTAACATAGTACAGCCCAGACTACAACTGACTTCCAGAAAGCTACGGTGTCTCTATACCTGGAACTCACTGCGAGCTTTTGTTACCTGGTTCCTTATTGTTGACTAAGGAGGAAGCTGAAAGTTGCTTGTGGACTTTGTGAAGCACCTAGTTTAGAGATCCCTTTGCCTATGCCTCAGACTTTCTCTAGAGCCTTGCTTGGTTTGCCTCTTAGCAATATGCTAATTGGGAAAGCAGTAAAGAACTGTACTTGGGTTCACAGACATTGTGTATTTAGGCTAAGTGTTGCAGTTGACTTTAATTTTTTCTTTGAAAAGCCAATTCAGAATCCCTAGTGTAGGACTCACACTAGTTATCAGGACATGCATAGACTGAGTTTCAGACAAGCAATTGACTGCAGCTAATTCACCTTGGTGTAGAGGACCTGGTTTGTGTTATGTTTCACACTGCCTGTGAATGTCACCTCTACAGCATACAACCTCCAGGAACTCTGATTCTGCTCCTGCTGGATATAAATGTGCCAGGTACAAAACAGCTTGCTGCTCTATACCAGCTCACAAAATCCTCTCATCTTCATTTGCCTTTGCCACTCCTGCAGCTGTGGCCACAGTGGTCCTCTCAGATCCAATCAACCTGTTCTGCTTCTATTTCCATGTCTTCCAGCTCTTTTTCTATCTGAGCAAAATCAATTGCTCTAAGTACTACCAGTCTAATCTGACTGTACTTCATCCCATTCTCTAAGGGTAAATTGACAGGATGAGCAACAAGACAGTGGAACACCAGCTTCTTTGTTACTGTTCCCACCCTTTTTGCCAAGAGCTTTTCTGTCCTTAACCACAGCTCCTCATCACAAGGCTCTACTTCTGTGCTTCACCAGCATGAATCAAGCTTTTTTCTATGTCTGCTTCACTGATTCTCCATCTCCTTCATATCCCTCTTAAAATGTATCTTTCAGCCTTGCTTATGCTTGTTAATTTCGCTCTCACTGGATTTATGATCAAGTACTTTAATTTATTAATCATACAATGTCTTTCTAACTGCAGTATGTAACTTAAACCATTACTTTATGTAGTTTTGTACAGTGTTTTGGGCCACGGTTTGTATGAAGGCTACTTACTGTGCAACACAGTTACAGTGCTTTTTGCATGCTTTTTCTCTGAAATAGTAACAAAAAAATCTTCTATTACATTATGTCATTGCTCATGAATTAATTTGTAAGACTAAAATGAAATACTTAGGCTTCAGTCTTGCAAACTCTTCTATATGAGTTCTCCCACTAAGCCTGAAGAAAATTGAAAAGATTTAGGCCTGTTCATGGGACACTTCAGTAACTGGCAAAATAGGTAAATGAAAACAGGCGGGTTTAGGGAAGGTCTCTCAGGTGTACCTGTGAATCTTCCTACCTATGGCAAGAATAAAAGGATACAAAATTATGATAAAAGACAGGAAATAACTGTACCGATAGTTTTTCCTCATCATAGAATGAGTGCATGAGCTCTCTTAGTACGGGTTATCCTTGAAGCTGTAAAACAGATTAGGTAAAAGAAATAAAGGAAAAGGGTTAATATCCCTATATATATATATATATATGTGTGTCAATAGTACGTATTGGTAAAGATAAAAATATATAACAGCTGCGAGTCCTCACAGCACAAGCAAAATCAATCACAAAATTATTCTTATGGGATTTGGCATGAACTAGCCTGGCTGAAGATGTTTCTTTTGAGTCATCCATCATTTCTTTTGAGTCATCCATCGTTTCACTGGGCTGGGTACTTGCTCTGAAAAGGAAGTCCTGTACAACTTTTTCCTGCAGCTCTACTGGCAGCAGACACCTTAAGGAAACTTTTACTGCACTGTGTGGCACTGGGTGTTGAGATCCAGGACCACCATCCTGTCCATTGGTGGATGTGTTTGTGCTGGCAAAAGCCTTGAGTCCTCAGCCTGGCACATTCCCAAACCCAGAATGGCTCCATCCTCCTTGATGGGTTGATTTCAGCAGCAGAGGGAAGTAATGGGAGGTGATTTCTAAATTGGACGTTCCAGTTGTTGTCCTTCAGCTCCAGTCCTACGAGGGTTTAGCATAGCTGCTGACCATATTAGGACATCTGACCTGCTTGCATCTCTGCAGATCTATTCCTGATCCTCATTTGTCTTTTCTGAAACACTTGAAATAGAAGACTGGGATTAGAGAAATACAAATTATTTTAAAAGCCCTGCTGAGTCTCTGAATTTTTGCAGACAGTCTTGTACTTGCAGTTATTTCCATCTTGTAGGTTAATACAAGCTCGAAAATCCATACTGCTTTGCTCCCTTCTGCCTATTTCTTCTGCAAGGTGTACATGTTGATCAATAAAGAATCTATCTCTCCCTTTTCATTACTTCTAGCCTCCCTGCCACACTCATAGTCTCTTATACACAGGTTATGAACAATTCCACTGTCTCAAAATTATTTTAAATGTAATTTAGACTAGAATGCAGTAGAGTGACAAATGCCAGTGAATTGAAAGGGTTTGTTCACCAGCGGTTGCAATCTCTTGCGACAGCTAACTATGGCTCTAATCTTCATTTGCACTTTCCCAGTCCTGTAACAGATTGCATTACTCTCACCCTTTCTCTCTTTCTCACTGTTATTAATTCTTCACCTTTAAAGAGATTAATACCTTTCAAGAAATGGACTTGTGTGCTGATTCAACTATTCTGACTGCTAATATATGGAGCCCACAGCACTGAGAACAGCAGTTTGATATCCACCACCTGATGGACCTTGATGTACAGCCACTGTTATCTTAAGTTTTCATGGTTTGTGAGGCTTAACACTTACTGTACTTGGGTAAAAAGGTGCTGTTAGTGGGAATGAAGGAATTGCTCTAAGAGTTAAGAGAACTATGGGATAGTTTTAGATTAATCCCACCTGCCAGCTGTACATTTCAATGTTGAAAGGCTGACCCCAGTACCTGGTTTTCTTGTCAGCAAAAAAGCTTTCAGTGGCCTACTTGGAAATCAACACAAATATAAGGTGTGATAAAAGGGAAGGGCTGAGGTAAGTGGCAGAAATAGCAGGAATCACTTAAATTTCTCCTGTACCAGAACAGATTATGATGTTGACTTCACAAGGTATCAGCTCTTTCTCATTACATTGTACTATTGCTGATATAGAAGTATATCAGTTTGGCTGCCACTAAAATCTTCTAAGTATGAATTGAATAAAAATCCTCATCTTTAAAATCTGGCATTCAGATATCCATTAGCAATCTTTGCAGTCATGAATGTAATCTTATTCCTTATGCCTACACTTGCATAAAATAATGTTTTTGTTAGAAACAATTTTGTACTGTTCTTATACTAATTTTGACTTTATTTTCTAATTACTTAATAATTCTAGAAGTTTAAGAAAATATGTATCTAAAGTCTGAAATGGGCAGCTGGCATTTCAGGAAACAGCTTACTGGCACAGGGCAGTTCCAGGAGCATTTTAAGGGAATATAGAATCCAGGCTAATGCAGTTTCTGAGAGTGATTATCTTCTCTCCTTTGGCATGTTCCATCTCTTCACCATCCTGGACTGGCTTTCTCTCAGTCTAGCTGTCCTTCATGCATCAGTTCTAAGGCCTTGTGTGATTTAGGACTTCCAACTCCATCCCAGCAGATATGAACTGATGTATTTTAGCTGGGTGACCTTAATACTGTGTGTATTTCTATACCAACCAGTCCCATGCTATGAGATTGAGCTTTAAACAAGCTTCTCTGAGCAAGTGGACTCACTGAGTGCTGAACAATTGTGGATTATATATTTCTGTCACTGAACTGCCTGAGATATTCCAACAAATATTTCATTCTGAAGTATAAACATACTACATATTTCAGATTGCATCAGACTTATTTTAAACATGAATTAGCTGGTGAATGTGGTGCCTAAACTGCTATTTAACTGTCCCTTTAAAACACATATTTAAATCCTAGGCTGTGTATGACTGAATTTGATTCAGCACTTGGTCTTGAACCGCAATCCAGTTTAAGTGAGCCAGTAATTGGGTTTTCCTCACAGTGACAGAGGATCTCAGAATGAAGTTGCTTTGACAAATATTGTGGGCGTTGTATTCTTATGGCATGAAACTTTGCTCTGTTGTCACTGAAGTCAAGGGTATCCATTGATTTTACTGAAAAGTGGAAGCAGCCGCACAGCCAAGAGGGCTTTAAGACACATCTTAGCAGAAATAATTCCTTGGCCAGGTGGCATTGTCCAAAATACTCTTGGCAAATAGAGCTGATTTAGAAAGCAGCTCACACTTTTTCTTGGTGATGTAGTACAACATATTTGATAAATGAGTGTGCTATTAGATGAAGCTGGTATGACCCACAGTTGGAATCAGCTATAGACTTTAAAAATAAACCGATATTGATACACTTCTAGAGAGAAAATATTGCCATATTACAGCTTGGCATTCATCTTCTGCATTTCTGTGAATATATCAATGTATGCATATATGCCCTCTGGAGTGTGTAATCGCACGCATGTTCAGGTTCTACTCCTAGTCTGGTGGGCAGATATCATCTTAAGGCCAGTGGAGGGGGTGCTTACCTGTACAAGGCACTTGTGTAACCTATACTTTATATCTTCTAATCTCTCTTGGAAGCTCTTGTCTTCAACACTGCCTTGCCGTGCTGCCTGGGTGGTTAAGATTTCACAAGAAATTAGTGTGTGATGGTAGGAACTGTGTACTGCTCTACATGAGTCCCTGCACAGAAACACAGTAGAAAGTTTGTCTGAGGCAGTCGTATGTATTTTATAGGATAAAAAAAACCTTTGCATGAGTTCAAAAATGATAAGGGAAGATCAGAGCTGGGGGAGTAGAATGCATCAAAGATTACTGTATGCAACTCTAGTGCTAGTGTTCCTGAAGGGGAAATATTCTGGAGAAATGTTACTACATGCTTACCTTTATTCATGTAGTTTTCAGTGTCTGATGGATGTTATCAGAGTCAGGATACTTGACTAGACGGCTCTTTTATCTGATATAAATAACACTGCAAAAAGAAAAAAGCCTGAAGAAATAACCTTATTTTAACAAAATATTTAATGACTTCTATATTCTGCTTGTCAATACCAGGATGTAGGCAAGATAGACTCTCTTATCTACTAGGCTGTGTCTATTCACAAGGTTTTTGGAAAACCTAAATGATGATTCTATTAGAAATGTGACTTTCAGAATAATATGTATTCAGGCCCTAATAAAGAAGGTATTGCTGGTATGGATGGACACATTGCTTTATTTCAGTAGCAACCATAAGCCAGAGAGCTATTAGACCTCTATTGCTAGATGACAGGTAGTATTTTCTGATAAAACTAAGTAGAAGGTAGTCAGTGTGATCATCTAATGACAGGGCCATTCAGTCACGTCAAGGGAACTTCTGGTTTAACTCCATCCCATTCCCTTCTAGGCATGATGTATTGGTGGAATTCTAAGGAACATCCACTGTAACCCCTTGGGAGGGGAAGAAGAAATAAGTGTTAATCTCTTATAGCTGAGGAAGTCCTAAAGACAGCTGTACAACAGACCAAAAGGGCATCCTATCAGTTGGGTGCAGCTCTTGATTAGATGGAATTGTCCAAAGGAGATGTGGATTCCTGTTCCCTTGCTTATGAGAGAAGATACCTCCCATGACCTTCAGCTGTAGATTCTCGTGGTGTTTGTTGGCCCAGGGAGCAACAGATTTTAGAGATAAAAACTCACAAGGAACTACCATGTGGCTTTAATTTGGGCTTTAAAGAAAAGGTACTGTAGGAGAGAGAGGACTTGTTCTTGGGAAAGGCTGAAATAACTGAAATACACCACTAAACGTGACTTAGAGGCCGCAGCAGAAGGGAACTCCTTTATTCCCATTTTAGCAATTCCCAAGTGTTTAGTAGTAGTTCATTCACTTCATGATAAAAATGAGGAGATTTGAAATAACACATTTTACAAGGCTTGTTAAACCTGAATGGAAAAAAAAAAGTTGGCCTCTAGCACAGCATATTGTGAGCTGAAAGAAACAAGAGTGAGAGGAAGATGGGAATTAGAGCTCCTTGGAGAGCAGAATCTCAAGGGTTTTACAGGTACCAGGTCTCAGTCAAGAAGGACCACGGAGGGACAAAAAGAGAGATTCTGTGATAGCTGCAAATGAGGTGTGCTGGAAGGATGGAAGTCTGAAGGACAAGCTGATGCCTGCAAGGACTGGCTAGAGGGCACAGTCTATCAGCAGAGCTGATAGTAGATGCCTGCTGAGATAAAATATATTGAGAAAATCAGATGAAAGGCATAAAATCTGCTATGTAACAGTTAGCAGGTGTTATGCCTCCTTTTTTAACCACAGGCAGACTTTAAACTGAGCTGTTTTTTACTGGGTTTTGTCATTTTTTGCATGATTGTTAGAAGTTTGCATTTGCACCTGCTAAATTGTAGCTGGATTCTAACTTCATAAATATTAGCATTCATCTTGCTACTTCTCCTTCAGCTACCGCTAGTCAACATTTGCCTACGTGTAACCACCACACACTCACCAAAATATACTACGTCAAAAAGTGATTCAGACCAATAATTGTGCCCTGGGGCATATAGCTGAACATTCACCTCAGAAAAATGAACAATTCTAGTAAGTGAGCTTGTGTGTATCATATACAATCAATCGTTTTCAGAGGACTTAACGCACTTAGAGCAAAATGTAACCCTGCTTTGTTCAAACGTGGTGTATGTTTATAAAAGTATCTGAGTAATGGTTCTGAGAGCTCCTTTAATATTTCCATTGGGGAAACAATGGCAAAATTCTGGACAAAAAGTAGTTGAATTTCAATATATGTAAAGGAAAACAATTCAGAAAATTAAAAAAAAATTTAGTCAGCCCATTCCAACCATAAGTATTGCAATTAGGTGAGTGATGTATGATATATTGGAGAAACTTAGCTGTAACAATGCCGGTGGTTTTTCATAAGTACGTTTCTTTAGGGCGATTTGAGACTGAAGACAAACCTCTGTGTTAAGTCTTTAATGGATAGTTCTATAGAAATTCTGTCTATTCAAAATACACAGTATATAGCATAATGCTTAAGCTAGACTAAAGGCTCCATAGGATTTAGAAAACAAAGTTTGACCATAAATATTATGATAGTTTTATGGTTCTATTTTTGTAGGAACATTAACTTGCCAATCTGTTCTATACACGGATCTATACCCATAACTTTAATTCACTTACAGAGTTGATTGCAAATATACATACGTACGTATATATATACATGCATCTATATCTATATCTATATCTATAAATATATATGTATCTGTGCCAGTTCCTTAGGTGATTTTATTCAGTAGGTATCAAGGGGTTTTATGAAGGAAGTTAAGTATGGTGATTTTCTCGACTTTGCAGGTGGGGAACTTAAAGTAGAGAAGGCTTTGTAGACTTGCTGAAGGCCCAAAAGTAATTCTCAAAACTGAGTGGTGGTTTTCTAGAAAGTTTTTGACAGCATATGACAAACCATATTCTGCTGAGCATTTGTGCTTTGGTATCTCCAAAACTTTCTTAAAAGTGTGCTATTACCTCAGAAAACATAGGAACAGATCTGTAAGTGTTAGCTTGTTAAAGTTCAGCTGAAGGTTTTGCACCTGAAATTAGGGTGGAAGGCAAAATCCTGTTTTTCATGTGAAGATGTTTATGTCAATCCATAGCAGAGAAGAGGCAACTGGCAATGAGAAAATCATAAAAACTATAAGTATTTTTAGATTCTTTACTTTTTGTAAATCTTATGCAAAATTGAAATCCTGCACTGAGTTTCCTTACTTGCTGAAAAATATCTCTAATGCCCAATGTACCTATAGACCAGAAGTGTATACATGCATATATATAGATGCAAGTGTGTGTATAAAATTATACCCATGTACCTCCATGCACATGCTTTATGTTTTATGATCCATCCTTTCCTTTCCTATGATTAAGGGAAATCATAATCCACATTTTCACCTTCTTTTCTTGGGTTTCAGTTTTAAAGCAACATTTGTATGACCATGGGTTTTGTGTGTTACAGCATTTTCTATAGTGCCAACTGCAGTTAAGTGTTTATTTGGAAAGCTTAATTGAGACTAGCCAAAAATAAAATCCTTAGTACTTTTCAGAAATAATTCTTGCTATCACTTATTATTTAATGTGATGAGTATGGAACTGTTGAACCTGCAGCATCAGTGGTGATAAGACTAAAAATCTGCAGATTTTGTCTGCTCTTCCAAACAGTTGCAGTTTGTTCTGATGAGATTCCATCCAGGAGTTATGAGTTGATTTAGTCTTGTTTGTGAGTAGCCAGTAGCTTTCACAAATGATGGGCCAGATTACTAAACTAGGTCTGAAAGTAGCATCTGCAAGATTGGTGGAAATGACTGCTTATCAAATAAATGGTCCACATCTATTTGAATTGTTACTTATCAAGCAAAGATCAGCAGGCAAGATGGTCTTTACAGAAAATGTTCTGCCAGCCAGGGATTTCTGGACTATGACCCTTGTCCTGATTCACAGCCCTGAAGAATGTAGGAGAGGTCAGTTTAGAGGTAATAAAACCTTCTAAGTCTCAGCTGTGGTGAGGAAATTTCCCTTTCCCACTGTGGCAGTTTCCTAGCTACTCTGATTGCTCAGGCCAGCTGAAAAGCAGCGTGCAAATATTGTATGTTAGAGTACGTTATGCTCTTGAGAAAGTTATCTTCTAGCTAAAATCCAAAACAAAGGAACATACTAAAATATATTAATGATATTGTGTACCAGGTTTATGTGGACAGATCTTCATAACAGCCAATGAGGAAATTAGTCATAAAAATCCAGTCGACCAATAACAGAGTTTGTGCCTGTAAATTCTTAAGCGCCACTTTGAAAATGGCCACTATAATGAAAAGAAAGTAATCTTGGTTTGATGGAAGCAGTGGTAATCAGTTTTCTCTAGTAAGCTTTGGTAAGGAATGTTTGTGCTCATGTTCAGTGTATAAAAGGACATTGTGGTATTGGTACAATCCTATTTCTAGAAAAGAGTTACTCTCAGTTGGGTCTGGTTCCTCTGTATCTTCATTCAAAAAAAATGTAGACAGCAGGACAAGAACACTACAGTGAAGCATGAGGACTCTTCAAAATTCTGGCTGGTCGTCTTTAGTAATTGATTGCAATTATAGCCCTTTTTGCTTAATTTCTTGTAAGCTTCTGGCTGACTTGCCACCCTTTAATGAGCTGCATGGATGTAGAATGTGTTATAAGCAAGCTGGATACAGGTAAACAGAAAAGACAGGGTGTTCCCCACGGATCAGTGTTCTCTGTGGAAATGTTTATTTTACTTGATGTTACTTATTTTAGTTTTGACGATTTTTTAATGTGGGTCTGAGGATAATCAGTTTGGGCAGAAGTTTGTGGAAGGAAAGAAGTATATTTTAAGTGTCAAGTTGTATTTATAGAAATTGCAGCTTAGATTACATGTAATTGACAGTGCCCTTTAGATTGACAAGTGAGATAGGATCATCTTATTTTTAATAATCTTTTATGTTTAAGGTGTTTCTTTAATGGTTTGGATTGCAGCTTAAAAATAGAAAGCTTGTGCATATGCTTCTGCTTGCTAGGGTACTGCAGACTTGATTTCTGAGGTTGCTGACAGCTTCTGAAAGATTTAGGAACTGTCAGCAGGAAACATTCCCATAGAATCTGTACTGTGAACTTTTTCTGGAAAAACAGCATCATTTAGCAGGTAATATATCTGCAATAAAAATACAGTTATGCAATAATGACTCATTAATATGGTCGATCATAACATGGTATTTCAATTCAATTTAAAAAGGAACTTGTGGAAAGAAATAAGTTCCTACTCAGCTAGTTGGTGAACTTGGTTATTTCTTTTATATTGTTGGGTTTTAAGCTTTGAAATAGCTGTTTGATTTGTATAGGACATAACATTTAGTCATGATATTTGATTTCTGCATAAACAGATTTCCATTTACATTTAGATTAGTACAATAAGGTTTTTTCCTTTTTTTTTCTTTTTTTTTTAGCTTTTTGAATATCTAGAAAATGCTGGAGTACTTTGGTATGTAGCTGCTAATTTATCCTTTATGTCTTTATGATCTTGTCAGTGCTTCATGTCTACCATAGTTTTTCTAATCTAAAGTAATCCCAGTGAAATCCTTTGATTGTCTGTTTGGACCTGATCCATTTCTAAAGCAGGAATGTAATGGGCTTTATGGCACTTACTTGGAAGTAATTTATCCAACAGAGTGAATATAGATACTTGTTTTAATAAGAATATGCTTTATGGTAAGTGGAGACGGCTATTTAATTAGCCAAAGGGAAAGTAGTTCATGATACAATCTGTTCCAATCATCTTGGACATTAAACAAAAAGTCAGACAAAGTTATTTATGTACATGCACTTTATTTGCAGTTGTTTTGAGTAACCTCTTGGTAGAACTTTACAGCATTATCTGGGGAAAAAAAATGTGGATGTGCATTTCTTTAAAAAAAAATATAAACAGGAGTTTCACTTATTGCTGTCAGTGCTTCAAGTTGTGTGTCTCTTAAAGCAGTTGACAGTGGCAGCAGTGCTCAGTTTATCCTGGATAATATGCTCTTTCGACATTTCGTGGTTTACATCTTTCTGCTGTGAAGGCTGATATAGGATGCTATAAAAGCATTACACTCTGCTTCTTTCTAATGTGGATTTTTCTATTGCCTTGAGCTGCCTATTGCATAGATAAATAAGATGTATTTCTGAAGCAGAAGGATTCCCATACAGTGCTGTAGAAGCTGCTAGGATTTTAGGAGGGATTAGAACAGCATTTGGAAACTAAATGGGAATGCTTCCTTCAGTTCTTCTGATTATATTGAGTACTGGACTTTTACTTAATTCTTTGTCTTAAAAGCTGCTATTAGTAGTAATTGTAGTTACAAACCTAAAAACAGCAAAGCAAAGGAGGCACAGTGTGCAAGTGTTGAAGCATTCTGTTATTTATGAGTATGATATACTTTTTTGTTAGAGTGTGCTAACTACAATGCTTCATTTTCCTGCAAAATTGTCTTTCTTTAAGGGACTAATCCATAGCCTGTTTGATTTGATTTAATAACTTCTGTGGACTCCAGTGGTCTTTGGATGATGTGTCAAGGAAGGAAGAAAGGAAGTCTCATTTACCCAAACAAAGTTGGAGCGATCGCAAATATAGGGAAGTTTTGGAGAAAAAGTAGTTCCATTTCCATATATGAGAGGTGCTTGCCTTATCAGTGGCTAAAATGGTTGTTAGTAATTGTTAATGTCTCTTTCCCACCCACCATTTTGTCTGTAGAAAATCTTCTGTGGTCCTTACACTTAAGCAGATCACCAGGATGTTCCTGAACAACTGATTTCATATGCAATTTGTCAATTCACGGGAGCCTAACCAGCATTTTGTGTGGTAAGGCCTTGACTGTGCTGAACAGACACAGTATTTTCTCAGCATTATGGTAAGAGACACAGATATCAGGCATACTCATTCAAGAAGAATGCCTGTGGCAAGAGGAGTGAAGTCCTAGGGCCAACTATATTTAGTGTAAAGAAAAATATAAAAATTAAGGAAGCACTTTTCTTACAGCTCCAGCTTCCAACCTCTTGTAAAGTAAGTTGGAAGAGTTTTTGATATAAGACAGCGGGTAGTGTGTGCTGACACTTTCCCTCTCCCTCACAAGCATGTATCACCAGCTGGTTTATGTGACCCTGCTTGTTCCCATGAAGTCAATGGTAATAGTGGAATACTGAGCATATATGGCCTGCATACAAGCACAAGTCATGACATAGCCTGGAATCTAAAAGCCAACAAACTCATGGCTTTCTTCTCTGTAAGAAGTCAGAGATGAGCAACTACTGTAAATTGTATGGATATCTCAAACAGACCATTTTATTCAGCTACATAATGCAAATAAAAGCATCACACTAAAGGGGAGAGATGTTTGGTTTGGGTCATATTATGACAAAATTCCATATTAAATCAATTTAGCAGCTCAGTTCTGGCAAATCACCAGTAGGTTACTCACAAGTATCAGAGACTTGCTGTGTCCAGTTCTAGCATGATACCAAATGTTAATAGACAGCTCAAGCTCTGTTCAAAATTACATTTTAAAACTGAGGCAAAAAATTAAAGCAGGTATTTATTATATACAAATAGTAACTACCCCAAAACCCAGAGGAAAACCTGTCTGAACTTCCTAGACCTGATTGTCTAAGGCCCGTTTTCTGGAAGGTGCTAATTGCCTCCTAAGGGATGCCAAATGCTCTCAAATCCCATTGAATTCAATGAACTCCAATTGATGTATTTCAGTGAATTCCTGATGAAGTCAGCCCTTTGAGCACTACAGACTCAAGGGCTCTCAGAAGTATGCAGGATCATGTCCTACATGGACAAACAAAACAATGTTAGTACAGTGTTCTGTATGACAGCCAGGGAGGTTAATAAGTCAAGAACATCAATTAGAATTTACATAGCTGTACTGCTCATTTATGCCTTCGTTTTTCAGACACAGATGCATCTTTAACTTTTTGCACTGTGAGTAGTCCTGTCGATTCAGACACAGGGAACTACTTAGTATCTACAACTCAGTGCACCTACTTCCTTGCAGGGCTGATACCTGAGGGATTTAAGAACAGGGACAGGACAGGTCTGCTGTTCTCTCAGTCAGCTGGACAACTGAGCTTCCTCAAGAGCTGCTCCTGAAGCCCATTTTGTGGGCTCCCATGGTTCAGGTGCTGCTGCAGAGGCAGCTCAGCTGTGCCTGCAGGCGTTACATAATTATGATTGTGGCAACATCAACGGTAAACCCAGGGTTAAAAGTGCCCTCCTTTGCAGAGCTTTGAGATGGAACAATGTTTTTAGGGTATACACGAACCCTTAAAAAAATACAGCAAACACTTCTTAGCACCTCTCTGGAGCTTTTGAGACTTAAACTACTTACCCCATATTGGCAAATTTAGCTTTTCAACTTCACTGACAAGTTGATCATTACATTATATTGGCAGCTCTTATCTATTACTGACATGCAACTACCTCTACAGTGAAATGCAGTAGCCTTTTCAAAGTGACATTGCACACTCATGGGAAATAACAGGCATGCTTTACTGATCACAGATCATCAGATCCTCAGATGTAGATCTCACACAAAAGACCTTCAGATCTCCTAACACCTGAATCCAATACTGAATCAGAAGGAAAAACATTGTCTATTGCATCACTAAGCTGTTCCTGCAGTGGTAAGCTTTCTTGGAGGTCTCTCTTCCAAATGCTAAGCAGCCCAACCGATCTTAGCTTTTAAGATCACAGCCCAAGGTGGTATGGCTGCAGGCCATAACTCTAATGAAAACCTGGTACAGTGGGTAGATTGTTCCTGGATCTCATTATAGGCAATTGTTCCACTACTTCTGCTGTTTTTAATTCCTAAACCTAATATTTACCTCTGAGCATTCAAAGTTATTTTGAATTTTATCTTGACAAATCACTAAGGGGTCTATTCTTCTTTCAATGCGTGCATTTAACTCTCATTAATGTTCATATGAGTTATGCACGGAGCTCAGCTCCAGCAGGTTTTTCCAGCAGGGCCCGAGTCCCAGCCCTTATATGGTGTTTCAAAGTTTCTTATGCTTCTGAACAAACACAAAATTCTTCTGCCCAAATGAAGCAGAACAGTGCTTCCTCCCACTCTCCACTGTGACATTCTGGTCTGCTACACCTATCAGTGGTAAGGAGTCTGTCCCCTTTTCTTTCCCCATTTCCAGTCATGCTTACGTATGCATACTGGGAATCTTGAGGGCATGATTTAGCAAAGAACTCATTCAGGCTCAGTGTTACAGAATCCTTGTGCGAGCTTTTACTGTAGAGTAACTGAGTGTATTTTGTACTGAATCAGGCTCTAAATTATGCCTAACATTCAGTTAACTGGAAAGGAAAACAAGTCCAGGCATATTGCACACCACTTTGACATTCTGTGAGCTCTCTGGCAGTCTTTCAGTTATACTTCTCAAAGATACTTTTGCTTTTTTCTTCATATTCTTGATGAAATGTTATGTATCCTGGACTGGGCACATGATATCTAGAAACAAACAAACCCCGAAGGAATTAATTTTTAGACACAAGAAACCAAAGGTTTAATAGGATGAGTGTTGTTCATACGGTATTAGCTTCTGTAGCATGAGTTGACAGACTTAGCATAAAGGTTTTGGAAAATTATGATTTCCTGGGGCTTCTGCACCAGCCCTTTGATACAGTGCAGGTTACTTTATCAAGCACTGACTGAAGCAATCTCAAAGAAAATGCTGGAAATAGAAGGGGCTATTTCAAAACTTAAAAATGTCTCTTCAGGGCAAGGTGCATTCTCCTCTGCCTGGTGAAAGGGAAATAAATCTCTTCCTAATAGAGAAGAGCTGTAGAAAACAGACCTGGAAATACCAATGTCTGCATTACAGAGATCTCTGGATATTGTCATGAAATAGCCAAATATGTTGCTTCTGCAGGTAGAGCTCACTGGGGAAAAAAATTTCATTCTTCCACAGATTTTAATGTTTTCTTTGAGGTTGGAGGAAGGAAGAGGGGAGAATTACCCCCCATTTTTGACAAAAGCCAAAACCACAGGAAACACGATATATCTGAAATTAACTGTGCTGCAGGGAATGCTGGACTGACTGATGGTGTCTGACATAATTTTGGTGAGTTTTAGTGCTGTGGGTTGCAGAGAAGAATCAAATTGGAAGGAATTTTGTTGGTTCTGGGGCTTCCAGGGCCCACAGTCCATTGTACTATCTGTCCTGAGAGTGAGGATGCAAGATTTCTAGTCCACTTGGTTCCCAGATTTTGGAGCAGTATTGAGACCAGGCAGCCTCAATTTCAGAAGTGGGAACCTGAAAGCTTTGGGATTCAATATGATGACAGATGTCATCTTGCAGACACCTACAAGCTACAGTGCAAGCCATTTTCAGGCATGAGGCAAGGGTCCTTGATCCCAAAAGCTCTGGTTTGACTGAGGGTGGCAAGGCTTTCAGGTAAGTACCACTACTGAGAACTTCAATGGAAGAACATACAGCAGTCTGGGAAACTGGGCTTCCCAACAGCTCAGCAGACATGCTGGCAAGAAGCCAGACATGCTAAGACGTGCCTAACAGACAGGATGTCACCAGGTGTTGGCTGAAATACTCTGGGGACAATTTATAGATTTTGATGAACCAACATTTTTGACAAGCAAATGTCTTTGGAGAATTCCCAGTGAACTGTAGTTTCCAGCAGTTTGAGATGGTTCAGATGTTGTTTGGTTGAAACCAGGTCTTCTTATAAAATGCAAGCAAATGTCAATTACTATGTACAAAACTATGATGTAAAAGTTATGTCTTTGGGGGCATGGGTTACTCACAGAAAGCTAGTTCCTAAGTAAATACTATGTATTTTCTGTACAGAAGGCCAAAAGTTCTAGGGTTTTGCCTCCTTTTCACTTCCTAGATGGAGCCACCTAGCTGATCAGACAATAAAGGAAGGTGTGTGTGTGTACCAGGGGGTAAGTGAATAGCTGCAGCCTCAAAGAGGAAAAGTGGATTTTAATGTTGTGATTTCTACTTCTTCTTTGGGGACAGAACTAAGAATTTCATGGTCAGTTACAGGTTCTCAATCAGGACTGCCTCTCTTGCACGCTTAGGAGCTAAACAAGCTGCATAGCCCATACATGTTTTACTTGTGGAGATTTCAGTTTGTCATACGAGCAGAACCCAATGTGTTTCTAATTCATCTTCTCATTCTCTTTAGTTTTGGGACAAAAATGGCTCTGACAGAGCCTGCCACTCCTCTTTGCCCTATTTGTTTTACTTGGGTTGCTTTCTGGGCTTGTACCTGGAAGTATTTCAATGTCTTTTCTGTTTCTTCTCTGTTATCCAGGTTCTGCTCTCGAGGTGCTTTTCGTTCTAAATCCTTGAGCTGCTTCCCCAAGGGTTTCTCCACTTTCTGTGTATCTCACCAAATTGTGCAGTGATGTAACATGGTCATCATGTTCCTACTGGTTCCAGTATCAGCCTCTTTCTTAGTCTCAGACTGACTTTCACTGTTACGTGAGAAAGGTGGTGTTGATGTGTCTGACACTGTATCAGAATCTCCCATCTTCTTCTATATCCTAGTATCTAATGTTAAACTAATGCACTAAATCAAACATTATGCCTTGCAGACAGGCAGTCCAATATAAAAGTCACACATTTACGAGCTTTCATGCTTAAGAAAATTAAATCATAGAACCATTTATCGGAAATAGAATCACTTGTTGGAAAAGACCCTTTATAGAAGAGTAAGAGCTAACAACTGCATCTGGATAGCAGCCGTCATAGCATTATTTTTAATATACTATATATTTCTATTTTTCCATCCTCTGGATAGTTTTTCACAGAGATGGTACAGTGAAGTGTGCTTTCAGCAACTATGAGAGTGGCTTTGATGCTCTCAAATGACAGTTTTACCTTAGAAGGAACAATAACCAAGCCTATATTTTCACTAATTGGTGGCACCAGCGAGCTCTACAGTTAGTGCAATATCTTTGTTTTAAAATAGTGAGCTCATTAGAGGCAGTAGGCTGCTTCCATTGCAATAGTTAACAAGCTGCAACCCAGAACATTTCTACATGCCTTTCCACCCCCTCAGAGACTGCCTTAGTCATCATAGCCTAAGAAAGTAAGAAAGATTGTTTGCTGAAATGTGAAGGAATTTTACCATTCTGTGGTATTGGAATTAACATATTATTATTGGATTCCAGGCCTTTATTACTTTAATGTCTTTATTTTGACTACGGTTCTGAAAAAAGCAGATCTGTGAAAGAACTTCTGGCTTAATACACAAACATATAACTTTTAATAGCAATATGGTGGAAACATGCTTGACTGAGAGCTGTGGGCATTAATAGAACTAATTCAATCTAAACTTGCTTCAGTACCCTGTATTTACTGAAACAGCTTGAGCTAAGCAATGGTTATATTGTCTTGTACTGGAAGGAAAACAATTGTTCATTGTATATTACTGAATCATAGAATGCTTTGGGTTGGAAGGGACCTTGAAGATCATCGAGTTCCAATGCCACTGCCCACTACTCCAGGTTGCTCAAAACCCCATCCAACCTGGCCCTGAACATGTCCAGGAATGGGCATCCACAGCTTCTCCAGGACCAGCGGTTCTAGTGCCTCACCATACTTCCAGTGAAGAATTTCTTCCTAATATCCAATCTAAACCTACCCTCTTTTAGTTTAAAGCCATTTCCCCTTGTTCTATCACTATTTGTCCTTGTAAAAAGTCCCTCTCCAGCTCTCTTGGAGCTCTTCTAGCTACTGGAAGGGGCTCTAAGCTCTCCTCAGAGCCGTCTCTTCTCCAGGCTGATGCACTCCGAATCTCTCAGCCTGTTTTCACAGGAGAGGTGCTCCAGCCCTCTGATCATCTTCGTCGCCCTCAACTGGACTCATTCCAACAGCTCCATGCCTTTCTTACATTGGGTGCCTCAGAGCTGAACACAGCACTCTATCTATTGTCTCATGAGAGCAGAGCAGGGGGAGAGTCACCTCCACCCACCCGCTGGCCACGCTGCTTCGGATGCAGCCCAGGATACCCAGGATAGGGTTGGCTTTCTGGGCTGTGAGCGGACATTGCTGGCTCATGCTGAGCATCCTGTCAACCAAAACCCCCGAGTCCTCCTCCTCAGGGCCGCTCTCAATCCATTCTCTGCCCAGCCGTGTTAGTGCTTGGGATTGCCCCAACTCAGGTGCAGGACCTCGCACTTGGCCTTGTTGAGCTTCACGAGGTTCACACGGGCCCACACCTCCAGCCTGTCAGTGTCCCTCTGGATGCCATCCCTTCCCTCCAGGGCCACACCGCACGGCTCAGTGTCATCATCACTACTGAGGGTGCTCCTGATCCCACTGTCCATGTCACCGACAAAGCTGCTAAACAGAGCCAGTCCCGATACTGACCTCTGAGGATCGCCACCAGTTACTGCTTACTGGATTCCACTTGGACATCGAGCTGCTGATCACAAGTCTTTGAGTGTGGCCATTCAGCCAATTCCCTATCCACCAGGTAGTCCATCCATCAAATCTGTGCCTGCCCAGTTTAGAGACAAGGATGTCATGTGGGGCAGTGTCAAATGCTTTGCACAAGTCCAGGTAGATGACATCAGTTGCTCTTCCCTATCCACTGAAACTGTAACCCTGTCATTGAAAGCCACCAAATTTATCAGGCAAATTTGCCTTTAATGTTGGCTGTCATCAATCAGCCTCCTTCTGTTCCATGTGCCTTAGCATAGTTTTCTGGAGGATCCTCTCTGTGCTTGTGATGGGCACAGAGGTGAGACTTGACTAGCCTGTAGCTCCCCAGGTCTTTCTTATTTCCCTTTTTAAAAATGGAGGTGATGTTTCCCTTTTTTTCATCCAGTGGGAACTTTACAGGACTGCCACAGCTTCTCAAATATGATGGAAATACGATTTAGAATTCAGCCCAATCACCCAGTGGAACAACAGGAGCTCCTCACACCCCAGTTTGGGGTGTTAGATAGTCAGCTGAATCTTTAAGCTAGCTTGATGTAGGCCCATCACTTTCTGTATGCAGTATTACAAAGCCAGCTAAGCACTTAGCTCCACATCTAATCTAAGTCCAGATGACCAGATATTCATAGAGACAACCACTGGATTTGAAATAAGACACCAGAGCTTTTCATTTCAAGACCGTTATCCTCAAGGCTGGGAGGAGGAGGTCTTGCTTAAATTTTCCTGATTAAGACTGTAGTAGATGATGCTGGCAGCTGAAAAGGTTGTCAGGTGTTAATAACTGTAAAATCCAAATAACAAACTATCCAACACTCTCCTGAAGAGAAGTCTCAAGAGCTAATTTATGGGAATTCTAAAGGATTAACTGGCTAACATCAATCATGCTCTCAGGTATAAAATCTGCTATATTCAACAAGGGCCATGAACAATTGCATTTGTAGATCTCAAACATATCTTGGGTGCCTGGTCAAAGATTTAAAAGCATGACTACAAGCTTCACCTTTCCAGACAGTGTAGTTACCAACGCTTGGCTCAAGCACTTAGGAGAAAAATGTGCTCAGAACTCTGTTAACTTACAGGACTATCACACAGGCTGCTCAACCTCCTCCTACATATTACTACTTTTTGAGCCAAACACAGCCTACTGTGTTTCGGGGCTTTTTTGATTGTTTGCTACCATTGTATTAATGATGATCTACACATACTACTTCTGTGGGTCTGTAGACCTAGTTTTTTGCTGGAATCAAGATATGAGGTGTGAAAAGGTGACTGTCTGAAATATGTTATTTCTATGCCACTGTGTGCCTCAGTGTTAACAGAAAGGATTTGGATTACTTGCCTGCTGTTTTCTGTTACTCACCTTGAAAGAAAGAAAGAGGAAGGTAGCATGGTCTGTGTCCTCTGCAACCACAGCCTTTTCTAAATGCTTTGGTGTGTTATTGTAACTTGCCTTTTTCCCTTTTAAAAGTCTCTCTGTACTACATTATAAATACCAATAAAACGTTAGTAGAAAAAAACCACATAAAATTCATGTTATTTGTTTTAGACGTCTACAAGATACAGTCAGTGTAGGAGGCTGGAATTTTTTTACAAGGGGGAGTATTATTTTCACTTTTTAATTTCACATTGACCAATATTTTTACTTTGGGTAAAATAAAAACATACATTTTCCTGAGCCTTTACCAAGATAAATTTTCTGAACATTAGGCATTCCAGGATATATAGCCAACTCCTCCTGAGAGGCCAACGGATAGATCCGTTTGCTTTGGAATACGATTTTCTCCATCTCTCATCAGTTCTTGCCTGTGTCAGCAATGTGGAGCATCGTAGACAAGGCAAATCGGAGCTTTAAAAGGGACTGGTCATCACCACCTTCTCATGTCTTCTGTCCTATCATGGTTTAGGTCAAGGATTGTGGTCAAGAGGAAATACTGACCATTTTGCTCTTTGTACACTGGGGAATAGGTGGGCAAAATGTGTTCGGGGTGCAGCTGTTGCACATGCTCCAGGGTGGCAGAGATGCCAGGGCACTCCGATAGGGTAAGGGATGTTGGAGTGGAAAGTCAGCCGATCAGCTTAGTCACCTCTTTCCATTCCTGGCAGCGAGTCACTGTAACCATGTTGTTAAATGAAGTCATCTGTTACCTCTCCTCCAAGCCATATGATTAATACATCTCATAACAAGCAGATCACTGCTCATTATTCCCCAGTGTTCTCAGATGCTTCTCTTTTATTTTTCCAGAGGTATCTGAGCCATTCACAGAGCACTGGGGATGCCAAGTAGGCCAGTTGTCTTGCAGAGCTGGTGGCTGGTGTGCCATCTGAGCCCCAGCGCAATCTTAGAACAGTTTATTTATGAATGGGCTATATTCCTGTACATTTGAAAAAAGGAAAATACGTCAGTTTTTACCTTGACTTTTATATTTAAGACTTACAAATACGTGTAGTTTTGTATATTACCGTGTACCACTTGGATGACACTGTAGGGGCAAACTGTATTCTCTCTGTTGAAATTTTGAAGGCGTAAGTATTGCTTAACTCTGCTGTTCTCACAATTAAAGATGCAAACAGGAAAAATTCTTTTACCTAAACAGGTTTTTATTGCTGTTAACATAGAATTATATGATATGCGTAGATAGAGCTTTTGATCCAAGGACCTCTCAGTATCTTTAGAAAAATATATCACAGTAAATTAGTAAGAATTCCCACCATAGGACATGTAAGTCCTATGCCTTTCTTATGGAAGTTTTCATAGCAAAGTTGTTTAAAACTTAATTTTATCTGTCTGGATAAAGACTAAGGTAGGAGCTGAGCCATCTGATTTTCATTGTAGCCTGTTATGTAACAAGGTCCTGTGCAAATAATCTGTAAACCTTCCATGGATAATCTTCCAGAGACATTGTGATGTTCTTGAAGGACTTCCAATTTTTCCTTCTTTTGCTGATGGCAATAGACCATTTTGTAACCTTAGGGATGACCAGCTTTAAACTTTGTTTAAACTTTTACTGAGAAGTTGAATTCTGCTCTACTAGGGAAGCAATGATTTAAGCATCCTATTCATTAATTTTCCAAAATTCATTATAACCCTTTCTTGCTTGTTCACAAGAATGATGGCTCTATAGAATACTTGGTGACTGCCACTGCATTTGGGTCATGAAATTTGCTGGTATTATTTAAACTTGTCTGTAGTGCTGAACAGTGCATACGTTGTCTCATTGCAAGCTGCTGTGGAAACGTACTCTGAGTTGCTCTTACAACTGCATTTCATGAGGTGGTCAGAGTTTGAGTCCCCGCAACTCAGCCCTGGTGTGTTGATTATGATGTACCTGTCTTAACCTTCCGTATCCCTTATAGCCAGGCTTTCACACATGTTCTCCCAGTGAGGCATGTTGTAGTCTGGGAAATCCTCAGTAGATTTTAGTTAATAGTGTTCCTCAACTTTGCTATATATTCTAGTTAATTAGTTGCAGATGCTAACATTGAATATATCACTTTTGGTTTCAGAGTTTGTCCATTTTGAGATGACCAGGACAGTTTATATTTTGAGTAATTTTTTTCAGGCCCCTTCCAAACTCAAGCAACTCAAATTTGTTTCACTTATTTTGTATTATGATTTTTTTTTTCTTTGAAATTCTACAAACTATAGGCTTATTTATTTTTAATAAATGTGTGGCTCTGGAGTGTGAACGAAAGGCCCAGATGTCACCTCTACATGGATTGCAGCAGATTTTGAATTCTCCTATACAAAACCTGACATAAAACCATATGGAATTTCTATAGTAACTTTATTGAAAAGATTAATATTTTGGCAACTATTTTTCTCTGAAGAATATCAAAGCATATTATTTGGGAATTTGCAGTGAAAAGTGTGTTTCAAAATATTGTAGCACTCATTCTTGAAGTCGAGGTCCTAAGGTGACTAGCAGCTTTCATACCACATCAAATCAAGTCTGTAGTGCAGTGCAAGCACTGAGTTCTGTGTGATGTAGCTAAGCCAGTCTTCACGTGTGTGACAAACAGTCACCGTGAAGGGCTGAAGTATCAGCATCTGCAGCACTTGGAGCAGTGGACTGTTTCTCACAGCCAGAAAAGTACAAGGGAGGGTCTGAATTATAGTCCACGTAGCAAAATAACCACCTTCTCCATTGTGAACATTGTGAATATATAATTATTTAGTGACAGCAGATAGTTTAACATTCACCTGCTATTAGCTGGTTACCGATTCTGCTGTGTTGACCTGCTTGCTTGGCAAATTGAAAAAAAATACAATCAAAACAAAGAAATGGAACTGTCTGCACTCTGGGAAGGACTTTAGATTTGTCTTTGACAGTGATCCATGGCAGACACTTGAGATAACAAGTGTCTTCATTTGTCCTGCATTAGAAAGGTGTGGGATGATTTTTCTCCCTTACAGTATTCAATGCCGTGATAATACATAATGTTCTGAGATTGGTTTAAATTTGGAAGAAAGTACTTTATTATTCCTTTAACAGTGCTTTTAAAACTCAGTTCTGATAACTGACTTTTTTTGTTTGTTTCTGTAGAAGTTGCATGAGTTTTATATCTTGGAAAAGTTTTTGTGCCATTTATGTCCAGTGGCTATAAATGGTACCAAGTATTTTAAATTCTCCAACTTTTAACTTGATAAAGGATTTTTTGGCTCTTTATTATGATAGAAAAAACATGATTTACTTTCTCTGTGCCATTCATTAACATGCTTCCAATATGTCCTCATCTTGTTCATCTCCCTTCTAGAGTAAATAATCTTAGTCTTTTCAGAGTGATCAAACAGTCTGATGGTTATTCATTATATCTCATTAGTCACCCAACACATTTTTTTTCCTTTCTCCTGGCAGTTGTAGATTTTACTGGAGTTTCATTTGCTTTTTTCAGGTCTTGCTCTTGGCTTGAAAGGTTCACATTTTCTATATTGATGTACATTACCATTGTCAACAATTAATTTTGGGTCCCTTTGCATAGCTGCTTGTGATGTCTCAGCATATTGTCATTGTCCTCCTTTGTCCTGAGATAAATACCCTTCCATACCCTGCAGAAACTGCCATCTCACTGCTCCTGGACCTCCCAGAGCATTAAAGGCCATGAAATAGAAGAAACCTTCAATAGTTAGCCTTTAGCTATACAGAAAATTGACCCGAATGCCATACTCAGCTTTCTGCTACACAAATTTTTACCTCAGCACTATCTCTTCCTAACCACTTGGCTTCCTTAGTAGCTTCTCATGAAGAAGCTTGTGCAGGCTTGCTCTGCCTGGAGTTACCCTGTGTCAAGCAGCTCTCCTTACCTTGCGATGGTTCTGACAGAGATGTGATGAATCTCAAGGGATTAAGTGAGACCTAGTTTCCCGTTTGAATCAGTTTACCAGATTCACTCGGTCAGATATGTGATGGATGATACAGGACTCTAGTTCCATGATCATTCTGAGGTGTCACTTATGCACCGAAGGGACAACATTCCCATGGCCCCACTCCTTTGGAACAGTACCTTTCTCAAGTAAGAGCTTGCCTTTTGCTGGCAGCCCAGCCAATTTATACTTAAGATCTTCTGGAGTTTTGGTGTAATGTCATTGTCTGTGCCTGATGACTCATTGTTTTTGTAATTATGAGTTTCCTGAAACCTTTTCCCCAGTACCTCGATTTCCCAAAATATATCATCCTTATTAGCTTAGAAAAGAGGAAGGAGCTTGGATCACGGTCACCACATACAAATCTCTATGACATGCCTGGGAACATTAGGTTTTAAAGCGTGCCTTGAAGGTCATTATATTTTCTAATAAAATCAGATTTGGAGATATGACAACCCACCACAAGTAGCAACACTTTCCCCCTCAAATTCTGGTCCTTTTTGTCAGTTTAGTGAAAGTAGAGCAGTATGTTGAGTCTTTTTTCCTACCCTTTTCTCAATTTTCCAATTTACATGGTAATTAAATTGGTAACTGAGACAAATAAAATTTTGTGGATAGGTCACATTTTTGTTCTCATTTGTCATTTAAGAGAAAATTAAAATTTTGGTTGCAAAATCAGAGCTTTCCACATAAAATGTTTTATCAAAGTTACAGAGTTCAGCTTTCATTCCATTTTCATCCTGCAATCACCTGAAATTCTTCCATTTGTTCTGATAAATTTGCTTCTGACATATATGTCACATATTTATTTTGCCACATGTGAAATTCTTTGCTGGAATTTTAAAGAAAATAAAGGGAAAAACCCCCTAGTAAATGGGATTTGAGAAGTGCCAAGCTTACAGTCCAGAGAGGGCAGTACATAGCACCATTAAGGATAACAAGAAGAAGAATTCTCGGGTGGGGACTCTAATAAATGTAGTCGCGTGCTGTAATAAAGAACACATGAAAATGGATGTGGTATAACAAAATTATTCATAAAGAGAAACGCAAAAGGTTGTCATGCTGAGTGGTTACATGCAGTTATGTGGAGCACTAACAAGGTTACTAGAAGCTGAGTGCTGGGGTGCTCACAGATGTTTTCTAACTAGCATAGAGTGTAAACTGTTTTTATCTTAGAGTGTATAGACAAAGCTGGAGTTGAAAGGGTGCTAAATCTTTCTACTGATTGTTAATAATTCAGAGCCAAATGGCAATAACAACTCATGTAGGTCAGTGTAACAAACAAAGCAACTTCAAGATGTTTGATGGAAGGTTTTCAGGCTACATGTTTTACTGCTCTTTCTCCTGGATTCTTTTTGATACAGTATGATCATATTCTCACCCTGTGCTTTATAAATAAGCAATGATTGTGTGCATGAATGTGTGTGTATGTGCACACAAATGTTAATGAAATATAGCAAACAAACTGAAATACTCATTGGAAAGGTTTACTGTGGAAGCAAGGAGCTCTTCCTAAGGTGCTACTGTAACATTTCGAACTGTAATGTTAGAAAACCAGAGGCTGAAACTCTGCTTGTATTCCAGAAGTACAAAATGTCTAGGAAGTGCAGTAATTCAGAGTTGGCTAAGCGTTGTTCCAGCAACTCACTGAGCTAAAACATCATTTACCCACAGCATCAATATGATCTGAGTTTTATACTATCATTTAAACATTTAAACAGCAACAGATTTACAGCACAGATTTGAGATATGGCTGTAACTAATACTGTAACAAAATCAATAGACAAATGTTTTAGTGAAGTGCAGTCGCTGCTGTTCTCACTGATGTGTGTTTGTGTGCATAGCACAGTCACACCAATGTGCTTTAAATTCAGCTCATAGGAAGGAGTTTTAAGCTCGGGGATTTAAAGCATTCAGACTTCTTCAGACCAAAATCATATCAAGACATGGCTAGGAGTATCAGTGGCCATGTCTAGAGCCAATAAAAATCTGTGGAAGTGTTTTTCTACTGAAATTGGCCTTTGGGGATTTGCCTTTAAGATTACATTTTAATTGAAGTAGTGAGCCAGTTCTGCATGTGGTGGAAGCAAGAGGGCTGCTAATATTAGAGCTCCTCAAGAGCCCTGCAGATTCTGCCAGGTTAGTTAAGATGTTTCTGCTGGACTTAGATTTCAAGATGTGGAATGATGAAACAGTTTGTACTGTTTCATCAGTGCCTCACATCTTCAGAAGTTGATTTTAGGCAAGCTATTAGTGGTCATGGTGCTCAGCTGGGATAGCAGCTATTTGCTTTCACATTTCGAGTATTTACATCAATCGCCATAAGCATTTTGTCACCTCATAACATCCTGAATTTAAAAATACATATTTAGAAACAGAAAAAAGAGGTAAAAGCTGAAAGGATGGACAGAATGTCTGTGACCTGCAGCAAAAAAAGGTCTGTGTAAATATCAAGCATAAAAATTATAAGTTGGAGCATTTACCTCCAGAAGTTATAATGTGCTGAACACCTTTGATCCACACACCTCAGTTGTTAAAGTTACTAAATAGATTTTTCTTCATATACAGGTCTTTTACCCTGAATTTATGGGCTTAGAGTGCCAGCATAGAAATAAAGACTTATACTGATTTTTATTTTGAGGTGAACATAAACTCTATTATTCAAAGCCTATTTCATAAGGAAGCAGTTGTCTTTTTCTTTTATTATTTTCCTCAGATTAGCTACCGAGGAAGAGAGTCAGAAATAGAAATCATTAAGTAAATTTAAGAATTAAAATGTTCTTCTCTCACCTAAACAAGGAATTGCAATGAACAGTTTTCATGTGAGATAGGGGTTAAAATAAATTTCATTTGCTTCTCAACAGAGAGTGTTTGTGCATGCAGCTTGAGAGGAGCAAGCAGTACTGGGAAGGTAATTTAAGCGAATGTATTTTAGTCTACCTTTAGGACTGGCTGAAGGCAGGTTCTGTTTCTATTGTTCAGCTGACAAGTCGTAACTTGTGAAGTTACAGGAGCACAATCTCTTCTAAGCATGAGCTTCTATATTAAGATATTAATCTGAGGTCCTCTCCTAATTGCCAACAGTAATCAGTTGGTTCACGTGGTAGTGGTATCTCTTGTTGGCAGAGGACAAAAGGGTTAATGAATAAGTGATGCCAAAAAACAAACCCACATGTTACGTTGGGAAATGTTTCCTCAATAGTGTGTCATTGTTCGGGTGAGGAAATGTCACGTGCAGCTTCAGACTATTTATACTGCCTAAAATCAATTTTGAAAAATGTAAGCACTGGCCACAGTGGGGCCCTAGCAAGGATTTGAAATAAACCTCCCAGGAGGAGGATGTAATTATTTTCTCTTAATATCTAAAATATCAGGTTTAAAGGGAGAAGGTAAAAGCATTCATTCAGCACAAGTGCCTCAGTGTGTTTATTGAATGGAATCACACAGTCTGGAGGCCAGCACTGTGCTGCCTCACATGCCTGCTATCCCACTAATTTTGCTGGGATTAGAGGGGGTGTAAATGAGCGCAGAATTTACCACGGGATTCTAAATCCACTTTGGCTGAGAAACCACATGTGGGCATGTGTACACCTCCATGCACAGACACACACAGTCTGCCTAGTGCCGCTGCAGGTGGAGATTGCTGTGGTATGCTTGTGGGGTGGGGTCCCCATGGCAGGAATGCCAAAAATCTTTTTAATCTTATTCACCTCACAGAAGTTATAGCTGGCCTTGACAGTGGTATTTTTGTCTTCGAAATGTATTGCTATTTTAAAAACTACTTAAATGTGCTTAGTTGAAGAAAGCTGTATTGCCTTAGTACTTTTTATTGCATTTGTGAGCTTCCACCTGTCAGCCAGTTTGACTGTGTTCGAATGAGATGTCCACACACAAGCTTCTTTGAGCTGCAGCAAATGACCATGGGGAACTGAACAGGAAGAACTTGTAAACTCTTTGCACTGCTGAAAGATATCCATGAGTCTTTCATTCAGGAAGATACACTTGGAGAGACTGCTATTGATGAGATGTTCTTCTTTCCAGCTGGAGAGAAAGATGCAGAGCTGAGCTCTGGCCATTTGTGTGTGTGAAACCAAAGCGAAAGTCCCATCCAGAAGATTCTTCAGTTGCTCTGAAGCTCTGTGAGAGCTGAAGGTCAGAGTGAGACTCCCTATCTTAAGAATTGCCATAGTGTCTTATCTCCTAGTGATAATGCTTGGTCTTGCGAAGTAGTGGAAATCTCTTGAGAATTATTTTCATTGCTCTTTGCCATCATTAGTAGAGAGTTTGTGTTCTCCTGCTCTAGGAGGATTGACAAGCATAGGGTCTGGACATCTCTGTGATGTTAGGGCCGTGTCAAAATTAGAGTCAGGGCCTGAATTCAAATTTCAGATATATCCAGGTAACTGGAATTCAGATGCCATGTTTTACTCTGCGCCCATCTCTGATTTTACTCAGATATAGTAGGAGCAGAAGAAAACAAGCCAGGTCTGTCCAAGAGAGGAAATTTAAAAGTAAAGATGTGAGATCTACAGGAAGGATTGCTGCTATCTCTGGGCCATATTGTCTCATTGATTTTTAGGCTGATCTCTTAACTGATTCCAATTGGGACTTAGACTTAAAAATTGATGATACAGTATGGCCTTACGTGATGAAGAGTAAGGGCTTGGGTTTGCTCACAGCTGCAGTGATGTAAATCCTGAGTCACTGCACTCAGCTGGAGTTAGGTCACTTGTGCTGGAAGAGTTGAGGGCCCATTCTTGTGGGGTCAGGGAGAGGACCCACAGCACATCAGCTGCTTCGGAGGATCGGCCCATCTGCACCCTGTCTCCCCTCAGCTAATCAGATAATTCAAGGCAGTTTACTTCTCTATGAAAAAAGAATAAACAAGTATTAAAGTAACCACAGGATAAAAGCATGCACACAGGCAATTAGGAGAGAGCAGCCGATGCAGTGTAAGTTCACACCCTGTGTTACCCTGTGATAACTTGTTTGTAAGCTGGTTCTCTCTGAACACGGTACCAGAGAGCAGGCTGCAGCCCTTTACATCACCCTAATGACTGCTTCTCAGAAAATATTTGCAGCCTGTTAAGCTCTTACAAGGAATAAAGAATAGGGATGGGCTAAAAAAAGTCTTCCTTCTGGGGATATTTTCCCTAGCTTTTGAAGTGAGAGCAGCCTAACAGTTCTTACTAGTTAGTATCTAATAATACTTAAACATGGTCCAATTGCTATTCTTAAGCTTCCAGTTTCTGTCTGCTAGAATTTGTTATAGCTGTCGATAAGCAAATCATGGTAATAATTACAGTGGTGCCTTCTGATACCTCTGTGGGTAACGTTTTTCATTAGTTTTATTATAATTCTGTGTTTATTAGAAGTTGTAACTTGGACAGAGAACCTGCTCTTTAAGATGAATTTACCCATATAATTATAAAAGATTTCTATTTTTTTTAAATCCAGGTATTTTTACATTTACAAAATGCCAAAAATGCATGCTTAAGAATGGTTTACAATGTAAGAAAGCTTTTTATTATTTTTATTTGATCATTTAAAAATCCCATTGTTTGCCAGAATTCCACTCAGACCAACAATGAAACAAGTTAACACCTCAGATGCTGGGATATAATAAAATACAAAATGGCCCCAAGCATACATTTCTTTCCAGAAATCCTCAAATCTTGACAAATGCATGGAAATATTATTTGGGAACATATTGTGCTATTGGAAGTACTGAAATCCACAAAACAGAGAACTAACTTCAGCCTTCAAATATACCCATGCAACTCAATGAACTACATTCTGATTAATGTTATAATTTGGCCCAGAAAATTTAGGGTAAAGGCTGAACCTTCTGGTTAACACGTAACTGCACTGAGCCATTGTATGAGTCTCAACCGTCTTTTTTGTCTTACAGATCATTGGCCCTGAAATACCTATTAAAGGCATAAATTAGTAATTTATAGATGAAGGGCCAAATTCACCAGTACTGGGTCTGGAAGATATAAATAACACTTTCTTGTTTCAGCATGGCTCATTTCACTCTGCCTTCCTTTGGTGTTTTCTGATGATGGAAGGAGATTAATTTAATTTGTGGTTGGGATTTCATATGAGCCTCGCTGTTAGTGGCTGCTGAATCAGTGCATTCCTCTGGTATTCACCATTTGCTGCTTGGCTGTCTAGCACACATTTTGGGCAGCTCTGGTACTTTCATTCCTCTCCTGCCACCTCTGAACAGGGCACTGGGCTTTGGCACAGGTTGGTAGAAGCTGACATAATTTTGGTTTGCATTTGTTCCGGAATTTAAGCTTAAATTTGTTATCTCTGATCAGTACTACTATGTGACTGTCAGTCTCCTAATCAAAACACTGCTTGAAAACATATATTTGTTTAGATTAATAATATAATCAACCAATTGTAGATCAGGAAAAAAGTCTGCTCTAGAAATCAAAATTGGTTTTTTATTGGGTTATATTCGAATATTTGTGGAAAAATTCCTTTGACCAGAAAAACTATAATAAACTACATGCTACATTAAACCTTAAAAAAATGGACCTGCTTTATGTTGCTTCCAAAGGGTAGATCATAATCCAACAGTATCTGGTCAATGCTGATGGATAAATGGGCACTGTACTTAAAACACTGGGGAGCTTTGAGGCAGGAAATGATATTCATTTATAGGTACTGGTGCTTCGTTAGGAAATCATAGCTGTGAACCAAGATTTTACTAGTTCTTGTAATGTAAAAATCTGATTACTTTGATTCTGTTCATTGGTGACTTTTCAACTAGAAGCTTTAGCAATAAATTTGGACAAAACAGAGACTGTTCAATGTCAAAGCTACTCCAGGAAAAAAAAAAAGCACCTCTGCTGGTGTTTTATATTAAAATTTATGCCATCTATGATTCTAATAGATTTTCTCTATGATTTGTCCATGATATCATGAGTTCAAAATGCTATCTTTTCTCATTGATATTGCGCTTTTTCGAAAAGCAATCCCTTTTCTAGTTCTGTCCTTTGAAGTAGCTCATAGCATGAGAGGTCCAGCATCAAGAGTATTTAGACTAAACCATGCAGAAACCCCAATGGAAGTCAGCAGGTGAGCACAGCATCTTAAAAACTAAAAAACAAACCGAAATGTTTTGGAGGACAAGGAGGGTGAATGAATACTTTTTATGCATACAAAAGAAAATAGGATTAAGTTTTGCATATCAGGTATTCTGATACTCTTAATTAGAAAAAAGTTAGCATGTTGGGACTTATTTTCTGGAATCCAGGAAATCCTATCCTTGGAGTAAATCTAATATGGTTACTGTAATAATTGCCATGCTGCTGGGATGTTACAGAGCAGCAAGTTACATGCAGTTTCAGTATATGCACATACATGTATTTACATGGACTTTTTCTCCAAATTAGAAAGAGACTTTATACCAAGGCATGGTCCCTACCTTTCTGCAAGGAATTACCTTTTGGCATTATGGGTAAATTTTTAATTGGCTTCGGAAATCAAATTTATAGTGTAATTTGTTGAAGTATGTTGTATGCAGCACTTCTTAACCAGTGGTGTTTCAAAGAACCAGCAGATAATGAAGGGATGGTCCCTACTGCTGGTCTGCAATAAGAGATGCTGTATTTCTCTCAGCTATGAGGAGACGCATGTGCTGTGTTTCCAGTTACTTAACTGCATTATAAAAAATAAGCTATATAAACATCTCCACAGATTAGTTCTGTACCTTAAACACTGCTCTCTTTTGTCATGGATGAAAAGGAAGCTGCCTATGAAAGTATGTTTTGCAGTGTAAACTTAGGTATAGCACACAAGAACCTTAAACTAACCTGGGAGTGCGTCCATCATTTTGAGTTACTGTAGGGGCACAGCTTAACTCACTGGAGTGAGGTACTCTCACTCCATATTAGTAAGATGCTTGAAAATCCTACATTGTATGTGAATAGCTTAGCTCAGGGCAACCCACGCACAGAGACTCTGTCCACACTGTGATCTTGAACCATTTTCTTATATGTGACAGAGGATGCAGAACTGTACGTATTCTAGTCTCTATTTTAGAAGGACACCTATGCCAGCAGTATTGTAAGTACCATGTGTGATCTGTCTCCATCACATTCTTTTTAGCTCCAGTGTGTTGGTATTCTTGATACTACATGAGAACAATAATTATGTTTTACTAAAGTTTGCAAAATAATGTGCCCATCAGACTAGGATTGTTTACATAAAACACATAGTTATCGTTTGGAGTTTTTTGTATATGCAAATAAATCAGAACAATGGCTATTCTATATTTCCATGAGTGTGTTTTATTTTTTTAAATACAAGAAATACAAAACAAAGAAAATGAGAGCTACAAGAGTGATTAGATGTCTTGTAAAAGGTTTCTTAGTGCTGCTGCTGACCTTCTCAGTCTGTTCTGCTTTGCTTTGGTATGTTTAACTGCCCCGGGAGGTCATTATCAGACAGTGGTGACTGTTTTGTCAGGTCTTATTGTTTAATTAGATCACAGTTTCTGTCAAAATTCTAAAATTCTTTTGGCACATGCCAAAATTTTCACAGTTTTTAGTTTTTAAGTTGAAATATTTCTCAAACAATAAGCAGCAGCTACAAGGGAGTAGACAAATTTATTTAATATTTACAGTGTGCACTTAAAAAATTGTGCCTTGGGTTAAATTCATTGAAATGTGACATCTTATTTTCAAGAGTATCCTATGGGTAGTCCCTTGAAACTTGTATTGACATTAATATAAGCCTTAAGAAATAGGCCTGGCAAGGCTCACATTATCTATAGTAAAGCTAATTTTTTCTACTGATCTTGCCTCCAATCATCTGAAATGGTATAAGGCTGTGTAAACAAACCCTCATCTACAGAATTAGAAAATGATGTTTTTGATATGCCTTTGCTGCCCTTGAAATTATATGCCTGAAGTATGCAATCTGTGATGTACCATGTTCCAGTAATAGTAAGATAATCGGTACAAATTTCTAGGCTAGAGGTAAATGCCAAACAGCCATGCCACAAATTTGTTGCTTGGATGATCTACTTGTTCCTGAATAAGACAACCTACCTATCTTTTTCTTTGCCATATTTAATTAGAACCTATTGTAGAAATTAGTGGAAAAGAGGTTATATTACTCATTCCTTAACATTCTAGTCAAGAATAAATTTTCAGTTGCCGTATTCTTATTCATCTTGTACAGAGCCAAATCAATTAGTGCCTTTGGAAAGATGTGGTGCTCAAACTGAGCCAAGAGTGATGATATTCAAAGGATCAAAACACTAAATGACCTCATACAGGTCCTGTGTTCTGGAGAATGTATCTTCTTTTTCCAGTTCTTTTGTATGGCCTGATAAAGTGTATTATCTCTCTCAAGACACTTGGTGTCTCTGAGCAAAATAAACCCAAAAGCCCCAAATCTCCCTCACAATTAGTAAGGCTATTCTGTGTCTTGATGCTTCAGTGTATGAGGCAGGAAATCATACAGACTTTGGGGTGTAATTTGTTTCTCCAGAACTATCGCCCTTCAATATCTCAGTATCACAATTCTCCAAGCATTTCTCTGTTGAATATTTATGGTGAATGACCCCTCTGCCAGGGATTGCCGTGAGCTCTGTAGTATATCTGTGCTTAGGCATTTGATAGAGCAGGGTCTGTGCTACACCTTCAGAGCAAGCACTATCACTATCCCTCCCCATGTAACACAGGAGCTGAATCACTCACAGAGAAAGATAAATGACAAATGTAGAACCCAGACAACAGCAAAAGGTGATGTAAGGTAGAGACTAATTACTGTTGCTGTTGGGAGTAAAGCCCATGAGTAGAGCAGATATAAAATGAGGCTGCCCCAAACAGGCTGGAGCTGCTTTGGAGTGACTCTGGGAAGGGAGAATTGCCTTGAGAGCCCTAATGTCTCCTACCTTGTCTTCCTTGAAGGCAAAATGGCAAAAAAAGCAGTGACTGATGCACTGAGGAGGGGTACAAAAGTGACCATATGATAGTCTGTGGTATGGATTTAATGTTTCCAGCACTCATGAAAGCTGTGAGCTCTCATCATGAAGGCAGCAAAGTGGACAGGGTTTCTGCCAGGAGCAGTCATGAGGGGGCACTGTACAAAACAGGGAACCAGGAATGTGTTGTAGTCATGTTAATCAGGCATATTCTCAATCATAAACGAGATCTAAACCTACCTGAGGCCTGAAGGGATTATCAGCCCACGTGTGAAGTTGGCTCAATTTCCCCTGCCCTGTATTTGGTCTAAGCAAGAGGCATTGGGCAAGCCAAACCTGCCCTGCAAGCACCCAAGGTTCAGTCACTCACTTGATGTGCTCAAGGCCTGTCCACATCACTCATTTCCTGTCAAATGGCTCCTGCTCGACGAATGCTGCCCTATTGTATATGAAATGAGCTGTTTTCTAGCCTAGAGCTAAGCTGCACCCCTCCCCAGGCTCAGGCACAGGCTCAGTTGTGCCTTCTGTCATGTTAAACCTTTCCCATGCTGGAGAAATTTTGTGGCCCTCTACTGTCTGGGTAGAGACTCACAGATAAATTTTATCAGCAGTCCTTCTGGGTCTGCATTCAGCATTTTTTCAGTCTGGCCATTTATTTTTAGCCCTTCTCCATTACGTCACCCAGTGGTAGCTTTTGATAACTGCCCCAGTTGCAGGGCTTTCCTCAAATATGTTCCTAGGAGCTGTATCAATCTGAATTTCCCCACCATATTTGTTGTCTGCAATGTGTATTTATTGACAGATTCTCTAATTGCTCTGTTTCTATGCAGCACATAAAAGCCATCCCAGAAGGTACGCTCAGTTTACTACATTGACTTAGAGAGGCTAGAGAGAAAACAGAGAGGAGCCTTTCACCCTCATAGCTCGGTAGAGAAGATCATCATGTTAATGCTGCATAGCTGGGGATAGGGCCAACTCCCTGAGGATAAGCATACCCCATGCTTTCCCATGCCTCAAATCATGAGGAAAAGCAGATCCACTCTAGATGTGAGAGAGGTTTTGAAAAAAATGTTCAGAAGTGTGAACCATTTCTGCAGGGTCTTTGCTATAATGTCTAATATTTGTATCTCGTTCACAGAAGGATACTCCTTTCTACACCATATCTTACAGGTTTGGGAGAAAACCTAGCTCAGCCTTGAGCCCAGTTCTTGGCTCATAAAGAACTCAGTTTGTTTGACATCAGATTAATCTGCCTTTTTCTCCTTCTCGACCTTTTTGCTGAGCTGCTGTTAAGGTTTTCTGTTTCTGTTACTATTTTATTATGAATACTGTATAAGGGATAAGTATGTATATTGTGTTGCATGCATGTAACATAAGACAATCTCTGCCCTGAGATACTGGCAGTGTAATACAGAAACAGTTACTGTAGAATGTGAGGAATCTGATTTTCTTTTCATTTTAGATAAATGAAGTAGTAATTAATGTAGTAAAAAATACAGTAAACAAATGTAGTTAACAAGGCATCTAGATAATTTTTTTTAAAACTTCAATTGCCAAATTTATTTTGACAAAGTTTTAGAAATTAAATTGATAAAATTATGCAATGTGACAATGTTTATACTCAGAATCAATATGTATAGTAGTATGTTTCAGGCAGAGTTCATAAGGCTGCAACTGCTTTGTAGCAGATACTACAGTTCCACATGACTTTCCTAAAGAACAGTATTTACAAGCAAATAAATGCTGTTTATGGTATTAAAAGAGCATATTGTATACAGATATTTGTAAACAAACTATGCTATTAAATTATTACTTAGTATTTATTCAATTATTAAACAACTCTCAATTATCATGTACAATTGCAACTTCAGTGCTAAAACGCTGTATTAGATAGGAGCAATGTACAATTATAGTTCCCCATAGTTATCCATAAGCTCTTTTCAGAGAATTAGCTCACGTCAGCTCTCCCCACAAGCAACTGATTACCTGAATATCTGTGGATTCATTGTGTCTAGCACACAAGCTCTCGTTGCCCAGAGCCCTTTCTAGGTACTAACAACATCTTCCCGAAGCATTATTATGATGTTCGAGACCTGCTTATGGTATTTTGAGCTTTCCCAATGAGGTATTTTCAAAGCTCGCTCTTAGTGTGTTTTCTGGCATTGCAACCAGAGAGGGGCTGTGTTTATGGTGCAGACATTAGCATAGTGGCATACTGATATGAACGTGCCCATAGTGCTCGTAGTGGGGTAGGCATGTTACAGCACCATTTTGACTTTGAAAATTACTCCTGTGCCCACTGTTATGGGCAGCAGATTGCTTTCTGACAGAGAGTAATGGGAGTTGCTGCCTCAGGTTGAAGCAAGATGCAACCAAACCTGCACTCAAGGAGGCTTTCTTGATCCCTGCCTTGTAACCAGGGTCCTATGGAGAAAACTTGAATTTGAACTAGTTTGACCTGCACATGCTGTAATAGATGATATTTATATATATCTCCAGCAAGTAAGATGCTATTTATGCTGATGGTAAGTGGATAGAAAAGATGCTGTACCATCTTCCTCTCTCGGACTTTGAGTCTCACCAGGTTTTGTTCTCCTATGCCTAGAGGGTGGATTGCAAATGAAGCAGTTGCCTGACAATTATAAAGAAACTTCTCTCCTATTTCATTTTCAACAATGCTGTTAATAAGTTCTTAAAGCTGCTTCTATTAACTTAGCATGTGATGGCTTTCTGTGCTTTCTCTGCCTTTTCTGTACATTCTCTCTTGGCTCTTTGTAGCCTGCAAGCCTTAGTCATTTCTGTATCTTTATGTGTTATAGCAATGGATTGGAATTAGGTGTCTAGCCCACACAAACCTCATTCTACTGATGAAACATATTCTTAAAGCCTTGGCTTTGATGTCACTGTTAATCAGCACTTGACTTTCAGTTAGATTTCTACTTTGCAAATGTGGGGATCAAAACAGATATTCAGGTTTGTTGAGGGCTGTTTGAATGGCTTCAGGCTATTCTTTGAGACTCTACTGGGGTGAAGCAAATGAGCAAACAAAATGCTCTGCTAGCAAAATGAGAAGCTTTTAATTTTCCTTTAACAGGTTAGGAATTTGGAACAACCTGTTCACATCATCATGAATCACCAATGCAGTGTCTAAGGAATATTTTGGTTGTTATTACTGTAGGATCTGTACAGCTACTGAAGGAACAAACCCAGGCTTTTTTATACTGAATGGAGATAGTGAAATGAAAAGTTTGCAAAGGCCATTGGTAATACTGTCAGTGGGCGACTGTTCACAGACACAGACACAGTATTTTAGGGTGGTATGGGAGGTCTCTCAAATTCTGTGGATAGAAGTATATCTCTCAAAAGTCCCTGTCCTTCGACAACTAAGCTGTAGTCATGCTTGCCTTGTGCCCAGTCCTGCTGATCAGGCTTTGCAGAGTGGATTCCATTAGAAGGGATTCCAGAACAAAGTGAACAAGGGAGTTTCCTCCCCTTCAGCATAAATTGTGGCATGGTGGTTACAGGAAAGATAAGTACAAGGCACTACCTCCTGAGGGAGTTGGGAGAGAACCTGGATAGGGCTCTATTAGTTGTCCTAAATGAAAAAAAAAAAACAAGGCAGAAATTGAAAATGTCAAGTGTTTGGATCTTATCAAGAATCCTTTGGAAAGAGGAGTCTTCATGTACCCTAATACCATGCTTAAATAGCAGTTAACTGTAGTTTTAAATTACATCTGCCCCAGAGCTAGCTGGTTTCATTCAGACTGCACCAAAAAGAGAGGCTTGCATCTCTATCTTCTTTGTCATATGGATATGCCTTTTATCTTTAGTATCTAGGATTTAATATTTCAGGGGAGACTAGACTCTTGCAATTGGGATAGTCTTTACATTTTCAGGGTAACACTTCCTTTGACATATAAATTATGAAACCAGAGTTGTTGATTGGTAACTGCAGAAATATGGAGGAATTAGTCTCATATTTCTCTTATGGGAGGCTGAGAGAGGTTAGCATGTCAATACTTCGTGCTTCTGTCAGAAAGAAAAGCAGAACGAACAGAACCATGATTTTAAAAAGACCTCAACATGCAGATTTGTCAGATATGTGATTGCAGGTCAAAGAGTTTTTAGTGCATCCCAAAGGTTTGGGAGACACGAGGTTAAGAAGCCCTGATGGAACCAGCTTTTGAAACATTGGAATCTGTTAAACTCCACTGGCTACTTGCACTGTGGGCTATACTGGCGTACCTCACAGGCTGCCAAACCAGAAAAGGATCACTAGAAAGGCAGCTTTTTGCTGTAGTTTCTTTCTCTTTTCAGTTAGCTGCTTTTCTTTATTTACTTTACTTTTCTTCATTTACTATTCTCTTCCAACATCTTGGAATAAGAGCTATGCTAATTTGGGTATTGCATCATATTTAGAGGCAATATGGAAGTTACACATTACTTAGTTCACCTAAGTAACTAAATCTCAGTGAATATACCTAAGTGAGTATTAAGGGAGTTTAAAGTGGTGTGATATGCACAGTGAGGGGAAGAAGTAAACTACCCCAGTTTAGACTTCCTCCAGACTTAATTGGCATTCTTCAATGTACTTAGAACCCCTTTGGTTGCTGGCCCAGCATCTTCTCATAAGTCAATTTCTACTTCACACTCTGGAAGTAAAACAGAGTAGAAGCGCACGATTCTGAATGCAATCAGACCTATTATCTGGTTTGATCATTATTTTGTAGAGATTTGATTGCTACTTATGATTTGTAATAGAGGTCATTATTTTGTTACATGCTTTCTGGGTATGATTAAGTCACTTAAATGAAGGCTTTCTTTCAGTTTTAGTTAGTAAGAATAATATACTTGTGATTTCATGTAAATAAATCCAAATTTCCACAAATCTACATGCATTGTACTATGAAAGCTTTTTTGTTAGAATATACAGATACAAGTAGATTAATAAAGTATAGAACTTTGTGCAAACTAAAAATATAATTTTTATGGAAAAATATTTTTTTAAATTTAAATTTCATATAGATTATCTCCAATGCTGCAATACCATTATTCATATGACAGGCTTTGATAGTGGAAGATGTAGTTTCTTCTTGGATATGTGGCCTTTAACAGGAAAAGGAAAGCAGTATTGCTCAACAATCTTGAGTGTTCCAAAAATAAATTTAATATTGTTAACATTTACTTTATTGAAAGTTATTTGATAAGTGAGATGTGTAATTGTTCAACTGCATTGCAGATTTGAGAGTTAGATTTTATTCACAAGTGTTGTTCCCTCAGATATTTTTCCTCAGGTTTCTTAAGGGCCTGTAATGAACTCTAGCAAGTCTTTAATGCTTCTGGGGAAAACTGAGCTAAGTCAGTATTACTCAGTCTTGAGTGAGCCTGTAAATTGCCTCATAGAGATATTTGCCCATCTTGTTAAATTGAGGACCTGGAAGAAAAAGAACAAAGAGTGGGCAGTGAATTAGTTGGGCAGCTCTTCCAAGGAGGCAAGAGATGCGTATGTCTCTAGAGATCACAAAAAGCTGAAATTATGTATAAGGAAAGAGAATTAGGATGAGAGAGTATAGTCCTGAATGGAGAGACTCTGGACCTGAGAAAGGGTGGCGTTGGTTGGTGGTACATGTTGGGCTGGATAGCTTGGTCTCTTCATGCGCTGCTAACTCTTGATGTGACCGGTTCTACCTGAGCCCAGACATTCATCCTGCATCAGTGCTATGGCTTCCCAAAGGCCATTTAGCAACAGAAATGTACAAGAGATGGGGCTCTTGGCCAAACAATTTCATTACCACCTCTCTGTAAAACATTCAGACCCTTTCAACCCTCATATGGACTGAGGACTCCAAAACAATCTACAGAAATAGCTTTCTTATGTTCACGGCTGAACTGGTCCCAGTGCATGAAAGAAAGGCTTCTTTGCCCATCAAGCCACAATAACTTTTCCCCTGTAACTGAAGACTTGCTGGGACAGCTTTATGTAATGGTAGGAGTTCAGATGCTTTACTGTGAAATGCAAATAGCTATTTGTGTTTTGTTAGAGAAACCAAGGCAGGAGATGGCCCTTTTTTTCCATCTTAGATTCCAAATGAGGTTATCTTGCTCTAGAAAAAAACCCCTGGTTTGAGGAATCTTGTGATTCTCCTCTCTTTATTTTGGTGTTGTTTTTTTTAACTGGAAGGGGTTGGGCTTGCAAATGTTTGGATATCCTTTTCCCCTTTTTCCAATGCTCCTTTGACCGAAGATTGTCCCATCATTTCTATTCGGCTGCGACAACTGGCTCTGTGTTTGTGCTTCAAGTGAGCTTAGCAGACTTCTTTGTCTTGTTACACTGTCCTTACATAAAGATCCAGGAACTCAACCATTAATTGCATAAGTAATCTTTTTCAATAGAAAATGCCTTCTCGGTTCGCAATGGAAGCTGCTCATGTCTGTCTTTTCTGTGTACCATAATTTTCTCTCTACATGGTTTCTGAGCTAACATGCATCAAAATACATGGTCGAACCAAAGAGGCAGTTTTCCTGGACCTGCCTCAGAAAGCAGCATTGCAAGTTGAAATTCCCTTTTTAAATTCAACTTCTCCCTCTTGGAAAAAATTCACTAAAGTCAAAGTACCACTTTTTATAGCCTCAGTAACTCCTTCAGGATTTTCAAAGTCAATTCAGCTCTAAGCTGAAGTAATTATGGCACATGCTATAAACCACAAGCACTGTAAACTCAGCATGGACTGCTATATCACCATCTTGGAGCATATCAGTCTCCTTTTACTCTAATTTGTTATACGCACTGTTTCTTTGGTGGCTTTTTCTTACCTCACATTTGTCTATTTATCTATTAAAAGAAATGAGAATGTGGCCTGTTCCCAATCCATAAAAAGATAGGACACTTTTGAAGCCATGGAACTTGAAATTAAGGTAGCTTTAGAGCAAAAAATAATAAATTGTACATTTTTCTCCATGTTGTCTCTTCTGATGGAAAGCAGTACACTAATAACTTAAGGCTATTGGTAAATGAGACTGTGCCTCCCAGCAGTGAAGATCCCTTTGCACTAATTTTTTTATTGTAATTTTTAATTATTTTTTTATTGTAGCTGTACTTGCTACATTCAACTTATATGCACATGCATAGAACTCATATGTAAGAGACAGGCTTTTTTCAACAAGGCATCTCTAAGAAGCAGGCAAGGAAACCTTGGATGTTTTCTTTGTAAGGTTTGGCAGATTATGAAAGAATAAGCCGTTTGCAGTGCCTCATACCTGAACATTTCCTTGATGTTTATAAGATTTACAGAGGAATTGGTTTTCATTCTTTTTTTCTTATTTTTTTGCAAACGTATTCTCATCCCAGTTTTGCCCAGGCCTGAATATGAAATACCAGACTACCACAAGAAAGCCTAGGCATCACAATACTTCTCCAGCTCAAGTAACAACTGAAAATCTCATGAGACAACTTGCAGAATTCCAGCACAAACTTGTAGAACCAAGATGTTTACATAATTTATATGAGGTGGGGCTATATGTACATTAGGTGGTTAGCTACAATAAAAGCTAAATTTTCAAAGTTGCTCAGCACATGCAGAATCTGGGCGTCAGACCCCTACAGAATGGTGATAAAATCCTTGGTCCCACATAACTGTGAGAAGGGGAAAATGATTTTTTTCCTGCCCTTTTACAGGGTTCAAACCAGTCTTTATTTTAGACCACAAGTGTCACTGCATATCATAATTACTACGACTTAACATCTCTAGGTGGTAGCAGTTCGAGGCTTCGAAACATCTCACAATAGTTAGCTTCAGGAAGTACTCAAATATTCACATCAGACTGTTTGAGTAACTAATATGACATCTATAGATGTGATAGAGTAATAAAAACCTACCCCTCACCTTCATAAGGAATGATGGAATTCTGGTCCCACTAGTGTGTAAACCATATCACTGCCAGAAAATGAAGGCGACCTTGATGAATGCCACCAAAAGTTCCTCTGCTGTTAAACGTTTATGGCTTATCATATGTCCTTTTATTTTTCTAATTCAAACTGGTCTGAACATGAGGAACAGCTTTGTGAAGCTCAGTAGCTTCAAAGAACAAGGGTATCAGTGCTTAAGATCTCTACACTGAAATATCTTGGATAAGAGGGAAAAAAAATTTGCCAGGGTCACTGTCCACAAGGAGATAAGGGTGATAAGCATGTTGTTTACACTTTGATCTTGCATGAAAGATCATTAAAAAACACTCATTGACTGTGGATTGCACAATCCAAGAGCAACAACATGTATTCCAATCTTAAAATACCTCAAGATGGAACGAACTTCTGCACTGCCACATCTGACAGGGTGCTTCATGAAACTTTGAAAGATACAGGTCTTGGAAAACCAAAAGAAAACAACCAGTGAGCTTACAGGACAGATTTTTTTAAAGAAAAATCAGTTACCATTGTTTTCTAAAATACTTGCTGGCCACAAAACAATGTGATTTCTCATTCCTAGAGGATGAAGTTACCTCTACGAACCTATTCCTTCCCATTCTAAAATGTGGCAGAGTACAAGAGACATTTCTCAGACTGATTCCCCCACCACAGAACTAGTATATTTTAAAAAGAGGAGAAGTGCACTTTATGCGGAAATGAGAGAGGGCCCAAAATGCCTTTTAATTTATTTTTATAATAAATATCATTAAACAGAATTTTGAGGCCATATATTTTTATTTTGTATACAGTGCTTATATTGTAGAAAGGAGCCATTTCACGAATGATTGAAATAAACAGTTGCTAACAATGAAGTCACTATTTTATTGAAACCTCATAAACTTTCCTGGATGATTTGGGATTTTTTAACAACATTTTTCAAGGCTGAAAAGAAAAAAATGGAACCCTACTTTTGGCAGAAATGAAAAATTATTTGTGTCAGCTTCATTTGGACGTGGAAAACCTGTTTCAAACCATTCATGGCTCCACCTCTCACAAGCTATTTATTATGTACTATAAATTACATATAACATGTAACATAAAAATTAAATAGAATTGTTCTGGAACCATAGATACAGATTGAGAGTTAATTAAATGAATGCATGGGGAAAAAACCGTGTGAGATTCAGGACTAGGGGTTCCCTGCTGTACCTATTTAATGAAGTCTCATCCATCTGATGGCTCCTGGACCCACTCTTCAACACTTCCACAAAAATGTCACAATCTTTATGGGGGAAAAGTGTGGAATGTGCCTTACCCACATCGAGTACACCATTTTACAATTCCAATCCAATTAATTAAACCTCTATTCTTCATGCATGAATGGCTGTCTCTCAGTTACACACCCAAGGCAAAGCTCCAAGGGGGCCAGGGAGCCAAAAAAGAAGGTACATTCCCAGCTCTCATTTACTTAAATACATATTTTTGGTAAAAACAAAATGTTTAAAATAACTTCAAATAAAAGTATGTCTATTTCTCTGGGGCCAGAGCATCAATAACTTATGTCTCAGGAAAATGAGCTTTTGTTATTTTTATTTTTAATGCAGAGTCATAATTAAAGCAGGGAGGAGAGGACAGCCTCCTCTGTGAATGAGAAAATTAGACTCAGTGTGGTGAGATGGGAGGGTAGAAGGAGACTTCTGATGCGTGATTAAATGAAGAGGCAGTATGGTGAGGGCAGATGAGACACAGCACAGTGGGAGTACAGAAAGCAGGGTGAAAGAAATAAACAGAAGACAGGATGTTAAAGTACCATAACCTGACTGCACTCCTGAAGAGTTAAAAATGAACTGATCATCTGTCGGGAAACCACACAAGAGGGGGGTGATTCGATTCTAGTCCAGCCTCCCTGGGTAGGAATGTTGCTCTTCTGTGATTAAGGGAGAAGAGTAACTATTTTCTTCTTACTGCACCGCGTTGCACCGTTATTCTTAGCACTCAATTTCTAAATGTGTTTCCTATAGATCATCTGTCATTTCAGTGTTAGAAACAACCGTGCTATTTTTTCTGTAATCATATGGAGTCTTTTCATTTATGCTCTTGTTATTTATACTGATCAAAACCTCAATCAATTCATGGTATTGTCTGGACACCCAAGATCCAGCTCAGGGAAGCACTTGCTCAGGTTCTCTCTTCTACTGCAAATTCACCCCAAGATAAACGTGCTATATTAGAAATAGCAACATGTACAAAAATTATCCTTGCTGCCTCAGAACCACCCAGATGTCAACAAGAGGTCACAGACAGGAATGACCTCTTCCAAAATTAGCCGTAGTAGTATAGAATGTTGCAGATTCCTCTTGTTGATGCCCGCCAGACAGTATTGCTCTCTATGGGAAGAATCATGTTAGTGCTGCCCAAAGGCAGTGGCTGTCATTGTAAATAGTCAGTCTTTTCGGTAAAACACCCCACCACAGCCAGCCTTGCCTTGTCAGAGTGGCAGGCCTTGCTGGTACCGTGGCATCAGCTCTCCCCTCCTTTCCTCAGTGATGGTTTCTGTGCCACTATGAACAAAATGCCAGTGCAAGTATGTCCTTGACAGGTGCTATTAGGACTGGAGATTGTTTCACCTGTTGCAATTACACCTTGGAACTTTTTTACACTTTTGTGCAGAGGTGAGATTTCCCAAATGAAATTATTTTTTCCAACTGTATTGCAAGTTTGAGGCATTTCACCCATTTACATATCCCTTCAATCTGTCATCATTGATGCTAGAAGGGAAAAACCTGAAATAGAGAGGGAAAGCTGACAAGTCCTAAAATTAAAAAGTTATTGATTAAGCCATTTGACTTGTTCTTTCATTCCAGTATTGTACTCCAGGAAACAAATGTTTAATTTATTTTGGATAAAGGGATTCAATTTGTGATAATGCCACGGAAATATAATTTCCTTACAAACTCAGATTTCTCATAGGAAAATGTTAATGAGTCTTTTCCATTGCACTAAAAATACCATGTACAAGAGCTGGTTGAGTAGTGCCCAGACAATGTTTTTGAACATTTTTCAGAATTGTGCTTGGTTCAAGAAAATTTATTTCCCATTGTTCTATTTGCCAACATTTACACAAACAGTCTTTGTTTAGGTAAAGGTTGGCTGGTTCCCTAAAAATTATCAGTTCATTCAAAAACAAAGAACAGATACAGTATCATGCCATTAAATGGCCAAGCACAATCTTTATTGCTAATAATAAATGTTTTATTTTGCAAGCAACCTTTAAGATCAAAATTGTTCATAAAAAATGCAAACATACCTGATATTATGCAAAGCATAATTTAGGTATTATTCATCTGCAGAAAAAATATCATTGCCTGTTTGCATCGATAAATGTGATTATTAAATATATTGCCAGAACTCTGACTTAGTCCACAAATACTCATTAAAGGGAGAAAATTCAGAACATTATCACAATTCCTTCCCTGCAATTAATTAAATGTATTGTTTAAGAATGTAATTTTTTTCTCACTCCAAAGTGTTTTATTTTCAAAATACAAGGAAATAGAAAGACCTTAGCATTTATCCTATTTTGATGCAGTGGCAACATTACAGTAGTAATCAGAGTAGTCAGTCAAAATTGGGCCTTCCTTGTACATAGTGCTAGTAAAAGACATTAATTTCACGAAGTACATAACCTAAAGTTATTTCAACAAAATAAATGCCTTTGAAATTGTGAGAACATAGTTCATCAACTCTTCCCTAAATTACGTAGTACAGTTCACCAGCAAATGCTGCATTCTCTATTAAAATTTAACATATTATAATTTCATAATTAGTGCTTATTTCAGGCTGGAGGAATTGCTGTTGTTTTTTCAAAATTCTCATCACATTTTTCAAAAATAATTTTACTTTTTTTTTTAAAGGAGGTTTGAAGTACTGGGGGAAAAACTTCTAAAATGCGATATGAGTGTTGTCAATGCCGTAAGTTATACCTGAGTCTGTAAAAAACCTGAAACAGTACCATTGAATGGTAGGGTTTGTAAAATTTGCTCTAACATGTAAAATTAGTTTAGATGCCCCATGATAATAATCTAAAAAAATTAAATGACTGATTTTGTAATTATTTTATTACTGCTAAAATTGATTATGAAAGAAAGGGACAGTAAAATATCAGTGGTCTCACACAAGGTGGATTTAATAATAAAATCTGATTTCAATAAACAGGGAGGTGGCTTACCCCAAGTTCTAGGGTTTAGCCGTGGAGCTGCTCTCCACGTACACCAGGGATGTGACTTTACTCCCTGTAGCCCATGTTAAGACCTCCCCAGTTAAGGATGTTCTTGTGCTCCTCTGGCTGAACAGCCATGAGCTGTCATAGGAGGAAGGTGGGCAAGACCAGCAGAAAGCAATCAGCACACATCATTCCATTCTGCTCTGCAGCCTTCTCTGGGAAAGAGAGCTGCTGGATCAAACACAGCAGAGCTCTAGCAGGCTCACGGTTCATGGCTGACTGTGGGCTGGTCATTGCTCTCAGCCCAGATTTCCCATGGCCGCTTTCCTGTTAGTTTGCAGGGAGGAGTCATCAAACCTATTTCTCTCACATTCCGCTCTACAAAGTGAAAGGAAAATATTTTCCATATCACACCAACTTCATCCTCAAGAGCAGCAGATCTGGAAAAACCCAACCCTAGAACTGTATGAAAGTTCTGGATTCAAATAGTAATTTTGGGTGAAGTTGCATCTTCATATAAACTTGATGATAGTTGCCCATGCACTCAACTGAAATTCTAAATATAAGCCCCCTTGAACTCTGAGACAGTTCAGTTTGGTTTTCCTGTGTCTTTATAGTGAACCCAACACTAGTTTTATGTTTCTTACTAATTTTAGATTTGGTTATAAACATTTTTGCTATTTTTCTTGTGTATTATTTCCTTTTCTATGAACTTAGGAACTAATTGTTGGGGGTTTTAGTAAATCTGTTGGAGGTTTCTTGTAAAGCTTTTTGGCTATGTTTGTTTTTAGAGCCTGTAAATCCTATTATGTTTTATAAGACAACAGATTACTCAAACTAATATATTTAGTAATATGTTAAACTGTGTCGGTGTTTGTTTTATTTCTTGAAGAACTGTCATAAAAGTTGTAGATATTTAGTGATATTTATTAAGAAGCGTAGTACTCATCAGATCAAACCAGTAGTTTCCTTTACCTAAAGTCATCCAAAACATATTCTTCATCCTTTCCTTTTTTCTCACTCATAGCCTCCTAATATTGTCAAGATTGATGTCATCATTTATCCGCTCCAGAATGCTTTATTCCCTGGAAACTAATTGGTGGGAGGGGGAGAGTGGCAACGAGAAGCCAAATTTATTTTAGCAGTGTTGGTTTTTATAAAAAATAGTATGTTTCATGAAACAGTGGTACCTAATATTTCTTCACACTAGTAGTTTTCTCCTTGTTGACTCATCCTCCATTCATTCTCCCTTCCCTGCCCCCCATAGCAAAATAAGAAAAACAGATTACTGTAAATTTTGGCATAGACGGTTATTTGCTTCATTTTCTTAGAAGTCACATGCTTTGGATTTCCTCTTGTTTATGATATATTGAAATGTCTTCCAGATGTTTTTAATTATAAAAACTTTTCAGGAAAGCAAAGTAATCCATAATAAAATTTCCTCTACATATTTTAAAATAGCCAATAAATTAGTGTACTGTAGCTTATCAAACTGCCACATAATTCTACATTTGACCCCGGTGCAGTAAGGTCTGGCATTTCCTTAAGACAGCTAGTTTGGTCGGAGGCAAAGCAGGCTTCCCTAGGCATAGTTTCAGTTCCTCTTCCAAGGGAGAGTGTTCCCTTCCTGGGGCCAAGCCAGCTGTGCGAGTGCTCATTGGTGCAAGCAGCTCCGATTTCCTACACAAACACAGCCACCTCTGCTGCACCAGCTTGGAAGAAGCAGATGTGTGGCATGGGGTATCTCAAAGTTTGGATTCAGGACAGAGACAAAGAGAAAATATTTTAGCTGCTTCTTTATGTTGCTGATGCTGTGCTGCATGAGCTTTTCATTTATACATTTTGGGCAGGTGCCCAGATTGCTGTGGTAAAATCTGGAAGAAAACACAATAAAAATAAGATTTGTTCAATTTTGAAGGACATATATGTTGGGGGGGAGGGGGGTGGGGAAGGTTTTAATCATAAAAGACATTTTCAAATGGTCAAAGAACTAGATGAATGACAACAGCTCTGAATTCTTAAAAATCTTTCTAGATTCTACCCCTTGTATACATTCATCTGTTTGTTCATCCTAATGACACATGTGGCAAAGATTCTTACGCTATGCCTGTATTTGTATAAAGAGTTAAGGAAGGAAGGGCAATTGGAAATAGAAATCAACTTTCCCATTTCTATGATTTTTCAAGCTGTGTGTGTATATGTGTGTGTGGTGGGTTTCTTTTTTCAGAAGTAACCAAGATCTGAAAGAAAGTTATAGTTTCACAAACATTTGATCAAAGAGTTATTAGGTTGTAGGATCATGGGTTTAGTGGCCTGCACGTATCTTTAAATTTGTCCTGCCAAAAGATCTCTCTCTAAGAAAGAGGAATTTCAGCCCATGTCCTGAAAGACAGCAATACAAAAGAGTAAGCATGTGCATTTGGTTCTAACCAGGTATGGGAGTTCTGTGGCACTCTAAGGTGAATTTGAGGCATTAGGTCTAGGAAAATGATGTAGAAACTGTAGAAGTGGGAAAGCGTACAGCATCATAATGGACAACATCCTCTTGCCTGTCAGAATCGGTTCTCTTCCAGAGGTGGGAAAGGAAGGAATCAAGCTAAAAAAGAGGTTTGTATATTTGGGGGATTTTTTTCCCAGAGTGTCTAAACACAGCAGGACTTGTAATAAAAGCAAATTACTGTTAATGTAGCTATTCTACATTCTCAGGTGGCATAAATGTTGTCTGAATGGTGAAGGTGAGCTCTGTTGGCTTGCACCACTCGAAGCTCTTGCCTTTCCTCACTAATTTTCCTTGAATACTATTTCATCAGCCAGATTTGTAAAGAACGGTAAATAACCATGCAAAACTCCAAGCTCTTTTTCTTCATTAAAAGAGTAAAAGCAAATATTTCACCTTGCTATTGAATCTATTTGTATTTGCTGCAAAAGCAGCACAGGGCAGAATTTGAACCCAGTTTTAGCAGAGAGGAGGCAGAATGCTAAAAAACAGAGGTTAAGACAAATTTCCTTTATATACCTCTTGAAAACAGTAACTGATGGTAGTCTTGCCATCAAACTAGAAAATGACAATCAGTGATAAACAAGCTGAATTTTTTTAAAGGCTCATGAAGTAAATTACATGTGATTTAGAGCTTCTCTGTGTAAGGATGGTGGAAGGACGTGAGAAGGAAGGAGGCAACTACAGACCTCGCTACCATGGCTTAGAACTTTGGCCAAATCTTCAAAGGGATATAAAATGGTAATGCCACCACCGCCCAAAAAATCACCTCCCAGAACTATCCCATGTTTTCAGATGCCAGAATCTATTGGTCTTCATTCTTAGAGTCCTTTAAGAGCTATAGATCCATTTATTTCTTGGCAAGAGTCAGGCGGCACTGCCAATGTTGACTTGTCATGCGTTCCTCTGCTGCCTGCACTCCATGAGTGCTGTTGTACATAGTCAAAGCTGTCACTGAGACCAAGGGAAGTTTAGGCTTGAGTTCGGCTGAGATGAAGGGTATCACTTACCTAACAACATCTCATCTGCTGCAGTAGGTTTCTGTGGTATTTGACTCATTTTTTTAATGTTAAGACAGGAAAACCATTTGCCCTTCTGATGCAGTGACACTGAAGACCCATACAGACAGCAGTGAAGTGAGATGAGCCATGCCTTTAGAAAACAACATATTATTAAATATTTGACTGCATTTTTTTATTATTTGCTGGACACTAGTAGTACCTGTAGTGCTAGAGTTACTGTGGAGTCAGTATAAAGCTGGGTCTCTTCCCTCATATATATTTCCCACATGGAGAGTGAGGGAATTACATTACTAAGGAGGATTTTCATGGGAGACAGAGCAACCTTGGTGGTCACAGTCTGATGCCTGGTCTTGCTGTCACCAGCACTGGCAAGATGGGGAGAATGGGACTAGGTAAAAAGAACTGAAGCCAAGGATTCACACATTTCAAACAATCTGATAAAATCCTTTACTGACCAACCTTCTGTTAAATTAGCCAGCTGTTGCCTAATCCTGTTCTACAATGAAAAGCTGGTGCTATAGTGTCCAGTCTTTGTGTCTTTGAACCAGCAGAGACTAGCAGTGCTGATTTTTTTTTAAAATGAAGTTTTCCTTAGATTCCTTTTTATTCAGCTGCTCTTTTCTTGCCCTAGAGCTTTATCCCACTCCCTGAGGGGTGCCCTGCTCCCAGAGGAGTTTCCTGTCTGTCTGGGTTTGAAAGACAGGCATCTGCCAAGGAAGGTGGGAACCTCCTTTGGAATAGAAAATGTGATCCCCTTCCCTCTGAATTATTATAAGTCCGTAATTATGGGGCTTTCAGGCAAAGATATGGGGAAAGGAATAACAGTTCTTTACTAGTATGTATATGTGTAACAAGGCAAACAAACAACCACAACGGCAGCAGCGACAAACAAACCCAGGAGGGCAGGGACAGCCTTCTCTGGGCTGCAGGCACTTTCCCTTCGGTGTAGTTACGGTCACAGCCGGCAGGGGGTGCTGCTGGCTCCTGGCCGGGCAGGGCAGGTGCAATGGTTCCCCCGCACCTGCAGGGGGCGCTGTGGTGTGAGCGCCGTCGCATCTCCCTCACGTGGTCATGGTGGGTACAGCCAGCGGAAGGGATGGAAAAGGGGCTTCGTTTACAAACTCATGGCAAGCAGCCGGTCCCGGTGCCCCTCTGGATAGCGAAATGAGCTGTAGCAGGAACCTCAGAAGCAGCAAGGGAAGGAGAAGACAGCAGGAGATGGAACCCTGTGGTGACGGCAAATTCTTCCCACAGCGACCGCAGTCTGTCTCCCCTCTTATGCCCAGAGTGAGAGAGCTGGAAGCTGCACCCAGCCCCTTCCCCCCAGCCTAAAATCTCGTGGTAACTCTGCCCCTCCCAAGAGAAAACCCCCCAGGTAAGACAGTAGCCAGCTCCACCCTTGCCCCTCCTCTTCCTCCCAGCCACATCATTTGTTCTCTTAATTATTGATAGTTATTGTCTCTTAGCAACAAATGGGAGAAAATTCCCTAAGAGAAAGAGAAAAAAAAAGGGAAAAGTCCTAACCCCCAACACCGTCCCTGCAGGATGTCACTGTCAGAACTGTCCCACTGAAGGGGAAGTGGTGGCATTGTTCTGCCAAGTGACGGTAGGTCCTTCTCAGCTGTGGTGTGTCAGCAGTAGTTTTTAAGCAGTGCCTGTCTTTGTAGGCAGTTTCACAGGCAGAGATGGGCAACTGTGCTCCAACTATGAGTGTACAGACTTGTCCTCTCACAGTGACTGTGCTGGCCACCCAGGGCCTTGGACCCCAGACGTTTCACAGAGAAACCTGAGGAACTTGTGAGAGAAAAGCTGAGCTACAGGTAACGGAGAAGGTGTTGTTTTCTCTGGAGGAAGGATTTAAAGTGCTTTCTGGTATTTTTGCTGAACTAAAGCTATACAAGACACATACTGAGGGCAGTGAGGGGAGCAGAAGCAATGCCAGTGTCCTGGTCTCTGGAGGTGTTCAGTGGTCTAAACCACCTGAGAACTGGCTTTTCTTTTCACATTTCATTTGCCCTTCACAGCTGCAAAAGGCAGCAGAGCAAAGGAGCAGTGGGCCCGAGGCCTTCCAGCAGTCTTTGTGGGAGTGCACTTAGAGCCCTCAGCCTACCTGTGGGAATAGAGCTGGGGAGGAACTTGTGGGATATTTGCTGTCTGGCTCATCCATCAAGGAATATTTATTTGTTCATTAATTGATTTTATGAAGATTGTACGGACTGCACATGCAGCTCCTCAGTGCTCAGTCTTTGTTCAGAGTTTACAAGCCATGACTTGACGGCAATACGACAGCATAGCCTGCCTCCTGCTCTTGGAGCACATGGTGTATGGCAGGATGCTACGGGAGAGACTGGAAGAACAAGACACAGTACTGTGCCTTTGTAGACACAGTTTTCCACTTTTTGGTTGGTTGGGTGGGTTTTTTCTTTATTTAAAAGTTTTTGAAACATATAAACACGACTTTAATATTTCCATTGGACTGTACTAGAAAAGCAATTGCGTTAGGGGGACTGTCCACACAAAATTATAAAATCGGATGCTGGCCTAGCTTTCTGTGTACATTAAATTTCCATTAAAAAAGAAACAGAAGCATACAAGAAGTGAGAGGAGTCACCCAGGAGGACTTCAGAGGTACTGTATGAATGTACAAGGATGGAGTGAGGAAAGCTAAAGCCCTGGGGAAGCTGGATCTGGTAAAGGGTGGCAAGAAAGGCTCCTGCAGGTGCATTGTCAGCACAAAGAAGGCAAAGGAAAATGTGGGCCTGCTGCTCAGGAGGGTATGAAGGATAAAGAGCCGGGCTCTTCTCAGAAGCACGCAGGCAAAAAAACAAGTGACAAAAAGTACAAACTGAAATACAGAAAATTCCACTTAAATGTAAAAAAAAAAAAAAAGTTTTTAATTGTACCGGTGAATGAACACTGAAACAGATTGCCATGAAGTGTTGTGGAGTCTCTGTCCTTGGAGACACTCAAAACTGGACTAGACACAGCAATGAGCAACCTGTTCTTGTTGACCCTACTTTGAGCAGTGGTTTGAACTGAGCAGTCTCCAAAGGTGCCTTCCAGCCTCAATAATTTTGTGATTCCGTGAAATTCTATAATTTGCAATTTTAACAAATAGCTGTACTAACACTTTGGACTAAATTAATTTCTCTGTAAATCAATTGAGTATTTGTTATCAAAACTCTGTCAACTTAATTTAACCTAGACCTAAGTGTTCCATAAACCTTTTATTGAATCAGAGGTCAACAGTAATGTGTGCAGCTTTTGATTCCAATGAAATCGACCTGTGGGGGTTTTTTCAACAAATAAATAGTCTTTTCTGAAAGTGAAACTGGCTGGAAGCAAAAGTGAAACTTGCTTTATTGCTTTTCATTGTTCAAACCGGGAGAAACAGCAAAAGTAAATGGAGGTCATAGGTAGTTCTAAGTAAATTGAATTAAAAATATTAATTTGTTTACCATAGCAACACCACTTCCAGTAATACGATGAAGAAATTAGAGTGTTTACTGTTACACTTATTACATTGGCAGAGCCCTTTTGATCTTTTGTTTGAGCTTCTGTAGCTTTTCTTCTTTTCATCACAATTCTCTTACCCAGCTCCAGTTCTTCATGGTTGTAAATACCTGTAAGATGCAAGTTGCTATAATTTGAGACTGTAAGAGGTAGGCTAGTGTAACTTATGCAAAGAAAGGGAGTAATTTGCTCTGGAATGAATGCAGTCGTCTGCTGTCATTGGCTCCAGGAGGGATGCTCATTTGTGCCCGTGTGTGCTGAGAAGGGTGAAGGCTGAGTTAAAGCAGATCAGGCCTGCTTTATTTTACTCACTCCTGTTGTCTGTTTTGCTGAAAATTCTGTTTGATCCTGAAGTCCATTTGTGTTGTTGGGTTGCTAGCTTGCACACATTTCTTTTGCCACTTACACCCGTAAGAGCCATGTTCCTTGCCATCCTGCACTCTGGCTGCAGCTGCTGGCCATTAGCAGTGGTTGGCTCTTGGGAACCACTACCTGGTTTGCAACCCCTTGGTTTGGTTGGGCTCATTTTAGGTAGCACATTCTGCAGTGTGGGTTAAATTAATGTATATTGCATAGACTAGTGATACTACATGGACCTAGAGAGAATCCTGCCCACCAGGCATCTCCCCAGTGGCTGTGGATAGCTGACAGCATTTTTTTAATCACTCCTAAACTGAAATAAAAGAGGTCTGTGACTGTCTACATTCCTTAAGCAGTGTACAGGAGTATGTGTCTGTGTAGTTCTTTTGGTTGCAGGCTTTCTCCATGCTCCTTATACACGACCTATAGATATTCCGCCATATACTTATTCCATGGACTCCATCTTCCTTCCCTTGGCAGTAATGCTGATACTTGGCAGGACCTTTTCTTGCCGCTCTTATTATAAGTGAACTCCCAGTACCTAAACAGATTCTTTTTAAACTAATTTACTATGCACAATTTTATCTTATTTGTTTTGTCTTTCTTCCAGCTCCATCTTGAAATGACTCATTGTAAAAGGTTTATTTAAATTTTTGAAGTTCCTTTTTAAAGCAACCTCTGGTTCAGCAGTGCAAGATGCTGTAGTCCGACAATACCAAGTCTTCTTTTCTTAATTCTTATATGTTTCTCTTCCTAGTTTCCTTGTGGAATAGGTGAGAAAAGCAATTGCCTCCACTGCTTAATGCCTCACAACTCAAAATATCACTCCTTCAGTGTAATTTTGAATCCCAGCCCAGCTGGTGGTTCTTAGATTTCAGGTTCTGAATATGAGTTAATCACTTTCAAATTAATCACTGAGAACAGTACTTCTGTCAAAGAGTTGTCTTTTTTTTTTTTTCCCCTGGAAGGTTTTCCTGATTTTACAGATGCAGACCCTGAGAAAAGAACATTCTCATAGAAATACCAAATACAGAGAAAAATATTAAAATTTTCAATTTTTTCCTGTTTCTTTAAAGTGCTTGTTCTCTTCTATTGTCATATAGTACAACAAAGATGTGTGGTATATGCTGCCTTTGCATGTAATTGGCCTATTGGCCTTGTTCTTACTTATTTGTGATTTCATCAAAATTTAAATTGAAACTTCAGTGTTTTTGTGAAGGCCTGTCTTTTGAGGAGCACTTTTTACCTTTTTTTATGAGCAATTAGTGGGGTAAAGATTCTCCTTTTTGTCTGCTGTCTGTGGACAGTTCTCTTCAGAAACAAGTTAATGGATAATGTCCCAGCTCTCACCAGGAAGTTTGGGTTTTAATAACCTGCCTGCATATGAAAACATATTATCAACTCTGAAGACAGAAACAGTGAAACTGTTTAATGAACTGGGATACACTTTCAGCTTTGGTCATTAAGCACACAGCCCTGATCTTCATCCTTAGTTTCTTATTGATGCTAGCTGGATTGATGAAGAAGGGTGTGGATTGATTAAATAGGGTGTAAAGGCAGTCATGTAGTTTTCTTTTTTAAATTTACCCCCAAGGGCGTTTGTTGAGGGCCATACTGCTTCCTTCCACAGAGGCAGACAGAGGCTGTAAGGTGGTGGTTCCTTTGTTGAACTCTGCAGGGCTGAAATGCTTTTCTGGATAGACTGGGTGAGGACTGTTGCAATGTAATGCAGATAGTTAAATGTGAAACTACCAAGGGAGGCTTCTGAAAAAATCTCCCCTATATGATGATTACAAATAAAAAAGTGTCACAACAAGTATGGGAAGCATCATCATTTACTTCTAATATTTCACTGATAGTAGTATTCACATCTTAAAGAGGTAAAAAATGCAGCCAATGATTTTGCAGTCAGATCAGGGTATTTCCTTACTTGCATTGAGTTGACTAAGAGTGAGCATGATTTCAGTGAAAATTCTTGACTTTAAATTGTTTATTTTGAAGTATATAGAACAGTTTCTCTTTTTGAATAATAGTGCACACTCTGAAATAAATTTGAGGTACTAAAAATATTACTGGAAATAGTTCACTCTTTTAAGACATAACGAATTGTTAGAACCCTTTTAATAATGTTTTCAGTAAAGTATTTAATAATGAATCACAGAGTGGCAGATACCTCACATTGGATGTGGAGATTTTGTCTAGGCTTTTTTTCAAACCTGAACTTCCTGTGAAGAAAAAGAGCCTGACAAAGAAACAGTGAAAATGAAAACCAACAGGAACATAGCAAGAACATTTTGAAAAATTGTCAACCATCTTCATTCACAAACAATGAGTTCCTGAGCCAGAGAGATTTGATACTCCTCACTGAGAGAACGAATGTAGAAAGGAAAGACAGGTCTGTAGTCTGTTCTGCCTTTCCAGATGCTTGTTTCCTCCCTACTCCAGTATGGTGACTGAGCTGTTCAGATGAGAACCCTTAACCTGTATTCCTCAAAAAGTGAACTGGACTGTCTTAATTGATTTAAATAATACTGTCACTGTAAGTAGGGTTCATTTTCACTGAAACGAGTGGGGGCATAAAGAAGCAGCCCTAGTTAACAGATTTGATATGACCCCCAGCAATGAGGCAATGACAAGTTGCTGAGGATAAAAGCATTTTCAGCCTGCAGAGCTGTGAGGAGAGGAGGATCTGTGTACACAATTTGCTTAGTCCACACTGAAAGGCAGATGATTGAGAAAGGGCATAAGATGAGCCATATTAGACCCAAAAGCTCATCTAGCCCCATCCTTGTCTCAGGTGTCATCAGAAGTTGAAGAATGTAGCTATTACCTTCTGAAATAGTATTCTGAACACAAATAGACTGTTCTAGCCCTGCTGAGCCAGAAGAGAGATTTTCCTCCTTGGTAAACCTTCACAATTTTTTCCTCAAGAATCCAGTCACAAACTTGTTTAAACCTTTGCATCCAACGTGGCATCCTTCTCCAAGTTGTTCCACAGCTTGACTGTACATTACACTGGTTTGAGTGTGGGAGTGTGGGATCTGTTCATGTTATTTGATGCTTCTGAGCTCTTACATGGGAAGAAGCAATGAATGGATCTCCCGTTACTGTTGCCATGCCACTTCCAGTTCCATAGGTATCTATCATATCCTCCCCATGGCATGTCTTCACACTGAGCCATGCCAGCACGTTTGATTGTTTCCTGTCCAGCAGTCATTCTGCAGCTTTTATTATCCTTGCCACTCTTCTGCATGCCTTTTCTATTTGTATATCCATTTCAGAAGTGGGATCAGAACCAGCTATAAGGGCTCTGTGGATTTATGCACTGATGCAGTCCCACTCTACTTTCACAGTGATTCCTAACATTTAATTTGCTGTTTTCTTCTGTCAACTGTTCTTTGAGCTGAGGATTTCATTATCTGTTATGTTCTCTGTATTACTTATCTGGCTATTTTGTTACCTACACTATGCTATCGAGATCTTCCTCTCGGTGCAGTAATGAGCTTGGAGACCGTTGTTTTAAACGTAAAGTCAGAGTTGTTGATTCCATATGTTTCCCTTTACATTTGCTTACATTAAATTTCATTGATCAATCTGTCACCCAGAGATTCGTCTCATGAAATCCTTTTGCATTTCTTCATAGGCAGCCCATGTCTTTGCTACCTTTAGTCCAGCCTCTGGATGAAGTATCTTAATCCCCAGCCTTACTTCTGGAGCCCCTTTAAAAGCAGACTTCCTAAAAGCTCCTGCTGGATGATGCTAACTGATGCTGAAAGCGTTAAGTTCCAGGCAGCAGGGTGAAAAGAAGGTGTTGGTGTCAGGTTCCTAAAGGTGGAAAGCTGACGTACTTATGTATTGTGCAGCTTTAATAAGTGATAGAAGAAGTTCAAACAGAGCTCTTGAATGACTGTGCAGGGTGCTGAAGAATATTTTTCCCCAGTTGGCCCCTTCACCATATGTACAGTATTATTACTGTAAGTGTATTGTACTATATAAATGAATGATTTAGTGATTTATCCACTCTGCCATGACTATGTGACCAATCCCTGTTACTAGTTCATTCTCAGACCTTTACAGTGGCAATAGATGAGGCTCTGTATTCCAGAGCACTACCTGCTCTTTAGGCAAGAAGACCTGACTGGGTGTATGTTATTGGCCACTGGAGCATGCCTTCATGTGTCCATCGAGCTTAAGTCTGGAAAGAGCAGTCTGGGTCTGCATTCCCAGAAGAATGGGCTTCCAGGGTGGCTATAAAGTCCCAAAATTGTTTTCCTGGGGTGAGAAGGAAAATTCAGTTTGTTTTGCTTTACTCCAACTGTTTCTAGATAAAGGAAAATAATAAAGGGTGGGAAAAGACATTCAAATGACAGTCATTTCTCATCCAAATTCTAACTAGTGGTTCAGATAGTCAGAGTGGTGATGCTGTGGTGTCTTCTGCCATTGATACAGGTGGGGCTGTGAAATTCTTTACTCTTTTCCTTTTGATTTTGAGTTCCCTGTCATGTTGTCTTATCTGGCAAGTAAGTCATCTTGATCTTTTCTTTTATGACAGAAGAACTGTGGGAGAAAAAGCGATGGATGGAAGCAGTGTTTTTAAATGATCACCAGAGTAAAATTAAAGCTGCTGTTGTCTGTGACCTACCTGATGTTCCAGTGCCTTCAGAGGTATAGTGGCACTGGACCGTACAGAGAGGTTCTTCCACAGGAAGCTGTGCCTTGGGCCTTAGGCTTCACAGTGGATGATTTGAGGAGTCTTGCCCTTAGGTGGTAAGAAGCAGGTACCTACACTGTGACCGAGAGAAAATCCATTCTGTTGGTTTGGCAATTCAACAGTGAGTTCACACTGGGGAGGAAGAAGTAGATCTTGTTTACTATTCCCAGTTTATTCTTTTTAAAAGAAAATGAAAGATCAAAACAGCTCAGCTGCCAATGAAATAAAATATATGTATTAATTTTTCTGACGGACTTCTAAATCTGTTCTCCCAGGCAGTTTATTTTGTCAGTGATTTAGCCCTGACAAACTTTTATTTCCCATGCAGCTTTTCCAAGGGCTGGACTTTATTTCCTCATTTAGCCTCTTTTTGATAAAAGAGATATTGGAAACAGAAATGCATTTGATACATTGTTTGTAACAAACTGGGAAAGATCCAAAATGTCCAACTGCCGGGAAAATTTTGCTGGAAGGGCAATTAGCCACAAGGCCACATGTATAATCCCAAGGGAAGGTAAGTGGGAAAGGTTTGGAGCACAGTGATTAGCCACAGAAAGATACAAGGGTGGTCTAGGCAGTGTAGCAGAGCATCCTTCACAAGAATTGCAACTTAAGTCACTTTTCTGCTTGAATTCCTTGTTCAAAATTGCATAATGCAATGAGATAGAATTGTGCCCTCTGTATCACGGAGTCCTTGACTCTGCTTCCCAATTGAGGAGGAAAAATCCTGTCAGAGGGAGCACCTCCATCCTGTCCTGCGTTGTAGGGAACAACTTTCTAAAGTTCTCCAAAAAACTCTGCTTAAGCAGTTGCTTGGTTTATGGTTTCAGTATTTATATGGAGGCCCAAATGCTCCTACACAGATTCTATACAGATGCATATCCTGAAATTGTCGTGAGTCTCTGAGAGCTGGACAAATCCTGCCTTAGATCAGAAGAATTCTTAATGTTCTTTTTTCGGTTTTTTTTTCTCTTTCCTTTGCCTCTGGAAGAATGGAATCATTATCATTGCTGTGATGACTTCACACTTCTACAGCCAATGATGCAACATTGTTAACTTGGCTTGCAGAGCAATTATTTTGTTCCTCTAAATTTTGTTTATTACTGACATATGGATATGAAAGGGTATAATTTGGTAGCTAGATCTAATCAGCACTTTGTATATAAAATGCATCAAAACCAGACATCAATAGCAGTCCATCTTAGTGTGTCTGCATTCCAGATCATTGTGCAGTGTAAGTTAACTGTTCCTTTCATTTCTCCTGGAGCCCAGCTGGTCTTGCTTAATTTTACACTATTTTATATTCTGTTTATTACTGAGGCCAACAAGTATTTTATTTTAGCTGTTTGTACATGTTAAACAAACATGGGATCCGGGTGGAATGTCTCTGGCAGAAACATGCTAATTCCTCATACCCTCAGCATCCATTCCACACTTGAAGGAGTGGACTCAGCCAATTAAATTAGGCACCCAAACAGGAAAACCACAGACACACGATTACACTTTCAGCTAAAGCTAAATGGTGCAGCATGAAAGTCGTGTTGTTGTTTGGCTTTTTCACAGTGAGGCCTGTGTGAACAGAGACAGCTGGCAATGTCTCTGTCAGAGCCTGTCTGTGGGACACAGGAGAAAGGGAATTCCTGCTTCGTGGAACTGGCAGAATTGGTTTAACTCTCCTTCATGAAAAGATCATCATAGGTATGCAGTAACAGAACAGTACCACATTTCAGTTTCCACAGTGTCTTAGGTGTCCAGAGACTGGAAAAGTACTAAAGGATTTTAGGCTTCATTTTTCCACAGACTTCTGCCCTGGCTGAGGTCACCAGGCCCTGAGCACTATTCACAACATTCATGAATCACACAGAGCTGCTGATGAGATGGACTGTCAGGAGAGATGGTGAGTTCCTGCCCACTCGTGCTGGCTGTCTGATGGCCTGGTGGTTAGGAAACATGCACGGGAGATACTAATTTGGGTGTTTGTAGGAACGTTTCAAATCCCGTCTCTTTAGGTTTAAAAGGAAAGGGCACTGCTATAAAGCTCCATTTAAAATAAAAGAGTAGGCCTGCTGTTTTCACTGAAATACTGTGGTGTAGACAATTCTGTGATGTAGCTCCAGGATAGCTGCAGACACCTTTTTTTTTGGTCTATTCAGATGCCTGAGCATCTTTCATTCAGGGAGGTAGAGATTTAGATCCAACCTGTGTTCATGCGTCTTCCTGGCCAGTTCTGATGACTCCTGAGAGCCTCATGCCAAACCGTTACTGCCAGCACTTCCTAAAGAACTCGTTCTTTGCTTAGGAAACTTAGGTGTTAACACAAGTTTTGTGTGTACCACTTCAGTGGCTGGTTGTCCGAAAGTCAGTGTACCAATGCACAACTTGTAGTACTTCATTTACATAGCCCTTAGCTACTAGGATGGTATGTACCTTAGGAATCCTTAAGGGTGGTAGAAATCTGAATATAGGCTGCCAGGCCAGTACTTTAGGGAATGACAGTGAATGATCCTTGTGATTGTGGTCTGTCATGGTGAAACACAGCTGTCCTACTTTATTTCTTGTTACTAGAGACTGAGCTATTTATTGTGTTCTTATGCTGCCATTGCCAGACTATAGCTGGAGAGTGTTGGGACTATGAACTAGTGCTCAGTAAACTGACAGGTTTCAGACTGTGTCCTTTGTGGAGTATATTAGACTGTGAGCTGCGATGACTTTTTTTTTACTTCTGAGGAAAGCAGGTTGGTTCTTGGCTACCTTAAAGACACAGCTTTGCTCTACAGGATGGTGCAGTGATTTAGGTTGTTTGCAGTAACCAAGCTAGCAGTACCCTCTTTTAACTGGGAAAGAGGTTGTTACTGTCTTCTTTTAAAATTCTTCAGCTCTGAAAATTATTTTCCAGCCCTTTGGTCCAGAATAGACCAGACTTCTTGCTTTAGCCCATGCATCTAATAGTGGCTATTTTATTTTTTTAAATATATTTTTAATTTTTTTTTTTTATTTATTAAAGAACTGAGCCAACTTGCATGCAAACATTTTTTCGCATGACAGATTTTTTTTCTGATGGTTTGATGGCATTGTAGATACGGATTACTAGTTTAGTATTGTTCCCTCAGTAAAAATTGCTTGGGCATTGTATTTAGAGTAAAATAACTCAAGAGTGATCGAAGGTGTGCAACTCCTGTTTTCTCTGTGAACTGAAATTTTGTTAGTCTTTTCTCATGCTGGTGGGTGGAAAAGGCCAAGGGATGGTTGTTTGCCTAATGAGGGCAGGATACAGCTGGGAGGAAGCTTGAAACTTCATCACAGAGACTGCAAACAATCTAGTCACATCAAATAGATGCCCACTGTTTGCCAAAAATCAGTGAAATAGGGAGATAATGAGGGAGATAATGAGGATAATGAAATAAAGAAAAAGAGAACACTGTTGTTCTTTAATGCTGTGACCTTTTGTGAGATGTGTAGTTTACACGGGCGTTTGTGTGAGTGTTGGCCCATGCTGATTTTACAGTACTTAGTTGTATGATGGCTGCTTACCAAAGCTGCGGAAGCACCCCGTGGCTGGCCTCACTCTAGGCTCGATAAGCTCTTGCAGTAATGCTGTAGTTAATGGTTTCTGGAAAAGCTGATATCTATCTGCATTTGAAGGAACACATTTTGGGCTAAATATTGAGAAAGCACAGGTATGTTATGCAAATCCTGGGTGTGCCAGCCAAGCCTGTAAAAAAAGCTCATTAGGATTAATCTCTAGCAGGGTGACTAATGCAAAGGGAATGAGGTGCTTTCCTCCCTGAGTCAGCAGAGATTTGCCGTAGCTTTCAAAGGGGCTTCACTGGAATGCAGTCGGTTGCTTTGTGCAATAGGTGTGCTAGTTTATTTAATTTGGAACTGCTTGCTTTAGACCAGAGAATACTGTACTAAATTAAGAGAGACACATAGCCAGATACTCTACAAATAGATTTAAACCAAAATAACTCAGTTTGGAAGAAATGAAGTACATAATTATCCAATGTACATTAAAAGCACTAAAGACAGCAGCATATGAAATCTGTCTTACCTCCTGCTCTGCTCTTTGAGCTTTGCCAGATTTTTATGTTTGAGGAACCATATTTACAAATGAGGTTTTTGTTACATCCTATCTCTGTTTAGTTTTCATGGTGACTTCCACACGTAATACCAGGAAAATTAGTTGCATCTCAAGATTACAAAATGTGGTATTTTAGGAAGGAGTAGCTAAAGAAGGCTCATTAGCAGTTCTCCAAAGCCTTTCTTAGGTGGAATCTTACTGGTAACATTTATGAAAGGCAACGGGATTTTTTTCCTTGCAAGTGCTGTAGTCACCTAATAGCAATCAAATTCTTCTGAGTGGTGTGTAATTGTTAGCCCCATAAAAAGAAAAATAAATTGCTCGTTTTATCAATAAAGCTATACAGAGCCAAACACCAACACAATGAAAATTTCAGTATGATTTAAAATGTTTGCTCATGTTTCATTCCCAAGTAACACACTATTTGTAGTTTCAGATTGAGAACTTTATGTTTTGCCTCTACGTTTTCTTAATTTGCATCTGCAATACGTGTTTCGTTCTGGATAACTTATCAGGCACGTGAGGATATTTGGAGATCCTTTCTAAAACTCCTAATCGTTTTTCAAAGAAAGTTAACGGAAAGGGTAGATTTTCTTGATAATCCTTTCAAAATTAAAATATAACACAAAAACACTATGTTTAAGTGACATTAAGGGTCTCTCTTAAACCAACTAAAGCTGGGAAATTTGAAGTGAATGACTAACACTCTGTTGTAAACTGCCCTCATGCATTGCAGCTGACAGTGCGGAAGCAGAGGTTGAGAGAGCAGTTTAGATAATAATCTTAAGAGTCTGGATATTGCCTGAGCCCCAGTAGTCGGGGGAGCAGGATAGATGTCTTTCAAGATCATTCTTTCTCATGAGAGATACGGCATTTCCTTTTCATGGTCATACTGAACATGATTTTTCTCTGGCCAGTTTATGCTTCATTCCCTGGCTAACAGCAAGGGCTGAGTAGTTTCTACAAGCAGTTTCCAACAAATAGAGATCTGAAATTTTACTCTGAAGCCTGAAGGGTCCTAATCCCAGCCTTGCTTTCTCTCCAATCTCCGCTTAAAAGAGACCCCAACTAGCCAGAATTATCAGAAGAATCAGGATTCCCCCCTGTTTTCATTTGAGGTCCAGTTTGACCTTTTTTCCATTGCAAACAGTTCAGTATGCTGTGTTTATACACTTCATTAGCTTCATATTGCCAGTATACCAGATAAGCATTTAGTTAGGCACAGCAGGACTTCTTAGGGAGAATCTATTGTAGAGCTCCCACGATTCATGGAATTCATATATCATCCTAGAAGTTTATTAAAATTTTCCAGATATTCTGACATATCTAAGGAAGGGGAGGTGTTACAATGTCTTAGTGCTATTTCTTGAAGCTGAATGGCAGATTTTTGTGTAAAAAAGGGAAGTTAGTGTTCTTGGTGCTTCTTTTCCAGATAAACTGAAAATACAGTTAATTCGAGGTAGGAAAAACCTTTGCCTTTCAGCCACTAACGTTAAGGTTAGCCCATATTTTACAGAATACTTGCAAGTAGCTCCTGCAATCTTTGATTAATGTCAGAATCTCCTTTCAGTCTTTCTCTGAACACATTACTTGAAAATTTGCATAATTGTTTAAAGTTGCACATTTTGCTGATACTGCCCGTTCTAAATGATACAAGAAAACACAGCATTACATTACATTACCGACAGGATCAAAACAGAAAGTGACACTTTTATGCAGTTGTGTATTTTGTGAATCAGGGCGGTAATTGAAACATATTAACGATTTCCTTGACTCCCCCTTATCCTGCTCCGCCCCTGCTCCCCCTGCAACCATCCATATAAACTCTAAGGATATTTAACACATTTTAAGCTGTCCAGCTCTATGTAGCTCCTTGTAAAGTAATTTGGAATGATGAGTCCTACTTGGTGAGACGTGCTCAGACATAAACTCACACATACACATAGCAGCACAGAAACCATGAACCTGTTAAGGATTTCACCTTTTACGAAATGACAGAATAATTACAGGACAACATGTCCTTCATGAGTAAAAACAACTAAGCTAAAGTGCTTTCAAGGCTGCCATGGCCTACTTCTCTTCTAGCAAGCTGCATAAATCATAAATTGCTAAGGGATTGATTCATACACTGAGTGATAACTGGAGTCTGTATAATGGTGTATATAAATGTATGGCTAACACAGACGAAGGCTGAACTGAATTCAGTTCTTCACTACAGCTTGGCAACAGAACTGAGTTGATAGACCCCAAACCCTGACTTCGTATACAGATACAGAAAATGTAGAGGATGAACCATGTGCTTCCTTAAAGAAGGGTAAATAAGATATTCCATTTTCAGACCTCTTCAGGAGGGGATTGTGATAGTTGGTAAATTGGCCTAAGGCAAAACTTAGTGTGTTAGAAGTACTCAGTCCTGGAATTAATGTTCCTGGATTTAAAAAAGAAGAAAAAAAAAAAAAGGGGTCTCTCATCTAATTTTACCTGTCTGTGGGTGAATAGACATAAAAATTTTGACGTTTGCAGCATTTAAAAGAAAACATGCCTTAGTTAAAAGTAAGAACAACCACAAACCAGAAATGTCATCTGGCTTTTTGAGTTCTCTCATACCTATCACAGTGTCTTCTTGGTGAACGAGTTGTTAAACTTCCTTGTATGTTTTTATGACTTGAAATCTTTTGTATGCTGCAGATAATCTATATTAGTGGGATGATGTTTCTTTGTCTGAACACTTTAACTGGACAGATTGCATGTACACTCTAGTGTTACCAAAGGCCAGGTGAATCCTGAAGAGCTGTGAGCGAGGGTAACTCAACCTCTGAAGGTTATCCAGAGATTTAAGCTACATGAAAATTATACTTGTTGGAAATACCTACTCTTTACAGACAGGGGTGCTTCTTTCTCTTGCGCATAATTTTAGGGCCACAGTTTCAAAGGTACACCTAATAGGCTTCTCTTTCTGTGCAAAAAACCTTTGCCCCTTAATACACAATGGCACATTGGTTGGTCTAAATCGCCAACATTTGCATGCATAGGCAGTAGATTCTGTCATTTATGCATGTAGATAATAGAATTTACATGCACAAAACTCATTTGGACTTGGCCTCAGTACAGACTGGGAGGACAGGTATTTAAGATTTGAGGGACAGATGCACAGTAGGGAACTGCTGGGGTAAATGATGTTGAGTCTGGAATATTGAAATGGGGATGCTAAGGAAAGAATGAAGACAGTGCTCATCTGTGTTCGAGTTGTGCTGAAAGCAAAAGGAGTTTATACAAAGAGCAAGGCAAGAATGATATCAAAGGTCACCTTTCATTGTGAAGAGAACTTGAAACATGAAATTTTCTTTTCTGAAATATGTTTTTGCCCTATGGTCTCTGTCCAGTGATGGCCTTTAATCCATCTTTCATGAAATTTCAGCCAGAGCCTAGCACTTCATGTCACTGATACCAAGTAATTTAACAGAGATTGTAGATATGTAAGGATCAATCCTTCAACTCAGGTGAGATTTTTAGGCTCACTGAATTAAATGCAGCAATGTTAGTTTTGTGCCAGCAGACAAAATGTGCTTGGATAGTTAGATTCTTTCAAAATTACTATAATTGTAGAATATCCCTCTATTTGATTTTGGTCAGCCAAGAATAACATTCTGGTTCTGAATTTCTGCGACATCATTTACAATATAAGAGGAAGTTGGTATCCAGATCTAAATGTTTACATTTGAAATCCCAAGGAAACAAAGCTTGGCACCCACTCCAGGGCCATAACACAGAGGATGGTATCATCGGAACCCAGACTGTGAAAAGCCTATTACATTTTAATATCACAGTGGTCACTCAACCTAGCCCAGACTCACTCTTTGCTTAAATAAGATCTCACTGAAATAAATATGAGTCATGCTGAAGTCAATAGTATTTTTCTTGTGGCTCTGTTTTGAGTGCACTGACTGTGTAATATCAAGGCCTCTGCAGCAACGCACTTAAACACAAGTGGGTGAAATATGGGGAGAGCAGAAGTCTTAATTTCAAATTTCTTGGGTTTGTCAGATTATGTTATATAGTATCAGATTGTTCTGTGAAAGCTGAGGCCACAGGAGTCCCATTACACTTTTTGGGCAAGATCCTCGGATGATGTAAATTGGTGTAGTGCTGCTAGACTAAGTGGAACTGTGTTGATTTCAGTGGCTCAGGATTTAGCCCAGTAGATCTGAGATAGCTATAAAACCTCACTGTGCACTTTGAAAGTTGCACCCCATAAATGCTTCCACAGTGCAGTTTTTTTATAGTGTCTGTCGGAAACCCACTTTGTCTCTGTGGCTTAAAAACACTAACTAACCAAAGTCGACTTTCTGTCGTTCTCATGCCATAACTGTTAATACTAATAAGTGGGGGTTTGAGTGCACTGTCTCTTAGTGTGTTTGATCTTCTTTTTTTATTTTTAGCTTGTCACTCTGAACTATCTGTATCTTGGACCGTTTTTGTAAATACACAAACATAAAGAGAATATCACTAGCAGGGACTATCTCGGTGCCCTGTGTAGTAGAGTACCCTTCTTCTGACAATGCGTGTGTTTACTTGCACAAAAGTACCAGGTACATATATATTATACATGCACACACAGTTAGTCTACCCTGAGTGTCCTCAAGCACTCACATTCCTTTTTCACTTGGTAACTAATGAAATGACATTTTTGGGAGAAAGTGTTATGTCTCACGTTAGCTGTTCCAGTGTCTAACCTGAACTCCATTGTATTCACTGACTGTGCCACTGCTTTGGCATTAAGAGCTGACGTGGTTTTCCAGACAGTGTTTTGAAAGTGTTTTGCAACAATTACCTTATAAGTAGATGTGTTTCTGCAAAGGGAAAGAGATCATACTAAGTGAGCTATAGAAGCAGGCATTCATGTGCTTTTCTGTTAGTATACAGCAGCTTATATTTTTGTAAACACAAAGATACTATAAGAGAATCCATTTTTTCAGTTACACAAACGGTTCAAAAGAGATTTGTAATGAAATGGCTTCTAGCAATATTTAATATTTCACGGTCATTTTTTGGGGGGAATGGGGAGGGGAAACCCCCAGCTTCATTCCCCTGTTAATCTTTTTCACTTGAGAGGCTTCAGGCTCTGGTTCTGATTTCAGTGTGTATTAGGCTGTGAGTAGGTTTGAACTTGAGTGTCTCCAGAAAAACCAAGGAGAACAATAGCGGCTTCACACTGTGTCGTGCTTCAGCTCCACTGAGTAATGCTAAATTGCTTGCATTGTCACAACCACATGTTTCCCTTGATGATCCTAATGGGTCCCTGCAGATCCAGTGGAGATCACAGCACTGGCTGCATACATTTTTGAAGATTGTTTCAAGATATCATGGAACACATCCAGAACCCAGAGTGATGTTTTCTTTGGGGCCCCAGACTATGGAATGTTTAATTACTAAAAATAGCAATAGGAAAAATAGTTTAATCTTTTAGAGAAATGTTTGGGGAATGGGGGTTCAGGCAACTTGTTTTAGAGCATTATTTCCCTCAAGGATAAAATTTATATAATTACAGTAAAATTATGAAAAAGGATTGTCGGCCTTTGTGTTCTTTTGAATTCAGACAGTGTGCACATTGTGCCCTTGTTAAGGGGACATTGCTGTTTCTAACTTGTGTATTTTTCTTAGCCCTTTCATTTAATACGCTAATCTTTACCTACCTTGTAAAATTTTGATTGGGTGTTTGATGCCAGTTTCAGAGGTGATGTGTCGTTTGGATTTCCTTGCGTTTGCTCAGACATAATGAACCCAAATTATGGCTAGGGGGGTTTGTAAGCGTATTGCGAACTGGGCAAGAATCTAAGTTAATAAGTGTAAGGCAGTCCAGAAGGTATCACACCTTGAGTGCAGTGAATACTAAGGGCACACTCTGCTCTAACTTTGATGACTCCTAGACTCTGCTGAACTTTTGAGTTAATTAGAGTCACAGTGACCACTAGATTTTTGTTGCTCTTTTCTCTTGAAGCTCAAATATTTGTCTTGGGACATCTTTTCATATTGACTTGCCTATCCGCACTTTAAATTACACAGCTAGTAGCAATAATTAGATTTTTTATATTACTGAAAGTGGATTTGTGTGCCAGAAGACTCAAAAATGTCAGACAAATGAATTTTCAAAATGAGCCAACAACTGAAGAAATTGAAGTACTCCTAGTGACCCAGTAACATGTATCCACATCTCTAAAAGTTTTTTGAGAACTTGGAGAATTCAGACTGCAACTGAAAAGCCCTGTGTATCCCCAGGCAGCCTTAATTTGCATGATCAGCACTTACTCAGCAAAGTACCATGGGTATGTGAGACCTTGGTGTATTAAATGGGTCACATTTAACTGTCCTTGAACAATTTCTCCTATGTATTAAACATAAACAAGCTTTTTGTCATATTCAGCATCCCTGTTTCTCTGTTCTCCACACTTTCTTTGATACGGGGTAATTTTTCTATAGGAAATTTTAGAGACACACAGTGAATATGTTTTGCCACTTTCCTCCCATAGTCTTGCTTAAGAATTCTGCACTTCTCTCATTTTGTGTTGTTTTTTTTTCCCCTAGAGTTGGATAATTCCATCTGAGCAAAAATTTAAATTAAAGTTGGTTTTTATAGCTGAGAATTGTTGGGCAAATTGCACAATCTCTCTTAGTTTTCTAAATAGCCTTTAGAGACAGACTGTTCTTCTCTTGTCATGTAAGTACACTGTTATATAAATCCCATGAGCATGGGTCAAGGTGCCTGTTGGTAACTGGAACGAAGATGCAAGAGACTACTGGATTTCGCAAGCTACAGAAGGAAACTGGTAGCAGGGTTCAAATGTAAGTAAAGATGGCAGGAAAATGTTCTTTTCTCTTTCAGAATAAAACCCAAACAAGTCCTTCTTTAACACCCTTAGGTGTTTTCCTGTGATTTATTAAATAAAAGGCTTCTTCTTTATGTTACAGGAGATATCTTTCTGCCCATTAAATATTTTTTAATGGTATCCAGTAAACCTTTTTCAAAGGTAGTGAGTGGTTTTACACCCTGAACAGTTTTGAAAAGAACTCCGTGAAGTCACTGTCTGCTATGCCAAAATGTAAAGCTTGCATTCAGTGAAGATAAAGAAGAGAGTGGGGAAAAAACCCTTTTAAGTTACATTACACAAAGAAAGCTTTAAAAAGCATTGGTTTTAAGCATGCTACTAACTTTGATGTAGTTAGCTTGATGTTAAAACTGTGGTACACTAATGTCTGAATGAAAGGTACCGTAATTAAATTGTACATTCTATTTACAGTGCATTTCTGTTTCACAGATTTGTAAGTTTACAGTCCTGCATATGCAAAAAATCTCTGTTTAGATCACCCATTTTCCAAATCCTATATATTGTGCAAGGTGGATATCAAAATTGAGCATTACTTTGTGTGAAATATGGGGTGACATGTCAGCGAAAGAATCAGGTTTGTTCAGGATTATTTGAAATTTGGCCCACAGTGCGAAAATCTAAACACATTAAAAGATTCAACCCTAAGGGAAATGAGTAGTCCTAATATATGCAGGACCTAAAGAGCCCTGAAGATAAGAACTTGGATTTCAGTGTCTAAGTTCTAAATAACTTCTTTTATAAAAATCTTCATTCTCTCAATTAATTTTTTTTTTAAGGAAGGCCTTAGCACTACTCACATTCTTCAATAGAGAGTTCATAGGACACTTTTACTGACAAATTCCCTTTAAAGACTCTTTTGAATATTACCTTCACAGTGTTCCTAAATTTGACTGTCTTAAAATAATCAAATAAGGTGGATAACTCCCTTCAATGTGTTTTCAATTGCAGTTCATGGCACTTTCATCCAACAATTTTGAAGAGATAACTTTTAATTACAGTAATAAGAACCACATGGGCAATGATTGATGCAAACCTGATGTGTTCTCTTACTTTATTAATCTTTTTAATTAGAGACGAAAGAAAGCTTTATCTTTTGAGAAGAAGAGATGAGTTGGGATGTTCTGTTCCACTTTTGTAACTTAAAATAATTTAATTGCTTACCAGAAGTTTTTTTGCTTGGATGCAAAAGGCAAGAGGAATTTGCACATTTTCTCTTCCGGTTTGCTTACCTTCAGACCTGTGTGGTGCCCCATATGGCACCAGACTGTTGAGGTTATAGAACTCTTCTGTTAGTTTTACTTCAGTTTCACAAACTTCTTATAAGCAGAGTTTACAAACTCAATTAGAGAGCAAAAAAATGAGAGACACTTAAACACCAACATACGTCAGAGCAGTTGATTGCCAAAGGGTAAGTTGTATGAGATGTTGAGAAAAACCTATGAGATGTCTTGTTCTTTAACTCTCCTTAGCTTTAGGAGCTGAGACATCTTTGCATCTCTTAGGTCCATTGTGGCTGTGGTTTGAAGCAGTTGTAGTTTAGAATGGTGTGAAAGACACACAAACAAGATGACATTGATTCAGGTGCTAATGCCGGTCTTTGAAAGAGACACTGTGAGTATTTTAGCTGAACTGGTTTAAAGGATTCGCTTGCCATGAGTATACAGAAGGTTAGATTCAGTTCCCTCTCTGGCTTGAGACACTTTTCAGACTTATAGGTAAGGTTTAGGTTGCACACGTTGGCCTGGAGTTTTTTCCATGCAAGTGCTCTGAGTAAGATTAATGGCTGTGGTGGAAAAATAGCACGGAGGCTTTTCCGACTTACTATAGTTCAAATTCTTTCATATTATGTAATGCCAATAGTGTACCAAGTGAGTTACTAACAAGTAAAGGCAAGATCTCTGCTCTAGCAGGTTCATATTCTAACTAAAAATATGACATATCAGGGCTTTATAGAGAGGCATGAAGACAATGAAATTTCTGGACAGGGAGGGAACAGGAAACTTGTGCACATAGGATGCCAAAGGCAGAGCCAGTCTGTGATATCTGTATTTTGTGGTTCAGATAAGAAACCTGTAAATTAACCTATATCAGCACAGGAATTGGTGACGCTTCAGAAAATGTTCTGCAAACTAACAAGGAAAGAACAGCACGTGCTTTTGGAGACCTGAAGTTCTGTAAGCTTCCTGCACTGCTTTAGCAATAGCGTATAAATAACACAGATTCCAGCCAGTGCTGTGGCTTGGTAGTCTGTACTCACATGTTAGGATGCTGACTTTGGGCCTGATCCAAACACCTTTGAAGCCAGTGGAAGACCTTCAACTTCAGTGAGTGAACTGTGGAGGTGTTTTGAGGTGCTTTCTTGTGCCAGCCAATTTAGAAATGTCAGTGGGAACAGAGAAAGGGAGAAGTTCAGTTTCCTGTATCAACTCAACGAAGGTAAAAGGAATTATTTTTTAAATTGTTATTATTTTTTAAGAAACATTTGCCAAAATATGTTTGTGCCTGCCACCACATCAGAAAATGGACTGGGTTTGGGATAGGTGATGGTAGTGGAGAGAGAATGGCAGTTTGTTGAGTGGCCTCACTTTGTGAATCTTTGTGTGGTAGAAGTAGGTGCACAGCTCACCATTTATATAAATGTTAAGTTAGATATGGTCTGTTTTAAAGCCATTCCAGACAACTTTTAAGCAGACCTACTAGCACTCAGTGCCATTCAAACTGTGACCTTGTCTGCAAATTAGTTCCCTGTGATTGTTTAAGTTGTGATACTTGCAGCACAGAACTGGAAAAGTTAGGCCTAAAAAATTTTAAGCTTTCATTACACATACTGACAAAATAGCTGTGTTAGCCAAGTCCATTCATCTGTCCTGGGTCTGGAGACACAGTAACTCTCTAGAATCCCACTCCGGTGTAGCAAGTGTGGCAGGAGAGAGTTGAAGTGCTCAGAAAGCCTACATTTGTTTCAATCTGTCACACTCAGCGTGAGGATGTGTGGTGAAAGCGTGGAGGAAATACTGCATTTTGGGATTCCTAGAAGGGAGCCCTGGCATATATTCCTACACACATGTTTGTCATATCTAAATTATTGAGCAATTGAATTTAGTAATAATGACCATGAATTAACCATCTGTCAAAGATAAGGAATGTCTACTTTAACCCTCAGGCTGCCACACATGCCTTTATATGGCGCCCACAGCATTCCTTTGGTTGCCAAAGTGGAAATGTGGCAGCAGACCAAATGTTAACATGGAGGGGTGGGGATGCATTCCCTTCCACTTTCTGAGAAATAATTATAATTTTGCTCATTTGTTTCAGCCAAACTTTAGCAATATCAGAATTGTTTCTGCAGATTGTTTTGAGTTTGAAAAAGAATGACTGCTTCATGCTGCAAATACATTTCAGCTCTAAAGACTTGGGATCTTTTAAAATTATCTTTAATGTTACCTGAGAAGAGAGGTACACTGCATAGAAGACTTAAAACTGAAAACTATTGGATTTTCTACTTAAATTGCTGTCCATCCTCCGCTTCAATCCATCTTCTAAATGAGGCCATGTATATCTTTAAAAATGTTGTACTACTGTATCTTCAGAGTTCGGAGTAGTTCAGAGGCTATTTGCCAAACTTACTTCCTTGCTGTGTACTTCACCCGTAAAAAAAAGATCGAATAGTCAACATCCAGACCAAAGCTTATAAAGAAATAAATGTAACAATGCATTTAGAAAGTTAGCAGGTTAAATGGTGGACATGTGTGGTGAGATTTCTTTGGTTTGTTTTTTCCTTCTTGGATTGAATTTGTTTCTGAGATCTGTTCTTCCACAGATGACTAGCATCTATTAGTTTTTCTGTAAGTACTAGTTAAAAATTACAATGATAGTCCCATTTATTCCATTTTGAGAACTGACTGGATCATATTATGTGAATGTAACTACCAGGCCTGTTTTAAAAATTATATGTAATGATTTGGGGCAAGATTTTCAACAAAACCTATCCATTTGTTTGCTGAGACTTTATTGAGACTGCCTCCATGCAGGCTTTCAGTAGTCTAGGAAATGGATGCCTGTAGAATGTTGGAAAATGCAACTTGTCCCTGCATTGTTTGGTTTGAGGGTGAGGTTTTGTTTGGAGTTTTTTTGGTTTTTTTTTTTCCTTTTAAAAAATGCTGCTTTCCCTGCCCCCTTTCTCCTTTTCAATCTTTTCTGATGATTTTAAGTTTCCTAACTGGTCCACTTTGACCTTATAACTTGTAGAAACATCCATATGGAGAACATCAAGATGCTTAATGACTTTCATGATTTCTTTGAGAGAGGAAGAGGGAGCAGGGGAAACAAAGGTCGTTGATGCTACAGTAAACTCACTGGTATAACTGATCAGTCTTCTCACCTGCCTCTCACGGTAGCTGCCTCATTGCTGCTTGGGAGTTAACAGCTGATGGTTCTGAGGAGGAAGGTTCCTCATCCCTTGCCATGGGCTGTGAAAAGCTGAGCAGCTAAATGGCTGCTGATAGTTTTACCGACTTGAAGAATTTTTGTAGATTTCCAGCTCCATGCATCATCTTTGTAAGAATCACTTCCTGTCTGTTTGGAGCAGTTTCATGTTGCTTCTGCTCAGTCTGGACTGATGATCTAAGTCCAAGCAACTAGCAATAACTTGCAATACTTTTTTGTCCCGTAATGAGAGATTGTAAATGTGCTGTCATCTGCATTTTGCAGTCTTCTCAGTGGCTATCTAGAACTACTCTCAGGCTGAGATCAGACTTTCTCCATTTCTCTTTTGTGAGGCTGATTACAGCTGTAAGGCCGTAATATCTGAAGAAAATTCTGAAATAGAAAGAAATACAGGCAACGCAAAAAGAAATGAAACTTTTCAATATCAGGTGAAGTGATCATATGGTATGAGGTATGTTTTCAAAAGATTTCTCTTACTTGTTTCATGACGAGTCACATTCCATGGGTGGTTAATTTGGGCCACACTGTGTCTTATATTTCAACAATAGTTTGTGCTAATATGCAAGTATCTACCTTTGTCCTGCAAAATATTGTACAACACCATCCTTTAAACAGTCTTTATCTTGCAGTTTTAGCTTCCCCCCACCCCCTTTGAAATGTAGGTGGTCACCCAAAGTAAACAGAATTCCTTCTACTCCCTCCACATCTGCTATGTGTTATCTGGCACTCACCTCTGACCCTGATATTCATCATAAGAATAAGAATTGCATCCTATTCAGCTGCTTGTGTGCACTTTAACTCCAGTGATCACTGGCTGTTGAAATAGTATGTGCTGGGAGCAGAAATTGCTGAGACATCATCGGGGGTCAAACTGGACTCTCTGCTTTCTTGTGCATTTTTGGATAATTAAATAGAAGTCTAGAGATAAGCAGGTCAGCACAGTATACCGGGGGACAAAGCTTGGTATCATTTAAGATTGTACTGGTTAGTGAATGCAACAAAACAAGTTCAATGCTAACTCTTAACAAGAACGACATTTGAGTTCTGTTTGCAAGCTGCTGTATCAAATGACATTATGCATCTGCATAGAGAGACAATATCCTCTATGGAAGCAGTAAGTTTAAAAGTATGTTTGTGATGCAAACAACAGTTAGTGAGTTAGCGATCCACTTCCTTTCATTTAATAACACCACCCTCCATGACCTGGTAGTATCATTCAGGGAACAAAGTAATTTTTGTTGTGGGTAACAGTTTTAAAATCTGATCTTATATGTGAAGATTCATATGTTAGGATGAATACAGAATTGGTCTATGTGACACCGCTAAATGGAACCCATCTGAAATTTTCCTTTTTTTCACAAGGATGAACAGAATTTGGTTTTTTGGACACTGTGGAGGAAGAAATAAAACTGCCAATTTGCTTGCCAAGGGTGAACCGATTAAAGCTTTGAGAAATTAACCAGTTCTTTGTTTACTATAGACTTTCTGTTACTTGCTCTCTTCTTTCATGGCAAAGGTGTGAAGGAGGAACCCTCTGCTGGCCCCTAATCTTCAAACTCATATCTTCAATTGAATTATGATCAGTCATGCAGCGATGGAAGCTGAATGTGAGTTTGGCCTGTGGGATAAAACTGCAGAAATTTTAAGGGCCTTTAGCTGCCAAGTTTCTCTCTCTCTCTCTCCACCTACCCACCCCATCCCCAATCTTTTTGATTTTTAGAACAAAGGTTTGGGAACCAATGGTGTTGTGAGACCAGTGTGGTTTATCAACTGCCACTCCTGCCCTGTGGCACTACAAGCCCCAACACTGCTTACAGCTAAACAAAACCAAGACCCCCTTGTACCCACACTTTGAGGTGATCTCTGTCAGTCCAGCAAAAGCTGTTGTCGCCTGTGCACTTCTAGTCTCAAGGCTATCATGTGGATTACAAGCATCTAGTAATGATGCATTACATACATACATACATACATACATACATGCATAGATGCATTACAGTGATACATATCAGTTATCAGGATGTGAATTGATTTATTTTTTTCCTTTTAAATTGTTTATGCTTCTTCACTTGCCGAGTTTGTTTCCTTGAGCATGTCTGTTTTTATATTTAGCAAAATTAACAAGGGATGAAATAGGTGCAGAGGATGTTAATTATGTAATTATATGGGCAAAGACATACCATGTAATGGGCAGAGATGAAAAAAGACCTTACATGAGGAAATTAAATCCCATGTTAGTTCTTTGATTAAGGTCCTGATTTTTACTGTGTTGCCAGTGGTCACTGGTGACCTCAAATGTAAAGGTGAAGAGTTTTATTTCTTGTTTGCATTTATTTAAACATGCACATGTGCATCTCCTATATAGTCACATTAGTTGGGGGGTTTTATCAGCAGATTAAAATATGGGAGGCAGGATTCTCATCCAGGAAATCATCTGTTTGAAAAAGACTGTAAAATGAAATGAAAAGGATCGTATGAACCGTAGTGGTATCTAAGTGGTTTCAGTTTGCGCATTGTTAAAAATCATGCAGTGTCCTTTGGTGCCCTTTTCATCTTGTTTGTTTTAATAAAGAAGACCAGTTAGTTTGAAAGCTAGTTCTCTATTGGAATTGACTTCTGATCACCCTATCACTTCACAGTTCTTTATACATCAGGAACACTTGAAAGGATATGCACATGTTTGTGGGGATTTTTCTTTTCCTCCGGAGAGATTCAATTATTTATGCTAGAATTATTCTTATTGTGAGTTATTTTTATAATTGAATCAAAACTGTGTAGGCTGATACAGCCCCAAGTTACTGTTGTGATCTGAAAAATCCTCAAAATAGCTGAATAGCATAACTTTGTCACTTGTTTGTCATACCAGTTATGACAATGGGTCATTCCATGGATGTCTAAAATGATCTTTAGCCACATTTTATGAAGCCAGAATTGTAATCCAATAACAATTTTCTGGCTAAGTGCTTCTCAGTTGCCACTGGGGACTATCTTCATCACTGTTGATGCTCTTAAAATGAGTTTAACTTAAAAGGACACAAATTTCATATTTTTTTCCTTATTTTCTTGAGAGTAATCTAAGAAAATAATATTTTAAATAATTGCATTCTGGTTCCTGAGGGATATCAGCATAATTGCATTGAGGATACTTTTATTTTTTTATGCATTTATTTATTAACAAAGAACTACATTCCATCTGTAAACCAAATGATTGGTCCACTGGCACAAAACAATAAAGTAATGAAACCTCTGGTTCATTAAATTGGAATATAGGGATTGAATTACTAATTTATGTTGGTTTGAATTTCATGTTATAAATTATAAGATTCTAAGATGTAAGGGAAAAATATTTCCCATGATGTAGGCTACCTATAGTTCCAGCCAGGAAAATTTATATAAGACTCATTGAAGGTGAAGAAAGGAGAGGTACTGAAAACCAAGACTGGCATGGTTCATCTGGGGCCTTGGTGGGCACTTCACAGAAGGCACAACTGAAAAAAAAACCAAAACAAACCAAGAAAACACAAACTCTTATTTAAACTGAGAATATTCTGTAGGGGTCACTTTTAAATATGGATAGTGTGAAATGCTGGTTTCTGAAACTATGCATCATGAAGGTCAGGTACCAAAAGAAATGAACAATGAGAAACAGAGATGCTTCATAAACCTTTAGTGGTTTCGTTTCATTTCTGTCTTGTCTCTCATGCAATCCACTCTAGTGTCTTATTCACTGTAATCTTGAATTCAAAACTTTCTTACGAATTTCAATCTGCTATCAAGTTCACTCTATTCTGATCATTTTAGTTTGATTTCTGTGTTTAACAGTCTCTGGAGCTGTTTGTAGAAGCAAATATAAAACCCATATAAGACAATATGTTCTCTTCATTTTTATTATGTTGACTGTATTCCTACTGGGACCTAGTTCTCTGATATCACAGTTGAAGTATGAACTGGCTCTTATTTCAGCCTGTAAGGCCACAGACAAGTCACTTTCTGTGAACAGCGTGTGCCTCAGTGTTACACTTCTTCAGAAGTTGTGTTCGTTTCCTTCTTGAGTAACACAGAGTGTTTCACAGAGGTTGCCCTCAGATTTTCTGGGGAAATATTAGCTAAGCTTTCCCTCTCTTACAAAGAATGGGTAATCTAAGCCACCTGTATGGCAATCTGTCATAAATATTTAGGAACTGAAAGCTGATTTAATGGATTTGAGATGATGTGATGTTTCCAGAATTTTGGCAGTGGAGCCACACTTACTATGAACTTAAACTGCCTCCCTCCTTGTCCACTCTGTGGGCTTTTGTTTGGAAACCAGATAGGCACAGCAGGGTGTTTGTCTCTATTCTGTACCATATCTCACTTTTTACTAGGTTTTAAGGAAGTCACTACAGGAAGTAGTTTAATGCATCTATGAAATGGCACATGACATGCTTGATTCACAGTCTTTTTCAGGTGGAAGATGCCGTTACGATGGGGCGGTTTGCCTGCTGGAAGTCTAGGCTTTCTTTGCAGAAAACTTACCAGTTTTTTGATTAGTCATTAACATACTTTGAACCACCATTAATTTTGATACACAAAACAAAAGATCAAGGTTCTTCCAGGTTAAAATTTGCATTTGCTTCATGGTAGAGATGTCAGTCTCTTGCGACCACAAGGAGTGGCCGGCTCCACTCCATCTTGAAGTCAGGTGAAGGCTACAAGCCCTCAGGCGAGTCAGCAAGAATTGAGGCTCTCAGGTCAAAGCAAGGCCAGCTTGGATCAGGTTCCTCAGGGCTGGTCCTGTCAAGTTTTGAACATCTCCAGTGGCAGGGATTGCACAATCTCTCTGCCCTATATGTTAGCGTTTTACTGTTCTAATGATGACTTTTTCCTGTTTTAACGATACTTAATTGCAATATTCCTTGTTGCAACTTGGTGTGTATTATTTCCCATCCTGTCACTGATGCACCTCTTTAGAAGAGATTGGCGCTCTCTCTCTCTTTCTCTCTCTCCCTCACATTCTCTCTCTCCCTCCCTTTCTCTCTCTCTCTCCCTCCCCTTCTCCCCCTCTCTACTACTTCAGACTATGTTTGAGACCAGCTAAAGTTGCCCTTGTTTTGCTGAACCTTCTCTGTCTTGCAGAGCTTCAGAATTTTCAAGAAATTGTGTTCTGCCTTTTGTAGTTGGACCTTTATTGAACCTCATTTAAACTTGATTGATAAACAAATTCTTATACTCTTGTGTAAGAATCAGGTTTTCTATTTCAAGGTCTGAAATGTGGACACATTTGGGGTCTGTAAAGTGTATAGTGTAAAGTTTGGATTTGATAAGCATACTACTGAAAGCTGGTTTATGAAGGACAGGCCTTTGCAGGTCATGCTTTTGCTACAAAAACTCATGTCACTTTGAGTGCATTATCTCGCATAAACTATGTGTACTTCCCTTGAGGCAATGGCTGAACACCATGAATCTTGATTGTTTCCAAAGGCTCAGGGAGGCCCAGGGATCCTGAGCTCTAGTTTATGCTTGCTGTCCATAACGTACTTGGAGCTTATCTTTTTATACTTCATTGACTCACAGTATATAAGCATTTGCATAATATGAAAACTCTAAATGGAAGAAAGGTGCCAATTATCAAATATGAAATAGATTTCAGGATGCTAAGGCATTCACTTTTCATTACAGATCTGTCCTTGCTATTCTTGAATCCTGCCGAGAGGATGGTACTAGAAGGTTTTATGGGTCCTTGGCTGGAAAAGATATGATTTAAATAAGTTTAATTACTAACTATCTGTTTTGTTTGTGTGGGTTTTTTCCTAGTGTTCTTGAACAGGAGGTAATATGATACAAAGCGTATTTACAGCATAGGTAAGTGACACAACTGATTATATGCAATTTTTTGACAGTATTTATTGAAGTGAAATTGGCAGTCTGCAGATCAGGAAAGCATGGTGTAGGTAGTGCTCTAGAAGTACTAGGAAAATGAGAAATACAGATTTGGAGAATACAGCACATAGTTGTAAGTCATTCTAATGTTGACAGACCACTTCTAAGACTTAAAAGTGTATTAGAAATGAGTCCTTTTTCCATATCAGCTCTCTCTTGAATCTCTTCATTGAAGCACAAGTTTCCAGGTCTGTAAGTCATTCTCACATGCCGGATGGAGTTCAAGCTGTTGTTTCCTCAGCTGCAGTTCTGTGTGTGAATTCCCTTCTCTCTTCTGTGGACATGTACACCCCTACAATCTCCAGTCAGCTGTCTCCTGCCATAGAGGAGTGTAAAAGATGTTTTCTTCCTCTGTATTTAGAACAAATAAAGGGGTGGATTTATTCTGCTATTTTAAAGGGGTGGTTACTCTAATTTTGGAGTAATGAGACAAATTTCTTGAAAAGTAAAGAGGTTGCATTTCTCTTTATTGTGTAATAGAAGCTATTTTTCTGAAGTACATTACTGAATTGTATACTTCAGAGGTGGCTCTGTGAAGAAATAAGTATCTGATCACAAGTTTAAGTTTATATGAGACAACAAAAGTGAGCTGATAGACAAATACGGCCTGAGATATTTTCCTCTCACTGATTCTTGACAGCAGCATATTATCAGATTAGGAATATTTTCATTTGAGAGTAAATTATTGAAAATTCATGCTGGACTCTGTGCTCCAAGGAGCTTTTACTGACGTTGGTCAGATGCAGCCCACCTGGGAGGACACTGTTGTTAGCTGGTCATAATTATTTGTATTAATCCTCTCATAAGTATCACATTCAAACTACAGCTCCCACTATCTTTTCCCTTTCCTCACATCATCCTTCTTGTCCAACCAATATCTGACTCTCTCCATTGCACCTTTGAAGTGGATTTGCTCTTTTCAGCTCCAGCATAGGCATTTGTGCATATGCAGCTCCCAGCTGCATTCCACAGGCCTATATTCCAGACGCCTGTGAGGACCAAACAAAGCATTGCTCTCTATACAACGAAGTATATGAGAATATATCAGGAAAAGGGAAATATCAGCTGCCTGATAACAAGGAGCCCACTGTAGATGAAGAACTATTGTGAGGAATTGTGGCAAGAGGAGAAAGAATCTGTCCGTTTTAAGTGTCCTTTTTCTGTTTGTTGGTTTGTGTATTTTTACTTTTCCCTAAGAAAGTAGGAGTTTAAGCCTACTGCTGGGACATCAGTTACGTTTTGTCTGAGGTATTGTATTTAATATTGTACTGTAGTATTGTGGATGGGCTGTAGGGGGGCTCAATGCTGTGAATTCAGTTTTGTAGCCAGGTAAGTGAGCTTTCTTCTATCCCACGTATTTTGCTTAGAGTTCTTTTGTTCTCCACCAGTGATCTGTTGGTGACAGGATGGAGTTTAGTTTTGACAGAAGAAGTTCAGGATGGGAGACTGTGTGTCAGTTAGGAGATCTGTGGGCATTTGCTGTCCTGGAACTGCCTCTCTGCTCTCTACTCTGCCTCTGAGCTGCATATACAGTGTGAGTCCCCCAGATCTGTGGGGGCTCTGGGGGAGGTGGGGTGTTGGCCTCCTAAACACTGTCACAGGCTGCATTCCAGCTATGTCTGATCTGTTAGGCTTCACATTTCCGTTAATTCAGACAAGGTCCTCTTTTGATCCTTACATGGCTTTGCATGACAGGTTTCAGGGCATCAGAATTGTTACTCAAATGACTGGATTTGGTATCAAAATACAGGTGAAGCACATAAAGCAGGACAGCGAGGGAGAAAAATTGAAAGTATAGAGAGGACGTTGCAAACATTACTTTAAAATTATGAGGAAATTGCTTTCTAGACTGAGTAGCCAGCACTAGGGTAGGAAGGAGATTTAAGAAGCTGGACTTGATATGCAGATAAGAACCGTTCTTAAAAACTTCAAAGAACAAGTAGTTTGTGCCATAGCACACCTAAACCAGATTGTTTCAGCACACCTAAAAAAGGTTACATCCTCTTTCATATTGCAAGTAACATAATATTCACGACTGTTTTTTACCCCTGGGAATCTTAAACATAAAACACTGTTCCGCATACTTGATTTTTATAAAGTCAGGATTTAGAGGGGATGTAGGGCACTGGATGTCCTTTTTTCTATGTTTGTGCTGGGGAAGCTGAAGTTCTAGTTTTAGCTCCAGCCCTTTATAAACCATACTAGCATAATGTTGTTCAGCCAAAAACCAGCCATTGCATTTGTACTTTTTAAGCGAATTGAACAAGTGGAAGTAAAGCATACAATAGCAGTTTTCTCTCACTCACATTTCTAGAAATGCATTTGATCGCCTCAGTGTTATAGTCGAGAACGGCAGCCCTGTGGTTCTAACATTTCTATTAAATGGCACTGCTTTAGACTAACTGGCAGTAGGCTTTTTTCTACTCACCAAGCAGTTTAATTCAGATAACTCCTCAGTCATCAAAGGCTCCTTCATTGGTTGCACCACAATCATTGTGACAGTTCTAGGTAAGAGTATTTGGCAGGGATAGCTCAAGGGTTCATTCTTTTCAGAATGTTTACTTTACCTGACATATCTTTCCTGGGTGCCACAGTGATTAATCATCTGTATATTATTTAAGAGAAGCTAAGGAATAATATTCTTCCTTAGAAGAATATTCTTCCCTAGAAACAGCGAGGGGGTGTATAATAAGAATAATAAATAGTAAAACCCCCTCAGCACTGAAGAAGATGTGCTAGGAGAGAATTTGCTTGCACAGCAAGCAAAATGCTGTGTAGAACAGTGTGATCCTGTGTACTCTAGGTAGGGCAGAGAATACTGACTGTCATCAAGATTACCTGAAAATTCTCACTTATAAATTACTGTAAACAGGATTTTTAAAATTAATTTCTTCACAAACTTTAAATATTTGGGTTAATAACTTCCACACTGGGCTTGCTCCTGGGGCAAAACATTTGGAAAGACTATGGTCAAAATGGTTTGGTTGTTTCTGGAAAGGAAGTGAATATGTATTGTTCTGTGTAAAGTTTTGAGCACTTTTTCTCCCCTGAATTGCACCTTTCTTTTGCTATTTCAGTATACCATCAAAATCTATTGTCGAAGTGTGATCTTCTTTCCTTGAAATACAGGTTCATATTGAGAAAGATGCTATTGTTGCCTTATTTCATGAGCTGAAATGATTGAGGTCTGTACAGTGACTCTAAATATTCCTAGTGATGCTATTGAGTCACAGGTTATCAGTAGGATTCCATGCTATGGTATTTGTGGAGAGCTGGATAGATCTGAATTTTTAGAAACATGGTAATTTACAAATAAAAGCTGAGATTATGAGTTGAGAGTTTAAAATCGGGATGAAATCTAATGGATAATGCAAGTACAGCACTCACTCATTGAGCAACTCAAATATTTTGTTCAAATATATCAAATCCAAGATTTTATTTTTTTCTCTTCAGTTAAGTGTGTGCGTTCAGGACGTTTTTATTACATGCTTTTCAGAACTTGCTCCAGAGACAGAACTATTAATTTCCTCCTAGGTTTCTGCATAGCACTCAACACTACAACACTTCAAAAACCATTAATGAAGTTATTTTCACAACACACCCATGAAATGAGGAGGAATTATTGTCCTTATTTGACAGATGGAGACTGGGGCAGAGTAAATCAAAGTTGAAAGCACCTACTAATTTGGGAATCCAGTTTGAGACATCCTGCTCCTATCTTTTTCTCAATATTTAATATTGGGTAGTAAGCGGAAAGCACAGCTCCCTTTAATTTCAGCTGCATTCATGAGTGATCAGCACTTCGAGCAAAGCAGACCCCAGGTTTCAAGTTGGGCATGGAGCACATGAGGAACGTATAGTTGATGGGTGACCTTGAATGAAAAGCTTGGCTTTAGGAAACTTGTCCTCTATCTCATAGACTGTCTGATGAAAAAAGCAGGTGTAGCCTCCAAACTCTTTGAGGCAACTTTTTAACTACCTTAAGCAGGAAATTGTCTTTTTTTTTTTCTCCCTACCTTCCTCACTCATTACATGACTCTAAAGGTCAGCAATGCATGGGGCAGACCATCTCAGCCTTGGGCAGCAGCCTTCTGCCCTGCACTGATTCATCCCACAGACAATTCCGTGCCACACATGTAAAACAGTGACTTTGTGGAAAACGTGGTTTGCAATTGTGTAAATGTACTGGTTTTAGCTGGGCTAGAGTTAATTTTCTTCACAGTAGCTAGTATGGGACTAGTTGCATGATGTGTTTAACCAAACACCAAGCTCTTGTCCTGTCTTTGATCATAAACACTAAAGTTTGAGATGTATCACCGGAAAGAACTACAGGGTGGTAATGAGAGAAGGAGTATACCGGTGTAAAATGGCTCCACATGTGTTTCTGTAGGCAGATGCAGTACGAGCAGGGATGATTGCTGTTTGACTGTACTGATTTCCTCCCATTCCCCATCTCTTACCCCTCTGTGTTATACCTAGATCTCCAGCGTTGTAGGGTAGGGACTAATATGTTTTGCTTGTGTAGAGTTTAGTATAGTGTGGTCTTGATCAAAGAACTTCAGTTGTTTTAGTAGAGTCTCTCGGCTTTCATGTTATTTGTGTTATCACCAGAAAAACAATGAGTCTCAACTAGGTAATTGAAGTATTTTCTATAAGGACTGTTCTCTGTGGACCTCTGAGGTGGTAATCACTGACAGTTTGCCGTGTGTATTGCCCACCTAGAATGCTGTAGGGAGAATTGTGATTTGTTCACTAACTTTTGTTTCTCTTAAGTGAATTTAATGTGTTCTATACTTTTCAATTTACTAAAGTACTAGTAGTTTATTAAAAGAGAACATTAAATTGACCTGTATACCTGTATCACAAGACTGTTGTGAAGATTAATAATTAGATAATGTTTATAAAGCACTTTTTATAAGTGAGAAGAGCTATAAAGTGCTAAGTATTATTATTGCAGTATGATAGAGATCACAAAACACAAGTGAATTAGCTCTAGGTTTAATCCTTATAAGGCAAAGCATACCAGGGGCAAAATAACATTGCAGTTATTTTTCTTACATCCAGCACTTCATTAACTACCACATAGGGTTATATAACTCTGTGAGAGTCTAACTTAGTAAAGTTTATAATCATAGCAGGAAAAGTTCTCACGGGTTTTGCAGGCAAGTGTTATATGTACAGCCTTTAAGGTCACACAGAGTTCCTCCATCTATGCTGCATTAGTGCCTCCAGTTGCATGTAGGGACATCATTGCCCGATTTGGCACTCTCCACATTAACCCCCATCACACAATGCCTCTGTCTAGGTTGGATAATACATGGCACTAAATACAGGTCTTCACTACACGTAAAGTGGCATAATGCCATTAAATGAATACAGACATCTGTATCTCCTCAAGATTTTACTATGCTTTCTCTCACCAGCTCTTTTCCACAATCCTTAATCTCTGCTTTTACTCTAAATTTTTACTGAAGATGTGTGCAAGACACCCCAGCAAATCCATCACTTTTTTTCTGGCTCCAGTCAGGTCTTTAACGTCTTTGAGAAAATCAGTCAGCATTTTCTTTCCTCTTTAATTCTCACTTACTGCTTATCTTGCTGCAGGTGGCCTACTACTACTGCTGCAGTCATTGCTTTTCCCGAGGATGCCATAAACACAGAACATTTTTTCACATCAGATTCTGTTGCTGCCTGTTTTCTGCCTCATCCTCTATAGGACATTTTTGAGCCAAAACCTTGAGAAGCAGCATTTATTACTTGGTATAGCTACCTGCTGAGAGAAGGAATGTGAAATAGACTCCCTAAAGAAGTGGTGTTCCAAAGCTATGGAAGGCAGTCCATTAAGAGAAATCACATGTCTCTTTCAATTGGATTTAACTTCTCCTAGGCTTCTTTCTTTGTTTGGTTTTGGTTTTTTTTTTTTTGCAGGGCTGGGTGGGACAGGATGCTTCTTGTTTGGTTTTTCCCTCTGCCTTCTTCCTATAGGAACTGTCAGTAGACAGCCTCTTAAATCCTGGCTGCTGGTATGTGGACTGACTCTCTCTTAACTTTACACTAGCCACCCTAGTCTGACTAAAGCATTCCTCCATCTTATCTTTTTCAAAAAAGCAAACAAGTAAATGTATGCAAAGGTACCATGTTCCTCAGTACAGTTCACAAGCAAATTACTGAGGTGAGTTTAATGCATTTCTTTGCTTCTGAAATGTGCAAAATGTCTATTAAAATGTCAGGTCTTATATGAGAAGTGCTGAAGAGAAGCCAGTTTCCTTGCTCACCAGATACATGAGCTTCAGAGGAACAGTTTCTGGATACCTCAGACAGGTGTTTGTCAGGATCTAATTGCAGCTCTTTGAGTAAAACTGCAAAGCACCTGCGCTGAGAGAAACCTGCAGTCGCAAGAACTCACAAGATCATGGATACCTGTCCACATAGTTTAGATATCCTCAACATAACCTGCTTCAGGGAGTCTCTGGAAGGTTATATTGGAGTCATTTCTAAGAAGGACTCCTATCTACCTTCGTGTCCAGACACTGACTGTGGCACGTACAGAGGCTGTGTGGGCTAGAACAGATGGAGGCTGGTGAGAACCACAGCCCTGTGACCTGCCCAGGTCCACAAGCACATTCATATGTGCAAGGTAGGTAGCTGAGGGTGCCCTGTAGGACTTGTCCACAAGGTAGACATGTTGGCCCTCCTGTGGGAAGCAAGGCAAGCAGAGGTCAACTTGATCATAAGCACATCCCAGTGTCTCTTGTACGTACTGGTACTGTAACTTTGAGATGTGAGAGGTTCTAGAATGAAAATGTAGATGAACAGGCAAAATATTTGATTTAGGGACCTACCAATACACTTCTATACTTGTGAGTTTGTGCGGTGATAGCATTTCTGTGTGGGTAACACAATGAAGAGAGGGAACTCTAACTCTGTAAAGGAAAGGGAAGCTCCACCTTGTCTAAATTGGAACCAGCTGACTCCAAAACCCAACAGGCTGGGGAGGGGATTATTTATAGTCAAACCAGCAAGGGGAAGATTATTTATAGCTAAACCTGGAAGCAAGGCGACAGGTGGTGAGGAGCACTTGGGTCAGACTAAGACATCTGCTGGGAATGTCAGCAACACAAAGGTAACTCTGTATCCAGTAGTAAATGATAGGACAGAAATTACAGCTGACCTGGAGGAAGAAAGGTTGCAGAGGCATATTTGAGGGAAGTAACAACCTGTCAGACAAAGGAATTAACTAAAAGTAGGCATGCTGCCAAAAAGAAAACCTATGTACCACTGAGAAACCTAAAGTGAAAAGCATGTGAACTAAGTGCCTGGGGATGAAAGAGGACTGACCTTCACCACGTAAATGTGACTCAAACAGTTAATACTAATGCAATATTGTAGTACATAATTATTAGCTGGACAAAATAGATCAGATGTGGGAGTATTTCAGTCTAGGGCTATAACTGCCATAGAACAGACCAGCCATGAGGATGGCGTGTAGATTTCTGTGGTCCAACCAGATACTATTTCTCAATGAAAAGGTATACAGTAACTTGGCTGGGAACTGCCGTTCTTCTAGTGCAGTGTTTTAAAATATTTTAGGAATATGTAAAGTTTGTGAAAGTTTTTTGGTGTGGTGTCATTTTCAAATTAGAAGAAAACTCACTAAAAGAAAAAGGTAGCCTTATACTACTTGTTACCTGCTCAATGAAATGGTGTTGAAGACCTGATTCTTGTTCTCACTAATGTTGCTTGCTGTTACTCTGGCTTTATATAACGCAGATAGAAATACATAGAGACTGACTGCTTGAATGTAAATGAAAATTGTTCCCTGCCTGTGCAGTTGTGAGGAGTATCAATGAGGTAGCATTTACCCATTTATAAAGTGTGTGTGTAAAATTATTGTGTGTCAACAGACCAAAATTCAAAGAAGCAGTTTCTTGACAATGCACAAGATTAGGCCAAAGATCAGGTCTTCAGACAGGCACAAATGGAGAGCTCTCAGTCATACATCAATTGCCTGAAGGTATCTATCTATACTTAGCAATAGCCACAGTATAGTTAGATTTCATGTCTATGAGAGAGAGCGCAATAACCTTTGTGATTCAGCTCTGGGAATCTACTGCTGGACTGTTTAAACATTCTAAAATGTGCTTTTGAGACATTTGCAGCTTCTAAAACAAATTCAACGGGCTAGAAAAATCTCTTACGCTATTGTTATTTTCTATTTTAAAAAGAAATAATAAAAAATATAAAGTTAAAACAGAAGAAATCTAGATATTATCAAAGAAAGACTACTGTAGGAGGGACTTGGATTTTTAATTCAAAGTGGGGAAACTTGCAATATAAGTAAGTCTAACATGGAGAGGAAAGGGAACGACTTGAAAAGCAAGAAATAGAATAGGTCAAATGAAATTTCATAGAACTTTTAATTAGCACATAGAAATTATTGGCATAAGATATCACGGGAGCAGAGAACTTAAGAGGGTTGAAAAAGATCAGGCATTTGTAGGGATAATGAGAGAATCTAAATTACATTGATTAGAATAAAAACATTAATAAAGATGTAAAACTTTATGCTTGTGGGCAGGAGCCAAACATATGGATGGGGTTCCAGGGAAACTTCTTGCTTGAGGTGATTATTCCATAATATTCCCCTTGGATTTTTTTTTTTCCCTTTCCTTTGTAGCAATAGGTACTGGTGCAATTGAGGATCTGCTGAGAAACTCTGTATTTCTTTGCATTTATGCTTGTGTAGGAGGGAAGAAAATGGTGGCACAAGAATGTGCTCCTATTCAGTGCTTCTCAGAAGGAAATATCCTTTAGACAGTTGTAGAGAACACAAGCAAAGTAACCTTGCTGTAACTGTCATTAGGGCTGGCTCCTCAGCTGTGTGGAAGAAAGATCTGGTCAAATTTTCCGTAGCTCTCAGGCCTTCCATCCTCCAGCTGAGTCAGGGCTGAATTCTGAGCAATGCAGAGCATAGATGACTTTCCGCAAACCCATTGCGGTTTCGCCCATCTTCTCCTTCAAAATAAGTTTATCATTTGAAGTATATACAAAGATTATTCCCGCTCAAAAGCGATGGTTCCTCTTACAGAATCTGCCTCATACCAGCACTCTGCAGGTCACAGGATGCCAGTGGTCTGTCAGTGGCAGTGCATGTTAGGTCTGTGGCCTAGGGGCCTCAGTGCAGCTCCCAGCCTGCCGGGCGAGCCAGCACAGCAGATGTGCTTTCCCCTGCCCTCCGTCAAACTGGGACTGCATCTCGCCACATGGTGGTTTGCTTCTCTGACCTCTGTTCTGCATGGTGAGATAGAAAACTCAGGAAATAACTGAGAGAATCTCATCAATTAAAAGTGGCAGTAGATTGGTGCTAATATTGTAGTCATTTCCAAAGGTACTGCATTTAATCCTGCCTTTCGCCGTTGCTTGACCCTATGGCTGCTGTAGCCACTTCCAGGCACTGAATTAATCTGAATTGAAATATGGGTGAAAAAGCAGAGTAGCCACACTGTATTTATTAAAAATTTGAGAAGGAAGAAGAAATTGCTTCAGCACTGCTTCCTTTTCATACTTCGCATCTCTAAAAGTAGCCAGTTAATTACATTCCATGGTTACTGCTATTGTAATATGTGCTTATTTGAAGTGTAAAGATAATCATCAATTGTATACTCTTGACTACACTATTAATGGTTTCAATACCCACATTGTGTTTGCATTTTACTTTATAACTAACACTTAGCCATTGTGGTTTTACCATGTAGTAATTCAGTGAATGCTGTCTCCATGTAATGCCCTTGCCATTTCATTCTGCGGTATTAAGTGCTGTTTTTTGAGGAAGGTCTTGAAATGTGGGGCATTATGTATGAGTTATGCTAATTTGTTAGGGCAATGAATACATTAATTTCATTAGTAAATGGCCTCAAAGCAATAATTACCAGTGTAGGTGTGTCAGAAACGATCATGTTCAGTTTTGCCAGTTAATTATTAAGATTTTGTTCTAAGGGACCCAGATTTGACATCCAGCTTCAATTTAGCCATAAATAAAAGTCTGAAGTATATCAGGCTGAAGAAATCTAGCCAAGAACTTGTTTTGCTCTTAGAAATTCCTACATTTTGTCTAATTGTGACTGCCAATGAGATGCCAAAATAATTAGTGTCAATGCTATGAGGTTTATACTATACCTCCCAAAAACGCACATCATAATGAAAATAGCAATTGTGCTTTCTCATTCCTCTCATCTTGCCTTATGTTACAGAATGCTGAATTATTCAATGGCAGTATTACTTGCTAGTGCAGTATTAAATTTGAAATGGCTGCAGTTTATCGTTAAAGCTGAAGGGTGGTTTTTAATGGAGTTTACTTCTAATGGCCTAATTAGGTTTCTAAGTTATATCTGTACACTTCTTGAACTTTACATGGCAAACTCCTGTAAAGGAGACAAATGGAGGCCCCTGTTCACCTGGATTACTTTCCTTAGATGTGACCCTATTTTTAAATACAGTCACCTCTTGGGAGCACCTAATAAACCATTGTTCAGTAATAATGTGCTTTTAGGCACCTTAGAACTGTCGTTTTTCCAAAGGAAACTTGAAATTGAAGAAGGCCAGTGGCATTCTGGCTTGTATCAAGAATAGTGTGCCCAGCAGGACCAGGGTAGTGATTGTCCCCCTGTGCTCAAACACTGGTGAGGTTCTGCCTTGAGTGTCTGGGCCCGTTGCTACAGGAAAAACACTGAGGGGCTGGAGTGAGCCCAGAGAAGGACAGTGGAGCTGGGGAAGGGTCTGGAGCACAGCTTCTGTGAGGAGCAGCTGGGGGAGCTCAGCCAGGAGAAAAGGAGGTTCAGGGGGAACTTACCAGTCTCTACAACTGCCTGAAAGGAGGGTGTAGCCTGGTGGGGGTCGGCCTCTTTTCCCCGGTGGCAAGGGCTAGGACAAGAGGAAAAGGCCTCAAGCTGTGCCAGAGAAGGTTCAGGTTGGACATCAGGAGGAATTTCTTCATGGAAAGGGTTGTTAAACATTGGAATGGATGTCCAGGGAGGTGGTGGCATCACCATCCCTGGAGGTGTTCAAGAAATGACTGGACGTGGTGCTTACTGCCATGGTCTGGTTGGTAAGGTGGTGACCAGTCAGTGTTTGGGTTTGGAAAGGCTCAGAGGTGTTTTCCAGCCTAAATGATTCTTTGGTTCTGTGAAAAATTGTATATATGAGCTGAGATCCATTTCTCAATTATTAAAATGACAGCAAATAAGAATCTCCAATGTTTCATTTTTGTGGTCTGCTTTGTAAAATAGAACCAAAGAAAGAGGGACAGAGACCCTCTGTTCTCATCACTGAAGCTACTTACAGCTTCTGTCAAAACATATTTTATGTATTAAATTGCAAGGCTGAACTTTCCAGATCGCTACAGAATAATACGGCAAAAAATAGGACTAATAATTGTTTACTTTTTAGATGTATCAGTGAATACACTGCATTATTCAGCTGTATCCTAGGAAAATGCACCATATATGGAGGCAAAGGCCATATAAAATTCCCTATATTTCCCATCAGTGGACATGAATAACAGGTGCTCACAGCAACTATTTCAGCTGTGAAATGTATTTTATGTTGAGTACAGGACTCTAGCCAAGCTCTTCAGATTTAGAGCGTAGGCCATCATTAGTCCAGTGCAGTAAGTATGTGCTCTGCAGAGTTTGCTTGCTGACCTTATTCCATAATCCTGAGCAGAGTCAGTGAATAATGATACGACATCTCGGTTCTTAGATTTACAGATACAAAGAGTGGGTGTCTAATTGTGGCGTTCTTCTTTCGCATGATTGATAACTTTCCATTAGTTAAGATGATATTTGGTTTGCCTTGGGAGAGGTACAAGGAAATGCAACTGATCTCACAGTGAGTTTTGGTGTGTATCTGGGCAGTGTGGTTACTTTACTTCTTTTCTGGTCAAGCTCCTGAGAAGCCTAGGAAACCATGTAAGGAAAAATAAGTGTTGTGCTACTACTGCAGTAATTGTAGGCCAGCATATCTGTTTCTCTTGTTGGATGGCTTTTATTCTGGACTGCTTCTTTGCTGCTCCAGTATTTGTTTAGGGACACAGAAGCCAAGAGAATAAGTTCCTTTCTGCCTCAGATTGTGTCCTTCTCCCAAGATACCGTGAGGACAATGAGTCTTCCTTGTCCCTTGGGCAATTAAGTGAAACATATTGACAGTATTCCAGGAAATCTAGAGTAGCACAAATCTATCAGAGTAACTTAGGAATACTGTTCACCACAGAGATTCTCGAATATGTAGACAAAATCCCTTGTTAAATTTTATTCCCAAAAAATAAATCCCCTAGGAAATCAAGTTTTGTAAAAAGCTGTCAGTAGCAAAGAATGCTTTTTCCCCCCATGATCAAACATCCTAGTCTCTTATGGAGTAGGTTGCCTACTTACATATTCTTATTTTTCACCCTTAGTATTGAATTTAAACATTTAATGATATAGTATTTATTGCATAGTTTAATAAAAGTCTAGTAATGTAACGGAGTTGGTTACAAAGATATGCCCCACTAGAAACTCATTTACTTACAAAATCAAATGCTAAGTAAAATAAACAGCTTGGCTTTCTCCTGACATTTTATAGCCACCTTAAGGGAAAGGTGGAGATGGGGGTTGTGTTGCCATGTGGGTTTAATTCATGAACTTCCACTCAGAGTGCTCAAAGGCAATACAGTAGTTCAGCCAACTTTCTCTGTTAAATTACAAAAAGAGAGTTGGGTTTTTTTTACCAAATACGAGGGATCAACTGCAGCTGCAAAAAGGAAATTTAGAATTATCATCATACCAGTATCAGAAGGTCCTTTATATTTATAGCTTCATAAAAGTTCACAACTAGAGTATTTGCTGCCAACTCATAAAAGAACTAATGAAAATTTCTGCAGATCTTTTTTTGTGGACAGTGATTTCTTAATCCCGTAAATCCTGATGAATTCTTATATTCAAAACATTTGTAAAAATGGATTGAAAAGGACTTTGTGATTCTTTAATAGGGTAGGTCACATTTAAGCTCACTAAGGGACAAACTGTACTACAGTATTATTTGGGTAATATCACCATACTCCAAGTGTGTCCATTAACACCAAGACAACTGTTTGTGACAGTATTATTCAAAGCAAAAAAAACACCCATAATGTTATGTTGCTTTTCTGAAAGCAAATTGCTCTATTGTTTGGATAAACTTTAAAATTTTTTTTATAATTGTAAAAATCGTTATTGTTTCAACATTTTAAAAGTGTAATTAAGCAATAAGTTTCTTTGAGATAAGTAGTATTTGGCAGTAATGAAAACCTCGTGTTTTAATGTACTTCAAAGGGTGTTGTAACTCAATAATTCACAGGTTCTTTAAGCTTTCGTGTCTCAAAGCAGAAAGCTTCTACTAGTTACATTCCTAAAAGTATGAAAATTAAATCAATGTTTTTATCTCCAGCTGTGGAAAACCATTCCCAAAAGAAAAGCTAGTGATAGTAATAGGTTAGGTGAATATTTATCAAATTTGAGGGTAATATGAGTTTTGATGATTTCCTCTAGCTACTGATCATTCCACTCTATCCCTCAACCCCTGTTGTTGTCTGTTCAGAATATCAAGGCTGCCCTAAATTTGTCACTTCTATATTATTGCTGTCTTCTTCCCTGTAGCCTCATCTACTTGGAGAGAGCCTGTCCCACCAAGAATTGTGTATTGTCATGGTTTAATGCCAGCTGGCAACTGTGTACCACGCAGCCACTCACTCACTGCCCACTCCTCCCACATAGGTGGGGAGGAGAATTGGGGCAAAAAATACATAATCCTTGGGGTCGAGACAAGAACAGTTTAATAACTGAAAGAAAGATAGTAATAACTGTAGTGAAAGGAGAGAGAGGGATGGATGGATGGAGAGATGGACGTGCAATACAATTGCTCACCGCTTGCTGACTGATGCCCAGCCTGTTCCCCAGCGGTGATCAGCAACTTCTGCCAACTACTCCCACTTTGTATACTGGGCATGGCATTCTATGGTGTGGAATATCCCTCTTGCCAATTCAGGTCGCCTATCCATGCTGTGTTTTCATCAAGTTTTTTGTGCACCTGCTTGCTGGCAGAGCATGGGAAAGTGTAAAATGCTTGATTTAGGGTAAACACGATTTAACAATAACTAAAACATGAATGTGTTATCAACATTATTTTCATACTAAGTTCAAATCACAGCGCTGTACTAGCAACTAAGAAGAAAATTAACTCTATCTGAGCTGAAACCAGGGCCTGTATTTTTGAAGTTGCTTCCAAGTTTAAATTTTATGTAGTGAGAAATGTTCTAGGTTATAATAATAATAGGCTGTCTCTTGGTGCCAGCAGAATAGAGAGGCCGTATTTCAGAACCAGAATGTTTCCAACCCTACTGCTGTAAAAGGATTTCTCTCTTAGAAAGAGGAGTTTCTTTGATGGAACATACTTTCCTTTAGGAGTAAAATGACTTGCATAGGTGTGGCACTGGTAACTAGAGGAAAATAGCAGCAGATTTTGAAGCTCTGTGAAGAGCAAAATCATTTAGGAACTGCCCTTTTTGGGTAGAAATGAGGAGAAGAGTGGAAAGCGATGGGGGGAAAAGCTCTGTTAGTTTCACCATGCTGGTTCTTTAGGTTTCTGAGCTGGTGAATAAGGGCGATGTCCATATTTTCATCTGTGTAGTTGTGAAAACTTGTGAAAAAAGCTTGCTGGTTTTTTCTGCCAAAGGTTAATAGTGCAGTGAAATCTGACCTCTTTTGTAGATCTCTCTGAGACACACCTACCAGAGCTGAGCCATTCAGGCTGTCCTCGCAGCCTGAGCCATTTTATCGTTTTGCATGCAGTGTGCCTCAAGCTGTGAAGCTATTTGTTGAACTAGGCCGTGTTACTGTTTGACTGAGAGGAAGACAAATTGTCCATATTATCCCATATTATCCTTAATTTCCATATAATTGTTTTAATCTTTGTTTTATAATAAATGCATGAAAGTGTCCTGAGGGTACCTTTTTGTTTGCTATTGTAGGTGTCTCATTTAGAGTCCAAGCAAGATGGAAATGTTCAGGGCTGCTTTTTATTCCTCTCACCTGAATGGTTCACAAAACACACTCTAAAACTGAAATATCAGTCATTCTCACTGCAGAACTCTACTTCCATATAAAAGCAGGTGAAGCTGTGCTTTCCATCCATCTTATTCTGAACATGTCTAGCAAATTGGATTAGGACAAGTGATAGTTTTGGCTGGAGAGATGTGTTGTGCCAACCCCACAGAACATCTAGCTATTGCTGGGGGATCATATGTTCCAGGTTAAAAGGAACCAGGGGATGAGGAAAGAAGGAATATCTTGCGTGTGTCTCACCACTGCTTCCCATCTTGCATCTTGACTGCATGTTTATTTAAAGAGGCTGAACAAGTAGTCTTACACAAAGAAAATGACAGTCTCCAGAAGTTCTGAATGGTCAAGATTAATGAGAAAACACTCAAGAGCCTCCTATGGAGTGCTTTCTGTTTGGCACTCTACCTAGGTGTTTTATGCCCAGCTAATGCCAGCTTGTCTCCGTTCTCAGTGGCCAGCTGCTTGCAGCTTTCACTCCTGGACTCTGTAATTCATAGTGGCACTTTCTGGTGTGTCTTTGTTTAGGAGTGGTTACTTTGTGGTGCCACCACTTGGTACACTTGAACTTTATTGGCACAAATCTGCTGAAGTGAGGACTCCCTCGGGAATACCCAACCAAAGAGCGCACACTTGGACATAATTGCTCCACACCAGCCTAATGGGAGGGAGTGAGGCGTTAACAAAACATAAACTGATGTGGGAGTAAAATAAGGTTCTGGAGAGTTTTTCTGTTTGATTTTGTAGAAATAATGACAACCTATCTGTGGAGCTTAATGAAATGTTATAATCCCACTATAAGACATCTGTGAGATGCTACAGAAAGTCTGTAGAAAGTGTAGTGTAATATATCTCCATACGGGTATTCTTGTTTGGTTTTGATGAGAAGTGGGACAGTGGCTGAAATTAGTGGGGTGGCAGAGTTGTCTGTGCATGCCTGACAGAACAGACAAGTAAGGAAACTTCAGATAGTCTGTCACAAGTTATTTTTAAGCCTGAAATAGAACTTAGTCTTTAGGGGGAACAAGCATCCTAATTTCACCAGATGTTGATGTTTAGTTCTATGGTCCCTTTAAAAACAAGCCCAGCGTAAAGGGGAAAGTCATATGAATACATTTTTTGACATTTTGTTTATTAGCATTTTATCTAGGCTAGTAGTAAATGAATAGACTTGTCAGCAGAAATCTCAGGGTGAAGCAAATAAAGAATCTTAATAGGCAAGGAGAAACAGAACTAACGGCAAATTCCTCACAAAGAGCTCTAATTTATTGGTTTCTCTTTCATGAAGATTCTGTTCTGGATTCTGGCTTTGTCAGAAGAAGCAGCTGAATGATGACATGGATTCTCAGAAAGAAACTGTGCTGTCTGGTGGGAAAGAAAGGAAGAAAGAAAGTCTATTTCTTTTAACACTTTCTTCAAAATACTTCATAGCACAGAGTGAAGTTTTCTTAGTTTGATTTGTTGGTTTCAGTGAACTTGCTAAGTCTGAGTTTGTAGAAGTGCTGTGAGGTCTGATTCTTCTTGTAAGTGACTGACTGCAGTAAAACAATAAATGAGGGCTTCTCTGGGTCTCTGTTGTGCAAATGGCACAGAGCACTGGGTTTGGGATATGCAGCTTTGTTGGAACTGCTTCTGGCTTGCTATACCCACCTGTACCCACTGGGACTACTGTCACAGTGCTCTTGGGGCCAGTAGAGTTGCTGCGAGCTACAGCACTGCCTCATTTTCTCTGCTCACACTGGTTATGCCAGCCTGTTCTCCCAAGCAAGGGAAGAAGCTGCAAATTCCAGGGTTAAAATTACGAAATTTTCTTGGAGTATGCTTACTAGTTACAAGCTGGACATTTTCTATTGCTCTGTAAAACATACAACTAAATTAAGTTGTGTAATTAGTAAAGTAAGTGTCATCTACATTACATTCCTCCCAAATCCATTAGTGTGATTGAGAGTGTATGTGTACAAGTCTTCAGCCAGGTGGGCATGAGGAGCTGTCATGTGTCACAGTACATTAGAATTAGCTGTGGACCCTTTCTCAAAAGAAATCATTATTTTCCAAGATGACTAAAACTTCTCTGACTCAACCCATTCAGCTTTCAGTTTTATGTTGACGGTATCAGAGAAAGTGCAGTGTTTTCAAAAAAGTAATTGCTGAATGACCTCATAGGGCAAGTTCATCCTCGTATTCCTTCCCTTGCCTTGGACAAGAGAAAGGCACAGAATGTAAAGATGCATCCTTAAACGTGCTTGAAGGCAAGATGGAAAAAGGTGGAGAGGTAAGGAATGAATTAGAATAGGACAAATAAAATAAATTTAGGGAAATAATCTGTTTCTTTGTTTAATTAAATTTCCTTTCCCAGTGTTAATCTCATTCTCTGAGCCTGTATCGTTAGCACCTGACCTTGTCAGAGTGTCATTCTGAAGTATACAAAAACACACCCACAAAACAAGCAAACAAACAAAAAACACAGGGAAGAGAAAAATGCTGAATCATGGCAATCTAGAAGTTGTAATATTTTTAATTTGGTTCTTTACTTGTATTTTATTTTATTGCTGTGTTGGAAACACTCCTGGCTTTTTTGGGGAAGGAAGAATGAAAGAACAGATTTAAGCCATGTAAAGGTAGTAAGACAGTAGAACTCATTTGATTGTGTAGACTAGTTGTATGTAGTTTGTTTTTCTTTCTCCTCTAACTATGTTCCTAAAATGAATTCCTTCCATAAATCCAGTACAATAACTTCTGTTCCAATAAATGCCTGTCAGGCTTTCTCTCCTGCTGGAGAAACAACCTTAGAAATCAAAACAACTCTTGTAGCAACTTAGGAAATGCACTTGTAGTTTCTCCTGCATTTCACCTTTTCTTTGTCCCAGATCCTGAAGGAAGAAGGACAAGAGTCCAGGAATGTGGTTTAACAAGGTTGTAACTTACAAAATATTTCAAGGAATTATCTGATAATAATTCATCCAGCACAGGTCATTCATCCTGTTGTAATCCACTTTGGAAGGGGCTCGTGTCAGCTCCCTACCCCATTAACCAGGCGTAGCACCACTGTTAAGATTTCACTGCTCTCCCCTCATGCAAGGCAGTGGGAATTGACTCCTTAGCGGTCAGAAGATTCAGAGTTTCAGCCCCATTCTTCAACTCCTTTTATTAGTAAGTGCTTTCCCCTATACAGCTGCAGTTTTACCTTTCTAAATGGACAAGAAGCCCTTTTGAAAAATTCTGTACAAAGAGTGATTTGCTGAATTGCAACTCTCCTTTTCTCATCCCCTGAAGAGGAAAGAAAAAGACATAACATGTTTGTTGCATTTGCTCACCATGAATATGCTTCTCCTCTTAGGTCCACAGAGACTGTGTGATGTGCATAGGGAGATTCTGAAGTGTAGTAATTTTACTATCCTAAAGCTGTTGTCGTTTTTTAAGAATCAGTCTTCTGGATGGAAACTGAAGGCAAAAGAAAATGTTGATCGGGTCTTTTGATTTAGTGGGGACCGGGAGGAGAATGGGGGAGGGAAAAAAAACTTGGCATCTACAACACTCAGTGTCCTGACACAAATTCCTCTTTTAGGCCATGAGAACAGAGTTAAATTCTGCTCCCTTATAGTACCACTTTTTCATCCCTGACACAGCTTCTTCATCTCTCAGGCTACCAGAAATGGATTCTAACTTACTCAGGGCCCTTGAGTGCAACACTGAAGACTGGATAGCTTGCACACTGTTGTTTGGGTTTTTTTTTTTTTTTATTTCTGAATGGGACATTAGCTTTATGAAATTAACATTAAAGGCAGCCTTATTTATCCACATTAATGTGAAATTAATTTCATATCGCTAAATTAATAGGGTGGTGAAACATTTGGTTCATTTCAATACACCAATCTCTGAAGATTTAATTAAAAATATCCTTTCATATATCCCAATTTCCCAGTTGTTTCTCTGTGAAGCAAAATGTGATCAAGACATTAGTCTTGTACTTTTTTTGCCTGGACCACTTGTGTTTTGGTGTGGAAATATGTAAAACTTACATTGAAGAAGTTGCCTTCTCAGACTACTTTTCATAACATTATTTCATCAAATGATCTTAATTTTCTGCATGACATTATCTTTTCAGACTGACTTACGACTGAAGTCTGATATTTGCATATTCAAGATGGAACTGTGTAGCTTAACAGTGTTTCTGCTTGTGTATGGAATTTATTTTTTAATTATTATTTTTACTTAGGGAAATCTAGGAAACAAGGCCTTCCAAAATTATTTTCTTGGCTTTTTAGGTGATTTTGCGCTCATGTTTTTATCCAGGGGAGCTTTCACCAATGTGGTCTAAAATATGCTGTAGTAACATGATCAGGTGATGATTTGTACATACATTTGTTGCAATGATGATTTTTTGCCTTTTCTTATATACCCTTCTCTGTATTCTCAGTGCTTTTAGCATGCATACTTGTAATTCCTTAGGTCTTATAACTTAGCATATACCATATATCCTGGTATTCTGTTAGGCCAGAAAACCAAACATCTTGAAGGCCTCCAGCCGGAGGCCAGAAAGCCTTACGCTGCTTTGGAGAACCAAGGTCCCTTCTAGAACACATGCTGTAGTTGAGTCTAGGCCCATCCAGAGGGGAATACCTCGGGATGGGGGGATATCATGCCACTCATTCAAGTCTCTCATTGAAGCATCTTAGTTAGATGTGCTAGTTTGTAAAGTCTATAAAATTGCACACGCGAGCTATCGTGTGTGCGCATTTTGCCGCATTCCACCTTGACGAAGTGTTGCACCAAAGGATCCGTATTAAATACCAAGGTAATATCCCTTTTTCCCCTTAGCCGTGTCTGGCTCTTGATTTTAAGACCACAGGATAAGGCATCACATTGGGTATAATATCCTTTTCTTGCAGTCATGTAATGTATATTTCTTCAAGGAGAAAGTGATGATTTTAATTTTATAGCAGACAGGACAGGAATGGGTTATCATTAAAAATGGGTGACGGTGGGGTAGAGTGCCATCTCTGAACTGCTTAGACTTATATTACCCAGCTAAAAGAGGTTGCATTGGAAGAGATACCATTCTGGATATCTATGGGAGAGCTGTGAGGGTTGATCATTTAGTAGCTGGGAATTAGTGAAGTACTGTTAAGTACTTCCTGCTGGAATATAAACAACCTGCCAGGCAGAGTTCATGTTTCTGTTCCATTTTTTTTTTTCTTCCCTTAATCTCACCACAATTAATTGAATCAAAGCCTAGTCAGAAGTGAAGCACTCCATTTTGTCACTGTACATACATGGGCTACATGAATCTCATTGGAATTTTCATGCTGGCCATCTCTTCAGTAACCAGAAACTGGTTTTGTCAGTGACTGAGGGCTGTCAGAACAGTGGTCTCCTTGTTTGCTCCCATGACAGCCTCAGATGCTCTGGCTTTCCTCAATTAACAGTAAATCTTGGTGGAAGTAGATGGTGGATTCTCTTGACTTCAGCAGTCTGGCACAATACAGCAAACTGAGAAGCGCAACAGTCTTGTTGGTTTTTTTTTAATATATATATTGGTAACATTCTGTAATAGAAAATCCTATTGCTTGACTCTTTTTACTCTTTGAGTTTAATTCTTATAATGCCTGGGTACAAAGCTTCGGCGTTTTGGTTTCCACAGCATGCTGCAGACCTGACGTGTTTCATCAGCACTTAGACCTGGGTGGGGAGTTGTGCCGGTGCCTGCTTGGTCTAGCTGGGTCTGCAATGACCCTAGGCTTGGTCTCACTCACTGTTACATTTCAATTCAGCAATTTTACCAAGCTGATCAGGTACTCAGAAATTGCATTATTCTTTAAATGCTAAACATATGGCTAAAATGCTAAAATTGCAGCTTCATGTTGCTTTTTTGAGGACTGTTATTCCCACTTGATCTTCTATCTCATACTGTTTTACAGGGAAAGCTGTACCCTTTTTTTCCTACCATAGCCATAATGGAGTTTGCCACTCATTGCCCATCTCGATGGTGTGTGTGGGAAGTGTTCTGGTGCAGATGGTGGTCAGCAGAGTAGAGCTTTGACAGATCTGTGTAATGATGTCTCGCAATATAGGGAAAACCTGCCAAATCTGATGCTTTTCCGTGCCCTTAGGAGTCAGACTCTGTGAATAGGCACTTATACAGTGAATGGAAAGTGGAAAGATGTCCTAATTTCTTAATTCTTCTATGTGAATGATGTAGGTCACAAGTAAAGTCTTTTTTATGACCTGCAATATTGGGATTGTATCTATTTCAGAGCTCATTAAGTTTTGATAACTAAGGTGATTTAATGACACACTGTACTGTGGGCTTTCTTCTTCAATATGTAGGTATGTTTAACATGATGTTTTACATGTCTAATTCAGATGGTAAATACTGGAAGGAAAAATGAACTATTTAATTTTCAAGCAAAGGATTGGGGACAATTAGCATTTTAAAGGCAGCTTTAAAATAATTTTTAATTGAATCACTGTTTTGTCTATAATACCTGTTCTCTAAAATCATACCTTAAAAATGCAACGCTATTTTTTTTCTCTTCCCCTATCTTTGTACCAATGTAGTTTTTAATTTGGTCTCAATTAGTCGTGTCAGTGTAGTTTTCTGATCCCAGCATCCAAAATCCTGTAGTTTTAAAGTGGATGGGAATTGCTGTGCAGCAGAATGATGGGTTTTTCAAAACACTTTTAGTAAAGACCATGATGAAATATTTTATGCCTGTACTGTCTGCAATAAGGAGATGTGGAATTAAGGAGAGCTGTAAAACATAAAAACTCCAGACCTGCGTATGATTATTCATGTTAAATTGAAATAAACTATCTTGCTCAATGAGAGAGTTTTTCAGCTCTAAGGCAAGATTTGTAGTGTTTCTCTACCTCCTTTATTTTTGCCTGTGAGATACTGGCTGTGGAGGGGAGCATGGAGCAATGCTCTGGCCTTTCATCTCTGAAGAGAGGGGCTTTCGTAAATTGGATAAAGGTCAGCAGGGAATATTAGTTTAGTTGGTGATGTCAGATGAGTTCTTCTCTAGATCACGCAAACACTGTGCAATTGGCAAAAGTATGGTAATAGGCTTTGGTCTGTCAATTTAATGAGATATCGAGGGGGATCAGAAGGATCGAGAGAGGTTTTTAGTATCCAGTGCAATGCTGTGCAAAAATCCCTTACAGAAGAAGGGAGATACTTTAACTGTAGCCCTGAAAAGGAAATATGACTTACTCTGTGGAGCTCTGGTCTGAACTGAGGTCCACACTGCTCTGAGGTATCAGCTCTGGTCGGAACTGAGGTCCACACTGCTCTGAGGTATCCAGACGTGGGAGTTTGTTCAGATCATTCCACAGAGGTCAGGATGCACCTTTCTCATCACTCCAATTTTCACCCTTGGGGTACCTTCACCTTGAAGGCAAAAAAAAAAGCAACAAAAGGCATGCAGATGCTGGGATGCCTGGTCAGTTCAAAAGCTGCTGTGGTGATTTCAAGTGTGTTTTTGCTACAGGTGAAGACTGCCATGCTGAGACTACAATGTTACCAGCAGACTCTTCCCAGACAGCAGAAGAAAACAGGAAAATTGTAGAGCCATGTTGGTTTACAGGCACTTTGTGTTTTCCTGCTAATCAGTTAGACATAGCCTTTTTGTGATGATAGTATCATGCAGAGGGCTCTAAATTATTCACACAAGTAACTAACATGTTTTATGTCTTCTCAAATTGTCCAACAGCTCTCCAACATCTTTGGAAATATTTGTTTGGAATTTGCACTGAGAATAATTCCAAGAAAATATTCTTGGTTTTACACCGGTTCTTTGAAAAGACTGATTTTTTTCAGATTCTGAGAAGCATATACACATTTTATTAGTCCCTTAGATTATATGGTATTTTTCCTGTCCCTGGCTATGCAAGGTTGATTCTTAGAGTGATTTATGTTATTTTGGGTGGGAAGTGTCCATTGCATATTTTCTATCTACTCATTAATTTGATGAACATTTGTCACTCAATGGATTCCTTGTATAGATTTTTTTGACAGCTAAAATAACAGCTGCAAATGCAGACACAAAAAGAGATTATTTGTTCGAAGCAAAACTTTATTTTAAAAGTTTTTAAATATTAATTTGTGTGTATTGTGTGATAGCCCAAGTGTTGACAATGTGCTCTGGATACCTCTGTGTGTGCTGGCTCTGGCCTCCTTTGCATGCACAAGCAGGCTGCACACACAAAATGTTACCATATTGCATCTTTCTATTATGGACATCAAGTAGGGATTTGCATATGCAATTGCCTTTCAAAGTGAACAGTGCTGTCAGACCCTTACATACAAGGACCTGGAAACTGCGAATCTTCATTTCATTTCTCCTGAGGCTCTTTGGTGAGAGTTGTTCTTTCTTTTCTTGCAAAATGACTGCAAATACAAAGATGTAAGTGCTTTATCAGCATCGTAACTATTCTGTGAGAAGACTCCTTACATCTTAAATACTAAAGCTATGGAAAACAAATTCATGTTTTTGATATCAATTTTTCTTTTTGCCTATTTTAAAATGATTTATTGAAGTAGAAAGTCAGATGATGATAAGATAACACTGTTTAGAGGTCATTAAAGAGTTTTCAGGAAGTTTCTACAAAGGTACTGGTTTTATATTGTCAGTATGATAAGAAAACTAACAATTTATGTCAAAGTTTGCAAAATGTGTTTGTCTGATAAACAGTCTACTCAAGGGAAATCAATCATATTTCCTTCCCAGAGTGTATTGTATTTTTCATGAAGTGAACTTCAGCAAAGCACATTCATGTGTTTGGTATTGCAGCATCTTGAGAAGCATCTTTTCTTGTTGCAGTGCTTGCAGTGCTGTGTGTGGCTTGGGACCACACGTGGTACCAGGCAGTAATAACCAGAAGCCTTTATTTTGCAGAAGCCCCAGATTGTATGTTCTTCTTTAGCCAGGTGAGAACCTCAGACTGTGTTTCTTCCCTCAAAGGAAGGATGTTTCTGTGACACAAAAATTTGGTGTGGAAGATGGTCAGAGGGGAATTACAACATGAAGCTGCTTTATAGAATACTGTTCTGAAGAGACATTCTGCATCAGTATAATTGAGACGCATATTTGGCTAAAACCAACTAAAATATAGACCACGTAATCTACCTTCTCACTGTTTTTGTTAATGTGTATTTCAGCTTATTACTGTAGAAATCACTTCTCAATTGCCTTGAGCTGAAACAATGCATCTGAGCTTGGGTTAAAAGCCTATAAGTGCTTCTTTACTTGAACAAAGTGAAATCATGTTACATTAATAGAAGTATTAATTAATTCGGCCTCATTTTTCTGTAGAATTAGCATTATTGAAAAGTCTTTGCCATCTTTCAGTTAAACTGTGCTTAGTTAAGTGACAGAGTTTCATCTGTAACACCTAGTGATGTGTCAGATAGTGTGGAAAATTATTGTCCAATTTGGAAACCTGAGACGTTACTGAGAAATGCTGTGGGGTGCGTTATAATGAAAATACCAATCCACATTAGCCGTGGTTGCCATAAGCAAAAATCTTAATATCTTGGCCAAACCTACTTAAGGTTCATGTAATAAACTCACATTCCTAATTTTATTAGGGATGTGCCAAGTTAAGCACTTTGCTGGCCTTTGGACAGATTTATAGCTTGACTTCTGCTGAATTAGTGTTGACTGACAAGAGGGCATTGTTTTATAGGATGCTATTTAAATAAAACCCTTCAGGGTATTTCTGTAATGTTGTCACTTCAAGCCCGAACTGGAAAAAAGAAATGTGTATTAAGGAGGAATCTTCGTTAGCTTTCAGGAGTTTAATCTAAGGCTGTCAAATACTTCCTTATAAGGTAAGATATTGTAATGCAATGGACAAACCCTGTCTTTGTTCCAAGTTTTAGTATGAAAGCACTCTATTGGACTTCCTGGAAACTGGGGAGGTAAAAAAATTACTGTTCATTTTTCCTTGACACAGTTGTGTGTAAAGAAGACTGTGATCCTCTTTCCCTCTGAGTATCAAAAAGGCAAATGATGAAAACTGTTTACTTTGTAAGTTTATTATCATACATCCCTTGTTTCTGGCAATATGAGTCACCTTGTATTTGTTCATTGGCCATCCTGGGCCAACATGCATTCCGACATTTTCTGTATGAAGCAGCCTAGTTGTAGACTAGAAAAATGGTCCTTCCTTTAAAAATGTTGGTTTGAACAGTCCTTCACCTTTATAAAAAAAATAAATTGTTTTAAAGTGCTGCATCTCTTAGATGCACATTAGACTGTGTAACTGTTGTGACTCAGAGCAAAATATTGACCCAAATATTGATAAAATTAATATGACCCGTCAGACCTCTTTTGCCACATACGACTTAGTTTATGGGAAGGACCATACAGCTGGAACCCTGTATTACTATGAATAAATTGCTCAGTGTCTTACCTGTGGTCACAGATTTGTATAGCTGGTTTGACCGTTTGTAAAAAAAGGAGAGTTATTCCTGCCTCACTGAGGGACTGAGAGGTGCAAGGGATGGATACAACTGAACTATTTTTTTAGAGCTTCAGAACTATTATCTGACCATTACAAAGCCTTACTGTTTACAATTAAATTCTGAAATATGTGAAGGAAGTATAATTAGCACCAAAATGTCATTATTTGGTCCATTAAAAAAAGACACATAAGGAATCAGCTTCACTGGAGAGAATGACAAAAGGCACACATAGAGTTACATGTGAAAGGTTACAAAATAGATTTGCTTTAGGGAAAGAGATATTGTACATACTGATTAAAGTCTACGTAAATGAAATATTGGAAATATGCCAGTCATATCTAGCAGTGCCACTCATGCAATGGATCTCACCTATGTTTCACTGATTTTCTTAAATTTGTGGTGGCTATTACATACACTAACCCAAACAGCTGTTCGACCCAGCAAGAGTACGGTGGGAGACTGAAAGGCTGAGAATTCAGCAGCAAAATCAGGATGTGAGTTCCAACTAGTAGAAAAGCAGCTGAGGAATAACTGCTGTCAGTTATAGTAAACTCAGTGTAGTAAACTGGTGCAGAGAATTTAGTGGCCTGTGTATCACCTGTTTAAATATAACTTTAACATGACAAGGTTTCCCTCACACGTTACTTGATCATCATTATGTATTACTTATAAAGCTCCATCATTGTGCATGGTACTTTACCAAGTTCGTTTAATTAAAAGGTTCTACTTGGATCTGATGCATGCAATAACATAACGTTTACAGAGCCTTATTCCAAAAAAGTGTTGACATATGCCGTAGGGCATTCATGTGACTGCTGGTCATTGATGGAGCTGTTACAGTGTTACATCAGTATTCCAAGGCTGATGTGGCAATGAATCTAACCACATGTTCATTAATGTAGTAATCATGGTAGGTGATAATATAATTGGGTTAAGAATCTGCTTGAAATTGTTCTTATTGATAATCGATCTTCTCCATAAGGGAACACTTGAACTAGAAAAAGTGGTAGAGGAAAATCTATCCTAGATTTATTTTTTTAGTTATTTTACTTTTCTGTGGGTAAGTAAAATTTAAATATCGTTTAAATATCAAACAAACCTGTTGTTAAGGGCAGCAATTAACAAACAAGGTGTTCACTGTTTGAGCTGAGGGTCCTGGCCCTTTTCCTAGTTCAATCAATAGTAAAGTTTAATTGGAGCTGGGTTGCATGCTACTGTAAATATTTTGTCTTTCAAAAATAAGTCAGGAGGCTTGTCTGAATATGTGGTCAAGAGTAAGTCTGAGCTTTGTGAGATAAACACACCCAGTGCTATTGGTTTTCATGCTGGAAAGATCACAGACTGGCATTGCCCAGGCTTGTGGTGTTGGTTTAGCCACCTCTTCCTTCTGCACATCAGAGGATAGTGGGTGGTACTTTTTTTTATGTGCCAGTGAATGTATTCCATTGGCAGAGGTGCTTCACTTCTCAGGACTGTAGCTGCCAATGCTACTCTGATTAGTAAGCATTAAAATGAAGTCCCAACCTCATAAATCTTTCTCTGACAGCTTTACACCCTATTAAACCCTAACTTTCTTGCTTCTTAAAAATACTTCTTCCCACAATACAGCAGTTTATGAGTATACGCATTGCTCTTGGTAGAGTCTACCATACACCTGATTAGTCTAAGAAATCTTGGCTTTCCCCAAAAAGAATTCAGAAACTTTCAGTAGCAGAGGCTTAAATTAAAACAATAAAATAATTATTATCCTTTAAAAGTATGCTCATGTGCCTGTATAACCAAAACCTGTGCATAGGGTTGGGTACTTGCCTCATAATTGTTTGGGTTTGCAATTTAAACGTGTATTTGCACATTGTTACCTTCACAGCTTTTAAAATGTTCACGTCTTTATATTTGTGTTCCACACTGCTACACATTACTGTCTTTTAGCATGAAGAAAGCTTTCTCTTTTTTGTCAAATGTGCAATAGCCACGTATGTGATGCTACATTGAAAATGGACTGCAGAGGACAATTAGAAGCTGTGCAACAAGCACAGCCAAGCTCTGGTGGTTCTCATTTCATTTTTCCATCAATTTCAGAAGTTACATCAGGCTTAATCAGAAGAGGAGAAGAGACAGGAATCAAGGGTGAAGAGGAGAGCTCTCCTCCAAAATGCTACAGATATTTGAGAGCAACTCCATGCACTTGCTGTTAAATACCACCAAATTCACCAGATTCCCCAAAAAATACATATAAATCAGGTTTTGAAACATATGGGTTTAGAAGCTGCCAGCTCAAGGAAAATGTGTGGGAGGCAGGTCTCGGGAGCAGACTCCTGTTCCTGTTCTCCGTGCTTCTCTTGCTTTTAGCCAGGGTCTCTGAATTAAAATGCATCAACATCCTGAGAGTAGGGATCAGAAATTAATAGCCAAAAGATCAGTCTATGATTCCACATCTTTATTTCACCTTTTACACTATTTTTTCTTCTATGCTGGCTGCTGGAAACTAGAGCAAAACAATGTCCAAAATATCCTCACATATCTCGTCGGTTAATACACTGCCACAAGTGCTGGGAATTTGAGGTGGCCCAAGAAGAAAAGCACCAGTAACTGGGATCCTCCCATTTCCCATCTGACTGGATTTTGTAAAAGGTGACCTGGCCTCTGTTTCTTCTGTCCTTGGGTAAAAACCTGCAATTGAAAAATGAGTGGTGCTTTTTACTCACTCATCAATCTGGGAGATATATCAGGTCTATGTTATTCTGAAGGGCTAAACCCAAATCCAAAGTCATCAGTCTTCTTGCAAAAGGAAGTGTTGGTGGAGTCTTGCATTGATCCATATTTTTATTTCTAGGAGACACTTTTGATCTGTCCTTCTATTTTTGTAGATTATATTAGATGTGGGTTTGGTTTAGATTCAAACTTCAATTCCTTTTGATAAAGAGGGTGTCAGCCAGTCTTCCTGGCATGTTTCTTTTAGTGCTTTTGTTTCCCCAACAGGTATATAGCCTAGCTTTGCATAATCTATTAGTCTCTCACTTCTTTCATCTGTCCCATTAAATTTGGGTTTCTTTCTCTGCAGTCTGAAGATGCTCTTGCACAAGTGATGTCATCTCTAATCCTATTTTTCATTTGTATCATGGTTGTTGCTAACCACTCTTTAAATAAAAATACAACGTGATTCTAATATGCCAAGGAGCTCCATGGATAACCATATAATTTCAAAATGATACTGATTTTGTTTATATGCAACATAATCTTTTACAGTTCTTAGTCTTTATTTGAAGCATTGCAAAGTGGATTTTTATGAAAGGTATTATAAAGGACTCCTTGTTTTTTCATAACAGATTTGAACATTAACTGATCAGAGTTCAGATAAATAGTCTTTACTCTCCATTAAAATATTAAAAAGCCTTTGGTAGGAAACTGGCGTAAAGATCCTTCATTCTTGTTTAATGAACACTTGTTGGCAAGTATAACACTTTAATAGCTTTGCAGAATGAATTTTGTGTGAGCATCCTCCATTTCATTGTCAGACACTTGTCCAGGTGCTGGGAATTTATTGGGGGAAGCATATTTTTACTCATTAGTTCTGTATTTGATTACGGAACAGTAAAATATGAACCACTAAGTCCCCGAGGCATAGCTGTGTACATTGAGATTAGTAATTGCATGTCATCGTGTTTTCCATTGGAATTTATATGAACAGATAGGATAGGTGCTTCTTAAGTAGGTTTAAAAGCAAGGCAAATTTGTATTTAATCTTTTTTGCAGGCGTATTTTCCCTAATGGAGTAAATGTTAGGCTAGATGATATATTTTAAATATGGGTTTAATTTATTTTTCTTTTATTTTTTTGCCTTTGTTGAAGAATGAGGTTTTCTTTCTGACAGATTAAAGGAAATATATTGTAGCTGAAAAATTTGACTCTGTATGTGCTAATATAAACACAAAGAAAGACTTGTGTTGTTGTCAGCAATGAGTGTTTATGAATATATGTTTATATACAATATGTAGACAACGTTTTTATCTTTAACCAGCTTTTAATGCTGTAGGTATGAATGAAAATCATGTAGCAGCTCTAGGGATAAATTTTATTCCAACTGAATAAAAGAATGCCATTTTTTAATGTCTTTAGTTTGCCTGTTTTTCAAGAACAGCTAAAATGCATCTAAAATTTTGTATATTAAGAAAACCCTCAAAATAAAAACAGAAATTATCCAAAAAAACCTTAATAAATTTGAAACATAATCTTTTGGGTCGTGTCGAAGGGTTAAACAATGCCAAATGTGCCATTCTGTCCTGTATAAAAGTGCTCATGAATGCGGTTTCCAAACTGAGTCTAACGAGGTACTTAATAGTCACAAAAGTGGCACATTTGATAATTAATGTTCCTTACTGAATTTTTGCTGATGCAGTATAGTTTTAAATGGAGAGAAATGTTAACTCAACATGTACTTGAACCATCAGCTGTTTGGAAACTTCCCCTTTATTGATGTGAAATACCTGTGTGTGAGCACTCAGCAAAAGGCCTTCATTAGCACATCTCCACTGCAGTGTGAGAACTTCCTTGTGTTTGTAGTTTGTGAGCACGTGGGTCTGTACAAGGCCTGCAATATTGGCATTGTGGTCAGTGGGGAGCCTCTTGTCGTGCTCCACTGGCAAATGAAGAAATAATTCCGCTTCCAGTGACTGAATGAAGGAGTGCTGAGCTGAGCTCCCACCCTGCCATCCTGAGCAGCACACGCAGGCTGAGTGCCACCAGAGCAGGGCACTGCAGGGACACTGCTCACAGGCCACCCAGGGATGGCTCTTCAGTCATAGCAGCTGATGGAACTTGCATTATTCCTCATTGTGCGTGTCCCTCGCTAGGGCCGTGTACCCGTTGGAGCAGAGTGGTCAGGGGATGATGATATTCTCATCCCCCGGCTGTAACTCATGCAAAGTAGAGGTTTACAGGGTTCAGGATTTAAAGTGTCAATTTAAAACTAGAACGAGGAGCTGGTATCTTAATAATGTAGGCAACATACAATTAAAATAGATATTTAAGTTTAAGAAATAAATGTTAAGAATGGGTAGTAAATAGTTTTCTTTATTTTTCACAGTTGTTCTTCAGCAGTAGTGGCAGTGTATTTCTTTGCTATTAAATTCCCGCTGATTTTACAGTACACAGATTGAATATACTATATGTTGTAGAGCTGAGATTCAGGGGATTTTGAGAGAGAAAGAAATGTTGAAGGGTAATTGGAGCCACACAGGAAGAGTGGAAGAGGGATCCAGTGTAGCAAAAGAAGGCTCAGAGAAGAATGTAGAGGCTCAGGGGAAGCTGAAACTGGATCAAAACAGGACAAATGGAGGTAGGAAGGATCAAAATACCAAGGAAAAGGGAAAGAGAGGATTGTAGCTATCTACAATATTGTTCGGAGAAAAATGTGTGATCAGACAGGATCAGACCAATTTTGTCCTGGCTGACACAAGGTCAGAGGAGCAGGAAATCAGAAGCACTGGAAGAGGTATTTGGATCCTAAGTATATGGAGAAGAAAGTAAAAGTGAAGCAGAGGAAGACCTATTAGAACAAATATTAGAGCTTCATGAGGGATAGAGCAGAAGTCATGCTATCGGGAGAGCTGAGTGGGGATCAGGAAAGGATTACATTTAGAGCTATCAGGAAAGCCAGGAGTGGGTCAGAAAAGCTTACAGAGATTTGGTCAGAGTGGCCAGAGGGGCAGAATGATGCCAATTGTTCAGCATACTGCAGTTAGTTCAGAAGCCCTTACAGAGCAATTCCAAGGGTAGAAGTACCAAGAATATTAGCATCTTATATGGCAGATCTGATTCATTAGCAAAACCGAGGCTCTTGCTTAATTTCTATCCCATGAGGATTTGATTTGTTGGATATTGTCCTAGCTGCTGCTTTGGAATCCAGTAGTGATTTTTCAGGATGGCTACTCACGTAAGGCACGACCTAAGGATTTTGGGCAGGATACCTAAAACATCCCAACATCTGGAGGCTTTTGGCCAGGGTCTCAGCATTGTTTTAATAATTTATCTAAAAATAAACTGATGTCTTGAAGCAGGCAGATCTTTTGTGGAAGTCTTTATGCAGGCAAATTTTACCTGAAGAACATTCTTCAATAAATTCTTGCTGTTGTGGACTACAGTAGCATAGGGGCTGTATCCCTGCTTCGGTATAGTGAATGTGCTCCTGCCTATCTGGGCTTCTATACAGACTTTGTCACTAAGCCACAAAGGTGATCCATTTCATAATCATTTGCTTAGGATAGCTAATTCTGGCAGATGCCATCACTTGCCACTGCTGCTGGCATATGTTTGTTAGTCCTCCCAGCACATAGCAAAGAACCTTTTTCAAGAGGAAAGCATTGTCATTTTATCCTATTCATCCCTACTCGAAACCAAACTGAATGGCATTAATTATCACTTCAGGTAGTAAATCAGTTTCTCATTCGTGAAAGAAATGCTTCATCTTGAGTCCCTTTGTTTTGTACAGCCAGAGGGCTATTACAGATGGTATTGAACTCATAAGAATAATTTTAGTGTTATTCCAGCACAAAGCAGATAATAGATGGATAACCTTGTTTTCCTAAAAAGCCATGAATAACTGTGGCTTTAAATTCAATGATTCTTCTCTGCCCTACTCCCTCCAACTCTAGAAACATGTATTCAGAATCTTACTTTAAAGTCAAGGCAAAGTGCTGATTGACTGTACTGACATAATTGTGTTAATGACAAGACACTGAGAGTACATTGTTAGATATGTCGCTTATCATCACTTTTTATTTGGCTCTGATCTGCCAAGCTCGAGTTATGCTTCTTATACATTGTGGTTTCAGTCAGTCACTTAAACTGCTTCAGTGTTGAAATAACATTTTTTTACAGGTCTTTTAGCCGTAGTTCAAGAGAAGGAATTCTTCCAGAGCATCATTAAACTGTTCAAAGTTTGTTCTCACTAACAGGCTTAAAGTTTGTCCACTTAGCAAAAGATTTCTTTGATCAGTAAAATGATTAGTGAAACGACTCTTTTTTTAATACGTGGATCCATTTCTTAATACCAAGTTAATACCAATAAAGCATTTTAATCTACAAAATGTATCTCCTCTGTTGTCACAACTCAGTTCCTGCAGGCACCTTCTCAAACTTTTGAAATGTCCTGTTGTCTAATGGAAGAGCATGCGATGGGAAATGGAGATGTTTTTATGCTGTGTTGTACTTGATGTGAGTGTAGTTCAGCAAATAGTAATGTTTAAGCAATACTATGGTATGGGAGGTATCAAAAAAGGTTTACATTTAACTTGGTGGCATTCTTCCCTAGCTCATTCCATTGTAAGAAAAGCATCATTGTTGAAAGATGAGTAGCAAATGAAATATGAACAGTTAGAACACATAATTAGGGTGTACTTATTCAGGGATAGAAGCCATCTCAGGCTTGCAAATATTCTGCATTGTGTGGAGATGTACTTCTGACTAGTGCTAACTGGGAGGCATAAAGCTCTTTCATCCATCCTGATAAATTCAAGACAGAGGAGGTCTATTCAGCATAACCTCATTTTGCTTGTTGTTTGTAAATGAAAATAGCAGATGAGAAAGTCAGTATTCTGAAAAAGTTTGGATTCAGACCCGCAGCTGTTGAAATTTTAAATTAACTCTTTTATGTTTGTCAAGAGCATGACATCTTCATTATAGCACAGTTATCCTTCCTTGGAGAGGGTTCACCTCCTCTGTTAGTGATGTCAAACTTGAAATAATAAAGAGATTGGGCAGACTTTGTCAAGGCTTATTTGTATCCAGAAAGGGCAACTTTAAAAGGAACCCATGATAACTCTAGCTTCCATAATGTTACTGAAGAATCACTGAGGTGATGATCTGAATACAATTAAATAACTTGTATATTCAATGCACATGTGAGCTTTCTTTTGTTGCAACTGGGAAATTCTTTCATACAAGTCTTTCCAGGAACTGGGACTCCTACAGACTATTTCAGTTGGAATAATTATTAATAATTGTTCTTATAGCAGCCATAAATGCCTTGAAAGTAGTGTTAAATAGTTACAAAAATATCCTGAAAACATGGGTCACTGCTATTATAATCACGAGAGGAAAATTTACATTTGTGATCAGACCAATAGCAGTCAAGTTCAGTTACGCTGTCAGTGACTGAAGCAGTCAGTTATGATGCATTTGGATTTACAGTCTAACTCGCTAAGTCATTGCTTTTGACTAGCATGAAATAAAGTAGTGGTAATACTGACTCAATACATATGACTATCATACGACAGTTTTATTTTCTTATTTATGTGGAACATTCTGACTGTAGAGATTCAACAAGCTTGTCAAGTTGTTCTGCAAAATTGCTAGGATAATGAATCAGTCTAGTTATATTCTCGTTCTGTGATGGTATTAAGAAATTACAAAACTGTGCATGCCTTCTCTGTCTCTCTCTATGTATACACACATACCCCCTGCCCCCCAAGTGTATAGTGTGTACGCATAGATATAGATATTTATTTGTCCATTGTGTGTGCTGGGCTGTACATATATTGCATGCACTTGTAATATTTGCTATTTTGCCAAAGTAGCTACACATCATGACCTATTGCAATGTAGAGTTGTGAAAGGCTACTGTAATGCCTCCTTTGCTGTTGTCTGGAATAGCCGCTGGCTTTCTTTATGAAGTTAAAATCCTGATTTGAACTTTGGCCAATAAAGGGAACTATTACCTGTAGTGTTGGTGCAGTCTGTTATAAAGTCAGAAGTAGGCTGCAGAGTTCTAAATTGGACTTTAAATACTCTAAATCATCAGGTGCATGGACCCTGTACAGTAAGTACAGGTTTAAGTGTGAATGTTAATTTAAAGATGCACTGCAGCCTCTTACCACATGGGATACCAAGGACTTGAAAGATCAGGACTTGGGTTATCAGATCTTTGGGATAGTGAATGCATCTCAGGCTCTTGTATATGACGCTAACCTAACTCTGTACCTCAATTTTCAGATGTACATAAGAGTGTAGTTTTAATATGTAGCCTGTTTTCGGATCACCATTTGAAATTTCAAAGTCTAGGTCTATATTTTTTAAACTGAAACAGGCTGTTAACAAAGTGTCAGTGGAATGAAATTGATTCCCTGAAGAGAGCTACACTGGTGGCCCTTCTGCCTTGTTTGTTTTATTTTGTGTAAGTGTAGGCTTTGGTTCTGAAAACACAAGTCCTTACCTCTTTGCATGTGCGTAGTTCCACTGAAGTCTGTGGGGCGACTGATAATCATTAAATTAACTCTCATAAGTGCTTCCAGACTTACAGACTTGGATGCGGAAAAAAGGCAATAAGAGCAGATTCTCATTTTTCACTTTCCATTAAATCATCCTGCGTGATTTCTGCTCATCCCCACGACATAATTCTGGAGTTTTTTTCTCCTCATTTAGATGTATTGCTTTTGGTTTTGTTTGTTTTTTAAGATGGAAGCTCTTTAAATCTTGGTAGTTATTTACTTTGGGTTCAGTGTCCCTCATGCGGGAGCCACACATGTATTTTTTACCTTGGAAAAAAAAAGAATTAATTTTTCAATTTTGGAGTAAGGGTTCATGTCAAAGATGAAAGAAAAAATAATTATTTGTAAGCCATATTAAACATTGGCCATTAAAAAGGAAATTGGAACATGTCATGTCAAATATCTTGAGAGAGAGAGAGAGAAACGAAGAGAGGGAGTTGAGAGGCACATTCCTTGAAGTAACTAGAAAGAGTCTCCTGGTGAAATGGAGGCATCCTGGGGATCACTGACTTTAATTAAGTAGAAATGATCAAGGCACCGGGGTACTTCCGGGGGATTAATGACTGACTGGGAGACTTGATGGCCTCAGGCAAAGCTGTAGGCCATTAACCCCAGCCAGTCCTTCGTTTTTCAGGAAGTGCCCTGTGCCAAGGTCATTTTTCCTATTATAGCTGAGGATGAATCTTTTTTGTAGTCTCTTGAGAGTCATGAAGTCCATGATTTTTGTGTTGTTTTTTTCCTCTTTTTAATATCTGACTTATGACATACGGGGATATTTTTATTAGATTGCCTGTGCTGTAGTGAGAGAATAGGTTGATACTGTTCTGGTCTGAATTTTATGAAAATTAGTTCATGAATAGCCCACATACATATTAGCCAAAAGAGCATCAAAGGAGTAATCAATACCCCAAACGCACAAGAAGGTTCAGTACCGCTGGATTATTAAATTTGATCCCAAGAATAACATTGCAGCTTTGAACAAAAGTTTTGTTAGTGAAAACAGTCTTGGATCTTTGTGGATGACTCGTATTTCTAGCATCCTGTGGCAGAGTTTCAGAAGTTGTTGTATGTCTTTTCACTTCCCTCTCACCATTGTTTTCCTCAGAGTCTGAGGGATTGTGAAATGTGACCAAAACTGCCCTTTTCAAAAAAATGAGCCATTTTTTTTATTTGGGAGAGGGTACAACCAAGCAGTATGTTTGTGTTAGTAGCGCAAAGTGCCGTTCTTCCCCTTTCCATAGTTCTTGGATTTTTCATGCCCAAAAACCACCTTGTCAAGAGCTTCCCATCCTAGCTCCCTATACCCCCAGCAGGGACGTAGGAAAATGTTGCCACGGATGACAACCATGTTTAGAAAAGCATGGGAACATTAATGTCCTCCTCTCACTGAATCCCACCACACTGATAAAAAATACATTAGGTATTATTGGACATTGTTGCCAACTGGAAGAAAAAAAGATTTCTATAGAATATGGCCACTGCTGTAGGGTTCCCAGACTCCAGTGCCTTTGTCCCGGTTATGGGGGAAGGGGGGAGTTTAGTGCTGTGTGGGTGTGACCAGGTTGTTATTCTGTACCGGGCACGTCATTTCTGGGGGTCATGGTTTCGTTCAGAAAGAGCCATTTAATCTTACTCTGGCAAAGTGTTGGCATTAACTTCTGCAGGCTTGGTCCCTCTGCCATCCTGCCAGTCCCGCCTGCTGTTCTCTCCAGAGTGCACCTATGGACCTCTGGTGCTGAAAGGGACAGCGGCGAAAACTCAGTAACTCCTAGTGCTGAAGCAACAGCGCCAGCCAGGAGGCGGCTGGCAGGGGATCGGTGTTCTTCACTATTTGGGGCTGGGGGCTGGGAAGCGTTCACCACGTGAGCTCCCCCACCATATTGCCTTTGTTCCCAAATGTGTGAGGGCGGCGGGCGGGAACCGTCACACGTCACCTTTGTCTGGGGAAACCACGCAGGCATGACCTGCTCAGAGCAGCCACCATCTTGGTTTTGTTTCTGGTGGTGAATACCTTCTTATGGGTAAAACACCTCTTTTTTGTATACTTTTGCTATTAATATTGCCATATTAATAATTTATAATTATTGTTAATATGACTATATTGAGCATGTCATATTCCATTACTCTGTGCTCTTAGTAAATTGTTATCTCAGCCCATAGTCTCTCCTTTTTGTCCCTCCCTTACGGGAAGGGGCAGGGGAAGGGGAGTGGCTTTATTGTATTTTAATTTCCTGCTGGTGTAAAAACCACCACAGTCTCATTTTACGTTAGCAGGTTCTTACTGAGCTGGGGACTTAGGGGCTGTACATCTTGGGAGGTGAGCCAGATGGCTAACCAGACCCTCAACCACCCTTTCAACCCACCCTTTTACTGGAAAAACATCTTAGAAACAACTGCTAAAAATAGAATTGTTGATTAAAATAAATTAAACTAAAAAGCTTTTAAGCAATAGATCAAACTCTCCAGCTTTATGAGCTAAAGGTAATTAGAAGCTGTCCACTTAATACTCTTGACACAGAATACTGTTGCAACCATGTATAATTTTATTGCTTATCTACAGAGGTCAGAAGCAAGGAACAGACCTTGTGTCTCATTTAAACACTTCTACTTCAGCCACTGTTCCTATTCCATCTTATCTTGAATAGCTCATGCTGAAATCAATTCATAGTATTTTGCTTGTTACACTTAGAGACGTTATCGCTTACAAAATGTGCCTTAATAGAAACTTGGAAAACTCTAGCCAGCCTTCTGTACAATATACATTTGTCCTCAGCTCAGAAAGCAGCTTACCTGGAGAGAAGCCAGCAGGGCCGTGTCAGAGGAGGCTGAAACAGTGGCAGACTGACAGATGCCTACTCTTACCTGCCTGGAGCAGCCCAGCGTCTGCATGTCTCCCTGTCCCCTGTATTTGTCCTACTTTAACAGGCATATTCTCTTTCTATGTGGCAGTGTGTTCTTGGTCTCTTACTCTCTGTCTTTGGCTGTTCTACATTTACATCTATTTACATATACTATCCTGGATGTTTCTGCAAAAGCAAGTAAGAGTCTTTTTCTAGTGACTACATAAAGGATTCTGATATAATCTTGGCAGTCCATAAGGCCTAATAGTTTAGCTATTTTAAAAATTAATGGTGACTTCCACAGTTGGTTTCTGCCCAAATCTTTCTATCTATTGGTTAGATAGATGCTGGACTTTGAATTATTGTATGTAACTATTGGTGGAAAAGAGAGAATTAACACTGCTACCATGCCTGCCATTTTTCTGGTGCCTAAGAGTAGAGAAGGAATCCTAGTCCTTTTATTTGTTTCTGAAAGAGCAGAGGCAGCAAGTGCCTGTGCTTTTCATAGGACCCATGTCCAAGACACCAAGTGAGTTATCTTGTTCTTTGTCTGGAGAGCCCATGAGGATGCTCATTGCATTCTTTCACCTGACTCCATGTCAGATGACTGGGATGTTTGATTTTGCAGGTTGGGGTTGTGGAAGGCACGGGCAAGGTTTTTTTAACTAGAGAAGTGATGGATAAATAGATGCTTCCGCTGCATTCAGGGGAAAGGATAAATATATGTGTGATGAGGGGGAAAAAATAGTTGGATGAAGGAACATACCAAAACAGTTATGTTTTTAAGGTATCTTTATTCTGAGAAGACCCAAAAGCTTTTTAGCCCATTTGTCTGATACTGAAATGAACCTGTTTGGACCAAAAGTTATGTTAGTAGCACCATGATATGCAATGTTTTTTAGAGGAAAAGCAAAGAGCAAATTCTCCAGTTGAAACTGCAGGGGGAATTTTAGGTATGCAGGATGTAATTACCAGAACTGGAATTTGGCCAGTTTGCTGTGATTAATTTAACACCCGTATTCTTGTTAAAATTGCCATGGATTTTTTAATAATCAAAACTAGTTAGGAATGGGCCTTGGCTTTCTGTTTCACCTACCATAAGTAAATGCAAAATACCAAGAAAGTCAGCTATGTTATTTGATTTGTATTCCACCAGCCATTGATGTGGAATTACCTTATAAACACTTCAAAGATTAAACAATATATTTCAACCAGAATTTTGTTTTGTAAAATGAAAATATATT
>VZTF01000400.1:1668437-1783437 GCA_013397755.1 Cnemophilus loriae
CCTTAAGGAAAAGAAATCACTGGAAAGCACTGAGAAAGTTATCTTGTGAAATGTGTTGTTTCTGTTGGCGCATCAGGGTGGCCATTTGGATTCCCTATCACATTATTAAAGACATCTCTATCCATGAAACAAAAATACATTAGGCATGTGGGGACAGAGTGGGAGGAGAAGAGGTTGTGTAACAGATATTACATGAAAAGGTTTTTCTTCTATTGCTGCTACCATCCCAAAATGTGAATTAGACCTCAGTGGTAACTGTGAAAGCAATGAACATGAATCTTTAAAGTGCAGCGGGTAAAATTTACCCTTGGAAGACAAGCAGATTGCTTGTACGTCTATGAAACATGCTTCAGCTCTATTTTGGAGTCACAGAAGTATGGTGTCATTTTCAGCAGCCCTTACCCATGAGTCCACGTTATTCCTTCTCCCTCATCCCTTGTAGCCCCACAGAATGCCAGTTTTTGTTGCACAGATAGGCTTTGCTGTGAAGGGTGTTTCAGTCTTCCCTTCTGTGGGTTGCCTCGGAGAGACTGAGGGATATTATTGTCGATTAAATAATGTACAGTGCTCTTTTGTTAGTTGGATGCCAAAATCCTGGACATGCAGCTGTTCCTGGCAGACCAGTGACTCCCAGACCTGTCACAGCTGAGAGGATGAAATAATTTTTTCATTTGTGAAAAAGACTCTCCTCACTGGTAAGGTACTGATAATTTCCCTGTGCTCAGGACCTATATTGTAAACTAGTATTTCTTTATCTGGTTCCATATGTGTTATACATTAATGAAATTTTGTGGGAAAAATGGGTCAGTTTCTTAATACCTCAGGGCCCAGGCTGTGATGAGCATCAGTGAAATCATTGGTGATTTGGCAAGTGATTTCATTAAAAGCGAAAAATCAAATTGGTTTTTTGATGTCTCATGCCATATTGTCTGGTCTCTGTTTTTTATTGTGGATTTTGCATACCGCAGTAAAAACTGAACAAGGGTGTGCATTTGCAACTTACTGTGCATAAAAGAAGAGAAGGAAGAAGAGATCACCACTGAGAAAAACTGACCATAAATATACAGTGACACCTTTCTTAAGCGTTTTCATAGACCAGGTTGAAAATGTTAGGCTTGCTAGCAGAGCAGAGTAATGGAGGTACACTCTACAGATGGAGCTTCTAATCAGATTAGCAGTAGAGCAGTTTGAAAAGTGCTTTGAAATAAAAGGCATTATATAAATGCAAGCCATTATCACTATGGGGTATATTTTTCTCCTGATGTGTGTGCATAATTCCCTCTAGACTTAATGGGAGATGCATGCATGCGTTGAAAGGAGACTGTACCTGGCAGTGTGCTTCTTTTCCACTAAAATAATTAGGAAGATAAAATTTGTTAGAGGGCAGAAAATGCTAGATCAGTTGAATAAGGTGTTCATTGAATACCAGTCAAACTGGTCTACTGAAAACTTTGCCACTGTACATTAAAAGCTGTACACTGTATCACAAAGAGATAAAGAGATGATGGCAGTTCAAGTGATTCAACTGGTGGAAGAAATTATTGGCGTATTAAGGGCCCTGTTAGCAATTGTTTGATTTTTCTGGATTTTTTAAACATCCCCATTTCAATGTGTCGGGAATATACATTTTGTAGTAAACATTTGTTCTAAGAATGAAGTTAACATTATCCAACTGAAAAGTGTGCTGTCCTACCCAATCCTGAATCTTCCTTCTAATATTCATGCAAAATCCAGGAAACAGAGATGACTGACATCTCTCAGATTTTCAATGTATTTTGGAGTTTTCTTGTGGTGATTCAATGATCTCAGGTTGTTATTCAGCTAGACAGTAAATGGGATGATCTGAGCCATCCTGCAAAGCCAAATAACCCCACAATCAAGCCCTTGGCAGAAAATACTTTGAGGAAAACTTACTATATCTACTTAGATGCCAAATACTCACTTGATTTATAGTTGGTTTTACATGACTGGAAGCAACTACATGCTCACTTCTCTCCCACTGTAGTTCTTTTAGTGCAAATCTGCGCTCATGCACAGACTGAGTTGGGCTCTAGCTCAGACAGTGAAGTTACCAGTTCTGCCTTCTCACCCCAGCAGCTATCGCCCTTGTCGTGAGCCTCATTAGAATTACAGTTTAGAGCAGGATTCTGCAGCGCCAAGTCCTACTCTGAGTCAGCACCTAAGGCCATTACAAGGCCTACAACAGCTGGAAGAATACCTCAGTGAGCCATTTCAGCCTTTTAGAATAGTTGTACAATTGCCATTTGCTTATAAGTAACGCTGCCTCTAAATAGAACATAGTATTTCTATAAACCCTATTAGTAAGATGACCAAATTATACAGAAAACAAAAAGTGTATTGTCAAGAATGCTGGGCAGATTTAATGTCACAGGGCAGGGGGGGGCAAGAAAACTGAACAGCTATAAGGTAAAAATACAGACTACAATGGCATTTGAAGTAACACACATTTATTTTTATTCATTAAGTGTGTTTCTGGCTAACTCATTAGAAACCTCACTTCATCGACTATCCATTTTTGTCAGTGTGGACCTTAAAAAAAGTGATCTGTACAGATCCCCCAACATGTGTTTACCATATACCATGCATGATTGCAACCACTCACAACAAGGTAAATGGGGGAAACTATTTCACTGGAGTAAGTGAAGTCACGCTAGGCTAAATAAGGTAGTTTTAAAAAAATCTGAATCAGATTCATTGTTTACAGAAAAACTTATTAGTATCTGTATGTTAAGGTTTTGTCAGGTGTTTCATTATAAATCCTCATTTTGGAAAGTTTAAAACTCCAGGGTAGCATTGTTTTAAATTACAGGAGCATAGATTTTACATAACTATAATGCTGTTTTTTAAAAAATCCTATACCTAAAAAATATCTTTATTTGCTTAAATGAAATTTGGCATGCAAGCAAGCCATAATGAAAAACAATTGGGGTTTTTTAGGGGGAGGGGGGCAATAAATATATTTTTTTAATACAGAAGAGTTATTTCATTTTTTAAACTGTTTACATATGCTTGGCAAACTAAACAGCCAGCATACTTGTAAAGCAGTCTTAGCAGGGAGCATGCCCAGTACCTGAATATGGTCTAAAACCTAAACAATGGAATGAATAATCATAAGGGAAGCTGGTTCCCTCCTCTGAATTTTAGCCCATGAAAAACCAATCTGCTGTTATTAGGAGCCATGGAGAATGTTTCCAATTGAGAATGACTTTGCAGAAGTCACCTTGGCTCAGCCCCTTGGAGGCTCCATTTTGTGTCACCCACCAGAGCTGCCACCTGTGGACCATCACGGCCCCTTCTCATCTTGGCCACAAAAACATGCAAGATGCATGTTCAGCTCAGGCAAATCTAAGCACTGCATGGTAGACTGCTCTCTCGGGGAAGATAATGTGTGGCTACCAGCTGTCAAACCCCAAACTGCTCCCAGACAAATTTGGTTTTGGAGATTATTATTTAGATGCCAGATAATTATATTTAAACTTTCAGGACTCCCTTTCCATGGCCATGGGACTTCAGATGTAAACCTGTAGCTTTGTCATGATTTTATCCTGTTTTGCTATTCTCAACCATTTAACATTCCTTTAACATTCACACAGTGAATACTTTATTCAGTACCTGTGGTAGTAAGATGTTCATTACAAATTTTTGTCTAATCTACTGAAATTCAACTTCTGGTTTAAAAAATATGAGCAGGTATGAGTAGCTGCAATACTTTTTGTTAGTTTTGTTGGTGATAGCTTACAATTGTACGTAGGTAGTATCCTTCCAAGCCTCAGCATCCCAGCCATGTAGCCTGTATCCATGCATTGCATGTATTTCAGCTTGCCAAAAACATCAAGAGAAAAGGTGGCCCATAAACTTTCAAGTGGAATTGTGCCCATTGTATGACTTTCACTGCTTCATTAATTCCATCCAAGTTGTTCCTCACCACTGTCAGTTCTTGCTTTGTGTTGGTTAAGAAACTCTACCTAGAAAGTTGTGGGTGAAGGCCTATGCAGTGCACTGCAGTAACACTGGCTGGTTTGTAACACTATTGCAAGATTAAATTAGTTTACATAGAAAGAGTTCAAATCATTTGTTGACTTCAGGGAACTGAAAGATGCAAGGGCATTTTCTGAGTAACTATTTGTTACACAATAATGGTTTAACTTTAGAAATAAAACTTTCAGACCCAAACTGAGCTCTGTTAGCAATACAGATTTTGTCTAACATACATAATGAAACCAGCAAATTAGGTCCCATGGCCATAAACCTCACAGAGGGAAAGCAAACAGAGCATGAATCAAAAAGCTCTAGAAGGCAATAAACTATTAGTAACTTGTAAAACTTATAAGTTAAGGCCAAAAAATCAAAGTATCAAATGAGTTTAGCGGTTAAAATCTGTGCGCATTTAGAAGAAAAAGCTGAATTCAAAACAAAATATGGAAGTATAAGACTCCGAACTTAAAGATCCAGGTCAGTATAAGCTGTATCAGAAGCATGGTCATCAAAAAGATATCAAATCTTTTTTTAGTTCTTTCCCACTTTACCCTCCACTCATGCAATTTGTCAGGGCAATACAGCATGTACAGCATTGACACCTCCCATGCTGTGTGTGGCCCTCTGCAATTTTGAACCATAATGTCAGCCTTCACTTTTAATTTCTTGACCCTGTCTGGTTTATACCTTAGCCTGCAGGTATAAAAAAAACCCCTGCAAGTTTTTTATTTTGCCTTTTGTTAAAAATACCAAACTAAAATCTTTAAAAATCTCTGTTTTAAGGTCCCCCGAATACCAGTTATTGACCTGATCACATAAGTTAAGCTTTAAACACACATATTGGCCTAATTAAGTTAAAACCTATTTAGGGAGTTTTAAAATATATTTTACTGCATCACGGTCTGTAAGAACCTTATCATATCCATTCACATTTAGTTTGTTAAATACACGTTTGTGCATTTTTAAGCAGCCACTGTAGGACTCCTTTGCAGTAAATGTGGGTGTGCCATTGACAAAGTTGGTTTGTGAAGTTTCCAATCTAACATATCACTAGAGCTGAGTATTCTGCATGCTTAATAACCTTTTTTCTAAAGATTTAATCACCGTGAAACTTAATGCAGTAAAGAATAACCAAAGATAAAATAATTTAAAAGGTGTGTATGTCATTGAGCTTATCTTTCAGTCCTGAGTTATTGAATGCTTTCAAAAAGCAACTACCAAAAGTATCCACACCCATTTAAGATACTGAGGTCCTGCATATAATTTTTATTTGTAGTTGTATAAAGCGAACCACACAGTGAGTTTGCTACAGTTTGAGTGAGGGAGAGAGAGGGAACCTAGAAGGGTTCTCATGCAACCTAGAAGCAACAAAAAAGATTTGGGTTTTGTCAGTTTGTAAAAAGATTCGCTCCTAGGCCGAAAGGTGCTAAGTTTCAGCGTGGAATTCATTTTTACAACTGCATTATAAAGTCCCTGAAAACAGGGATTTCAAGTGAGAATGCTGACACAGCCTTAAAGACAGTGTCAAGAAAGGAGAGAAAGGGGCGCTGTAATGCATATAACTTGTTTTCTCTCATTATTGCTTTCAAAGAAGCAGCTTGCTGCCTACCCCGAGGCATCAGACAATGTTTAAAGCATGTCTCATCACAGTCGTTCTACCAGGTGTGTGGTAAAGGCTTCATACAAACCCTCTGCTGAAATTAAGCTGGTAGCTCACTCAGATACAGGACACTGAATTATTTCCTCATTTTTTAATGGGATTTTTTAATCTGAGACATACAGTCTCACGCGATTTGGACGAAACAGGCACATATCTTATGTCTTAGCCATTCTTTAAATCTTATTTTAGGGTATGGTCTGCCACTGAAAATGGAACAAAAAGTAATAATGAGCTGCTTGTGCAGCTTTAAAGTACAATGCAAATTACTAGGAGATGATGATGTGGAAGAATCTATATTGGTTTTGGCTAGATTTATATCCTGACTTTTTTAGGTGGCTTATTTAGTGGTTTGCAGTGAAAACAGCTTGTATCAAGCATTGCTGTAAGTGTGAGACTTTCCACATTCTTCTGTCAAGAAAATTATCTGATAAAGAATTGTTTTTCAGAGAGCTGAACTGAATAAAGTACAAGAAATTAAACACGAAAATGCTTAAAAACTTTTTCAAAACTTTGACAAAAGATAACCAATAAAGCAAACCAAATTCAGTGAAAAGAGATCATAGCATGGCTACCTTCTTGTTGAACAAGTCAATTAAATATACACGATACTGAGTCTTTACAATGCATAATGTTGGGTTTGTGTTGAAACAGCATTATATAACTAGAGAAATCCTTGGGATGGTGGAGAGGCCAGTTTAAGTTATGCGGCTTTTTTATAGCATCAGCAGCTACAACAAATAACAATTCAGAAAGTGTGAGATATTAAAGGGAAGGGAGGGACAGGGCTTCACTGTTTTCAGTGCTGCTCAGGCTTGGGCTTTATTTCCACCTTAAAATCTTTACCTGGCCGTGATCTGTTGTTCCATTACTGGAGGGCAAAAATGGGAGGAATTGTCTGGGCTAAATTGCAATTAGGCAGCCCTGAGAGAGGCTGGCACCAGTTAACTTGGGATATTGGAGTGAAAAGGCCCGTAATCAGCCTTCGGTCATGTAGAACAATGCATAAAATTAAATTGACATTAATGAATAATTGTGTAATGAAAATGGAAGAGGAGAGTTAATTGCATGTTACAGTGAGTGTAATGCCTAGATAACCTTGCATTTAATGCTATTCTTAGCCCTGCTGCCAAGACTTCTACAGAGCCTCTCTCTGCAGGAAGTCATTAAAGCTGTGAGTAGATAATGCAGGCTCAGTGAAACCTAAGTGGCAACAATATAACAAGAGTTTCTTTCAGACCTTAGTGTTTTCAGAAAAAAAAAAAAAAAGGGCGTGTTGAGGTAATTTGTACACATTGGAATGAAAACAGGAAAGTCAGAGAAATCTATTTGTAGTTTGTCGAGTTACACAGAATTTTCAACTATTGTTGAAACCCAAGTCAATTCATATAATCAAAGACAAGACTAACCATCACTGCTTGCAACACTGTAAGCACCCAGCTGTCTACAGCTAAAACTGTTGTTAATCACCTAGAACAGCAAAGGATACAAAACACTTGACCTTAGACATAAGGTGACAGTGGGAGACATCTTCAGCACTATCCTATTGACACAGCTGGTTTGTGGTGATAAATAAGACTCCAGAAAAGTAGAATTAAAAAACTTGGTCTATTTTCTGTATCTTTGAACATCAGAATGAAAAACTGTTTATATGCGCCTGGATATTTCCCAAAACATTTAAACTTGTATTCTCCGTAAAACAAGTTTCCTTCTTTGTGTTTCTCCCTATAGGATTTCGTAAATCAGATCTCAGAATAAAGCTTTTGTTTGTTTGTTTTTAACCTTTTGGATGTCCCAGGAGAGCTTACTCCAACAGAGATACTTGTTTTTGCCTTAGGGACATTGGTTGCTATCATGATGTTGTATTGATTACAGTGGGATTGTCCTTCAACAATATGACCCTGCTTATCATGTAGACTTAGCAGTCAGGAAGTTAAAAGGACCAGAGGAAAGCTTGCCTCGTGAAAACCAACCAACCTCAAAACAATCAAGGCTCCTGAAAAGTACACATTTTTGATGTATGTAGTTTTGTAACTGCTTAAACATATACTTACATTTCCATTATTAAAAGCTGAATAATTTTCATAAAGTCAGTAGTTTATCCTTGCTGACCTTACCTCTGCATTATGATTTTTTTTGTAAAGACGAAGTGTGAAAACTTAGTTCAGCAAAAGACGGCTTTTTATTTGGAAAATGATTATATTCAAAAGGCTATTCCCTGCTTGTGAATACTACACTAACTCATCAACTTCGGCTATGTGTATTCTGCACATAGTTTGTGTGTTATAAAGTGACGTGAAGTGCAGCATCCTGTTACATTTTGAGTCTTGACTAAGACTTGGTTAACTTGTCATTTCGATGAAATATGTGAGCATTTGGGTTCAGCCTCCATGGATAAGCTGATGACCTGCAGGCATCTTATCCACTAAAACTGTCCCAAGGAAAGCAAGGAGCAGAATACTACTTGCTTGGATGATTTTGTCTCTTGGTAAATCTAAATGCTTGCCATCTTAATTTCTGCACTTCTGACCTTATAGTCTTTGGAAATGTTATGGAGAGTTCACATTACTACTAAGAGTGGTATAAATCCATTGTTGTCTGGGATCCCAACTCCATGGACATGGACATGAGACTGGACAGAAACTATAGTGAGGAATTTTATGGGCTGTACCTACATCTGAACCACAGCTGTAGACAGACTCTTAAAAAAACCCCCTGAACTTACCAGTGGTGCCACCATCTTTACCTCTTCCACTTAATTAGTTAACAATATTTCTCAGAAGCCTGTGGCCAAGAGACACAATGAACCACAAAGGATTTTTTAAACTGCAAACTGTTAATAAATATTAGGTGGTGATGAGAATTATCTGTGAAACTGAAAGGCAGCAATGAAACTTTGCAAAAGAAATGTTTTTTCCAGTGCCTAAATGATTTGTGGATCTCACTGTAACAAGGTAACGTAGCTGAAGACTGTAACAGGTTTCAAAAAGAATTTAGACATGAGTACAGGGCAGTGAGAACATGCACAGTTAAAACCAATAACATTACTAGAAGTTAAGAGAAACTTCCTGTTTCAGAAGGCCTTCCATTCCTGCTTTAGGGCATTTGGCAGCTTCCTGTGGGGTAGCTGGTACTAGCCCATACTGGAGGGGACTCCTGGGCCAGCTGGAGCCTGCTTTTTCTGATGTTACCATTCATTTGTCCCTGTTTCATTAATTGGCTCCTTCCCGAAGTACAGCTGAGAAATACAAATCTGTTACGGCATAGTGTGGCCATTATTGTATGAAATGGTCTGTCACTGAGGCAGGACCAGATAATTTAAACAGTGACATATTTTCTCAGCCATTCTTATTGCACCAGTTGAATTTTCACCTAACTTGTAAGGCTGCTTGCTTCAGCAGCTTCTTCCTGTACATGTGGTAGCTACTCTCTCTTCCCTCTCCAGTTAAAGGCTCTACTTTGTTCGCATCTTAGTGGAACCTGTACTATTTTTGTGCAGTTACAATTACATTTCCAGGAGACCCAGGCAGGATGGTAGTAACTCACCTTAGAACAAAACTTTTGATTATTTTCTGCTAAGCTATTGTGCATGACAGCAAAGATACTTTGTGCAGTGTACTAAACAGTTTGTGCATTTATGATCTCTACATTTCTTTCTTGTTCCCATGCCGTGCTCTGAATGTTATGGAGGTCAGCTTCACATAAAATGTAGCCAAAGTCTTTGAATTTAAGTGTCTAAATAGGGTCGTGGATAGAAGTAATCTGTTTGTAATGTGAACAACTTTGAAAGCAATCCACTCACTGTTTCATGATTTGGGTGGACTATTCAGATTTTCTGGACATGCTCTGAGTCACGCAATGCCCTGTTGATTACATTTGCTATGTAATTCAGTGCCGGCATGCTTGCTATTAAGAATATCAGTGTAGCATGGATGATATTGTTGACAATATCCACATACTACAAAAGGGCATGTGAGTAACAGGGATAAATGCCAGTGGTAAATCAAAGCTTGTGTGAGTACTTATGCTTGCAAAAGAGTGAGTGCAAATTGTTGCCTTGGTATGGATATTAATGCTTTTGCCAGAGAGTGTGGACAGGGATAGGTGCAGGCTGATATAAACAGGGGCCATGCAGCCCTGGGACTGCACCAGGTGATGAGTGCATGTACCACCCCAGTGTTCAAGGGGAGCCAAAAAGTCTTCTCTCCTTTCCTTGCTCCCACAGATGCTGAAACATCCATGCTCTGAGAGTGAAGGGATTAGGAATTCAGTTCAGCTGAATCCAATTTTAAATTTCAGTGGGGAATCAATGCCAAACTATCCCTGGTACTGGGATACTTCAACTTTGAACAATATATCTTCTTTCAGTTTCTGCTTATACTTTCACCTGCTGCTCAGTATGATGCATTATGTAAGTGGGTTTTTTGTTAACATGTGTCCCAGGCTCTATTCCTAATTCATTTTTCCCATGGAATGAACAAGCTGTATTAATTTCCTTCCTTAAGATGCCTAGCATGTGTTTTAAGTTGTTCAAACAACTGAGCACAGAATTGTCGTATCAGATTCTTTGATACTGCAGCACAGTGAAGAAACAGCTAAACTTCAGCCTTCTGCTACTCTTTCCCTTCCATGGAAACTGCTATAAGGAAAATAGAACAATTAAGTCACTTATAAGTCATTACCAGTTTTATCTCCTTAGGGGAGCATTAATTTTTTATTTTCATTTTGTGCATTCTTCTCTCCCAGATTCAAGGATTTTGTATAGTTTGATAAGGTGGAGCTCTTTGCTTTTAAAATATGTGGATGTGAGTCCATTTTTACTGTTTGCTTTGTGCTAGTACCAGTACATTAGCCTCTGTGGATTTTGTTAATCCAGATTTACTTGTGTGAGAGTTGACTCTGACCCAGAATGTGCCTCATGCAGTGCATTTTAAGGAATGGGAATGTGCTTTCATGAATTGTAGCTGAAGCTGAAATAGATGTTGAGGCTATAAAGGCAACATGTGAATCCTCTAATAAAAACCCATAATTACATTGACTAGAATTCAGGGAAATAGCTGAATTCTATTCAGCAGGAACCTAACATTTGGCAACTCTCTGGGTGGCATAAATCAGTATATTTAGTGAATGTTTTCAGCTTATTGCCTTCTTCGTATTTGTATTTGTATTAAGGAATTGATCTGATGACTCACAGACACAGGATTTTGCTGAATTGCTCAAAGTTACTAGTTGTAATGGTCTTTCCCAAATTCACACATTATTCTGACCAGATTACTTCTCTGTTTTCTCTTATGTTCAAGGCCTGTGGACCTTGATGAAGGTCAAAACAAAGGAAAAGAGCAGTCAAATGCAATTTGAGGAGTTTTATTAGAACAGGTTATAAAATAGGGGGCACAAGGAGTAATAGTTTTCCAAAGCATTGGAAAAGAGTTTAAGAGCATGACAGAGTTTTGCTGTTGACAAATTGCTGATGAGGAGTATAAGTTTTGCTGAAGAAGACCTACTTGTCCATTCCTGGGCTCAATAAAATGATGAATATGAGGAGAAATCCAGTTCCTTATATAGTCCATGTTTGACAAGCATGTAAATAGGATAAGGAGCATTTGATCACAGGCTATAAGCATCTGTCATTGGGAAAGGAATTTTGTGAAGAAGCTCTAAAAAACAAGCAAAATGAAGTATGAGATTCAAGAAAGTTTAACTTTTTAATAGTCAAGATAACTGAGCATTGCAACAGGTTAACAGCTCTTGTGGTTGGTTCCCTCTCAGTAGTAAGCATTCATTAATTGTAGAGGTTATTCTTAAAGTTGTGGGCTATTTTTGGCAAAGGAGTCTTAAAGGATGACCACTGAGTCCATGGCACACAGTGCTTACAGTACTGGTAGCACTACATTAAATGCAAGCAGCTGTGGATGTACAGACACTGCAGATTAAGAAGTGCCCCTATCCCAGTTTTGCCACTGGTTCTTCTGGAAAAAAGAGCAGGTTCCTCATGAAAGGAATCTTATATGTTCTTATAAGGAATATTTGCTTTTCTAGCAAATTATATTGTTTCTAGATACTAGCAGTCATTTTGTTATGCATTCCCTGCTCTGGTCAGATAATCCTTTCTCTTTTATATGGACATATGTTTGGTGAAAAATTTATGGAACAAAGTAACTTCTGTCTGATGCGTAAAGAAAACTGAAGGAAAACTATTGTTATACTGGTACTTTTTTACATTATTTATCTAATATGGAAGTGCAAGAAAAAATAGCTTTTGTTTCAGTTTTTCGTAGCTTTTACACAAATATGTTGATTTCACAGAACCGACTAATCAATTAAATTAAGTTTTCTGATCTTACTCATTTTTAATAGCTCCATTATTCACTGTATCAAAAAATCAAGAGGATGATAAGATAATAATTTTCTCTTGGAACTGTGGAAGTTTCTGAATTAATTTAAAAGATACTGAATCAAGAAACACATTGGTATGATCGAGGAGCTAAAGCTGAATCTTTATTATTCAAGCTTGTTAAACTCAGTTCAGTGGGACAAATGAATTACAGCTATAACTGGAACCAAAAGGATCAACAGTTTGTGCATAAGCGATTGGTTTCTCTGAACATAGACACTGCACATACCTTCCTACATTGAAATCAAGATTCTAACTAGATTAATAAACTATGTAAGTAAATAAAGAGCTGAACAATTGATTGGGTTAAGGAAATGCAATAGGGTCATTGTTTTTTAGCAACGTGAATGTTAATAAAACACAATGGTCACAACGGCACTTCATTTTTTGCATTGAAATCTGCATAAGCTTTAATCAGTATTAAATACTTGGCGTGTCTTTTATGTGTTATTTAAATTAACTCACTGCAAAAAAGTTAAGTATAATATGTTGTAATAGTAAACTCCTTTGAGAACAGATTTTTTTTTTCACATTGTTAAAGTAAAACTTTGATATGTTTTCTTATAACTTACCAGAATAAGGAATATGTTATGCATTGAACAAGGTTAGTTCTATTTTAGGCTCTGGGTACATGATGATGTAATTATTTAATACTGAGAAAGTTTGACTTTTCCAGTGTCACACAGCTCCTACAAACTTACACCAATGATTACTAGAATTTTAATTGCAATGGTACAGGGGGCTGGAGATTGTTATTATCTCCTGCAATCTGTAGCAGTTATGTAGGATGCCACAGCAGTGGTCATTTAAGAATTCTTGATATTATCTACATGGCTTGGTCAAAAAACAATGATGAGAGTGTTACTGTTTTATCCTGAGAAAATGCCTGTGAGTGGATTGAGTGGATGTAAGCTGTCTCAGGCTCAGCCACTTTAACATGCTAATGCTCCTCTCACCTTGTCATTGGTACCTGTTGAGATTGCCTGCCTATCTAAATACACCCTAAGCCTGGCCAAATATGTGATTATGGTTATGAGGTTCTTCTCAGGTTTCCCTTTTCTGGGATGACATGCTGATAAAGTAGTTCAGAATCAGCATCACTCTGGTCCTCACTGCAATGGGTAAGCTGACATCTATCTCTGGAGTTTGGGAAGAGTCTTTCACATCGGTTAGACTGACTGAAGTGAGCTCAGTCGATATTTGTTTAGATTGGAAGATGTGGTCAAATTTGTGGGAAGTGCTAACACAGGGACTTTTTTTTTTCAACATTTTGCTTTAATTACTACTGGTAGCTTGACTGGTTGCTATGAACTGATAGTTATTTTTGCTTGGACAGTCATTCAGAACAAAGGTGTCTGCTGCAGAGAGGAGTCTCTGAGACATGTCATATGTGGCTGTACTGTTATTTGGACTTGGACTCCACTTTCCTACCGTCCCGAACGTTATCAACCACACCTGAAAAAAATCCTGGCTACTGTTTGAATGCCACCTTTTATTCTGTTGTCATTTTTTAAACTTCCATATCTGTAACACAAACATACTAAATCACAGTGAAAATATTCTCTAAAGTGTTTAGATGGTTAAAAAGACAAATACTTAGTGGAATTGGCAAAATCTCTGAACTTTAGTGCTTCAGTCCCATTGATTGAAATGGAAGTCAGGATGGCAACTTCCTTAGGTGCTTAGGAATATCCTACCCAGCACAAAATGACACTTTCAAAGTCTGATCTTTGGGGCTTGTGTTTTCTGGAGACCCAGAAACAAAAAAGTACTTTTCAATTTGCAACACATTGCCTCTGAACAGACTTAATGATTCTCACTCTTATATCAACCTAATATTAACATTGCACACATTGTCACCCTCACTTCATTTCTTCCCTGAAAATTGTCTGCAAGTAGTTTACTTCGGCTCATGTGCCAAGAGCAAAAAGTCTGAGATCTACCAGGCAGAAGAGTGTTTGGGAGTTAAGAAGACCTTGCAGAAAAAGCAGTGCCCTCTCAGTGTGTTTCCATCTGAAGAAAGATGCTTTGTCCTTAATCTGAGTCAATATGTGAACTTGAAATAACAAGTTTTTAAGTATCTAGCACCTCCAAAGATTTAGAGCTTTATCATTTTTAGGCCAATAGTTTAATTGCATATATTCTTCCATCCTTCCTCCCTGAGAAATTGGAGAAATGGGATGAATCAAACGAGACTTCATTCAACCCAAGCATATTATTATTAGTGTTTTCTTTCTCAAATGAACCAAAAAGAAGCTCAAATGGCCATACCCTGATTTTTCAGCATGTTCATATTCCTTTTATAAAATTTTATCACTCTGGAGAGAATTAAACACTTGCCAGTTTACAAAATCATTACTTTTTATTTTGTTTTTTCATTTCTTGCGTATTGTCCCTTGCAAGCAAATTAAACAGATTTTTAGCTGGCATTTGGGAGAATGACATAGGGATAAATGAGATTGTAATGAGAAAGGAGCTGCTGATTCAGCTAGGTGGGGAAAGCAAGGGTTGCACCCTGAAACACGTGGTAACTTGTAACACAGTCTCATTTAAAGAGCAGTGTGTCAGTTTCAAACTATAACACACTGGTATACTACTTCAAAAACAAACAAAAAAATCCCAGACTAACAAAAACCCAAAACAAACAAAACAAAACAAACACAATCCAAAAAACTTCTTTGAGAATTCTGCAAAAGTTCTTAATGGTACGAATTGTTGCGATCCAAGCTACAGACAGAGAAATTCCTTTACTGATTAAACCGTTGTTTACAAATATAAACTAGAACATCCCAGCTGTACTCTTGGGAACCACCAACTGTGAACTGAAAATGCTGCTCTTAGCCAGTGCTGAAAAGAGGATGCACTTTGTCTTAGGATGACTCCAGGACAGATGTTATTTCTTTTCTCATTCTCCTCTTAAAAGTCCTTTTCATGTCCTATCACTCATCACCATGTCCATGTACTCCTTTCAGAGCCAGCGTGTATCCCTCACCATGACACAAACTGCATGTTTATGTCTTTCCACGTTCAGAATCTTCTTGAGAATAATCTTGTCCCATATGAATCTCTAGCCTGGAAGTCTGTCCACCAAATGGGCAGTGGAGTGCTGGACTTGAGCTACACAGCAGCCGAAAGGAGGGCAGTGTGTAAGCCAGATTTTCATCGGCTTCATGTGCTTTTCACACATTTTGTACACACTGGAAACCCGATCTAACCAGGGGGTGAGGTGAATTGTAAGCAAATTTTCATAGGGAAAGCTTCAGAGAAAATTCTTCAAGAGGAGATTACAGCAGAAAGTTTAAAGCTGTCGTGTCTCTCATTAGGTACTTTCACCTGAGCTTAGCTGAGAACATCAAGAGAGTGCTTATGAGGAACGCTGGCACAATCATGCATTACTTACACAGGGTGTGTCTGCTTCCTGTCATGTTTGTAGCTCATAAATACTTAAATCTGTTGATACACCCTGCTGAATAAAGCTAGGGATTAATACAAGGACTATACAATTGCATGGTGCCCAGTGGAATCTATAACATCTTTATGTTAAGGAATGTGTATACCTCGTTGTCTTCCTATAAATGACAAATGCTTCCTGCCTTTTTTCCCCATCTCAGCTGTGCTTTAGCTATGTCAATATAGAAATGTTTGCTCAGCACAAAGATTATTATTCCAGTTCGGAATTTTTATGAGACCCGGGCCCACAGCTGACCTTCCTTACATGAATTCTGGCACTACCTCACCATGAACACTTCCTAATTGCTGATTACAGCTTATCATTACAAGAAGACACTTATAACCAGGGAACTGAACCAGTATGTTTGAATCTGTTCTGGGTCAGATCCAGCTGTGACTGAGGCTGTTTCAGCTGAGCTCCGATTCCAAGCCAGTACCAGTTTATTGTTCAGTTCACAGAGTTCCTTACAACAAGGAGACTCCATCTCCTCCCCTTTCCGTGAGCATCATTTTTAGTCCTGGGCCTGTACTGGGTTTTTTAAAACCTGAAATTGAGTACAGGGAACCATGTTGCTGGTGAGAAAAAAAGTGTTGCCTGGAATATAGGTGGGGCAAGGACTAGCCAGAGGAGTGGGAATGATGGAAGGACCAGCTCACTGGCAGGTAAAATCTCCTTTCTCTCCCTTGTAAAATCCCAAATCCATCACACATATATATCTTCTTACCACTAGGTATAGTAGTGGAATTGCTGGAGGAAATTAAGGCTAGTGAACAACAGTCAAATGAGAAACAGGAATCACAAGAAGCAGTTTACCTCAATCTCACCTTAGCAGGTGGTCCCTGAGGGTAGCTGATTCCGCGGAAGAAAGTTTGTGACCATCTGCTGGTGTTTAATGTGACAAGGGAGGGAGAAAAGGACAGACAAGGGGCAGGATGATGGTTTTAAAGGACTCTTAAAGTCAAGCTCTCTTCTTGTTGCACAGAATGTGCCAGGGGATGTTGCTTTTCAGCTGAACTGGTGTTTTGAGCTGGAAAGGTCTTTGTTTTGCTTCAGTTTCAGTTTGAGATCTGGGATCAGCAAAATTTCTGAAATAACAATGTAAGTCTACTTCCAGCACTGGGAAGCATTTTGAAACAGTTCATGGTTCAGGTTTAGTTTGACTTCTTCTCATAATAGAAGAATGAGAAATAGGACTTTCTTATTCAATCACTGACATTGATTTTAAATGAGAAACTGCAGAAATATGTCAGATGTGCTCTACTCTATAGTAAGTTTTTATTTGCAGTTAATAGTCAACATCACAGATGAATTAATCATAGTGGAAGCCCCGGACTTTGGTGTCAATGCTCTGAGCGGGCATTCACATGATTCTTGGTACAAAAGCAAAGGCTCTGTGTCCTTTAGCTGCACTCTTGTCTCAGCCCAATTTCTGCTGGAGCAGCTTTGTTGTGAGGCAGTTACACACATGAGTCTGGGTGTGGTGTGCTGCTGTCCCTACATGCAGATCCTGTTTGCAAGTCAAGTGGCTCTGTGTGGTGTGCAGGGCTTGGCCTATGCTTAGGTTGTTTCAGCTCATCTGACTACGTTTTGTCTCCCTGCTAACGGTGCAGGTGCTTGCTTGAGATCATGTGAGCATTGTCCTAACCCTGGATCTAATTCAAGCAGTTTGTGGTTCTGCTTTGGCTTTGATAGTTACACAAACGGCTGTAGAAGAGACCCTGGGAAATGCATGTGCCACTGACTGACTTGGTCCTGGTAAGATGGGCTGTAAGTACATGTCACAGAAAGGCCACTGAGCTCATGGTGTCAGACATGATCTGTTGGGGGTCACCAGGGCTTCTGCAGAGGGAAATGCTGCCACACGGACCTGCTCTACCAGCATTAGCATGTTGATAAAGAGCCAGTGGAGATACAAATCTCAACTTCAAAAAGCCTTTAGTAGTTTTCCTTACCAAACAAATACATCTGGACTGATTCCAGAAATAAATGTTCTTTTACAGATTGAAATCTAGTAAACTGATAGTAACCAAAACATAAGGTATAATCAGGACTTGGCAGCATGGGGAAGAGTTGGTGGTGTTGTCTCCCAGGATTTGGAGAGGAGAAAGAGAGGATGAAGAACAATCAGGGTGGGAGGGAAATTAACAAAATTTGCAAAACTGTGAAAGCAGAGGATGAGCTGAACTGCTATTCACCAACTCTCACAATGCTACAACTAGAGGCACAGATATAAAGACAGAAGGATCATTTTACAATGAGAGGTAAGACAAGCAGTGAGCTTCTGGAACTTGCTGCCGTAGGTGGATGATAGTTGCTAGAGTGCTGCTATCTCCTTAGTAAAGTCAGAGGTGGCATACTATCTAGAGCAGAGACACTGGCAGAAATAAAATCTTTTCTTTTAAATTGCTGTAAGGACATGACATTTCGCTGGTAAACACAGTTAACTCTATAAAGATAGAGAGATATATACATATATATGTATGTATGTACACACACACACACACACACATATGTTTATTTCACTCTAACTCTTCCGTTAGGGAATTCCCCTGCCCTACCACATAAATATACCAACTCTATAATTACCTCCCCTTCACAATCTCCTCAAACCAAACACAGGCTATCTTCTGACTAATGAAATCTTAAGATTTGTGTCTGCCAGCAGCAGAAAGCTTATTGACATTTCATCATTTTTTTGTTATATATGGCATGGGGGTTTTAAGCTGTGGAGTGTTTCTGGTGAGTCATGGAATGGTTTGATAGTGTCAGCAATCTGGCAAATCTACACCTTCTCAATTTGGAGTCGCATCTAACCGTTTCTCTCTGGGAGAATATTTCCAGATACATTGTGGGGAAAAAATTATCAGATGTTGTCTATTTTGGTTGCTTCCGTGGGAGCAGTAAGAAAACAAGGAATTATGCATATCATCTTCCCTGGTAGAATTTTAAACTATATTTCAAGGTGTGGGAAGAGCAGGGGAGTGCTTTCTGTGAGCTGTTACTGTGAACAGGACAAGTGTCCTTCATGACTGATCAGCCATCAGCAGGAAGATTTTGAATCCCTTATTAACAATTGTTACTGCTAAATGCTGCTTCCAAGGAAGGCAGGCTGCTTACCACCTGTGCTCATGGTGGCATCATTAACTGGTAAGCGAGGAACTGCGTCTTACTGTGCTTATGCAGACTGCTTCACTTTTTGCTGCAGAGCTTTGTGGTATTGATGTGCTCTTTAACCCTAGTGGCTTCTGGTCACAATAGTAACTTCTTCCACTTTTTGTCCCTTCTGTGCTGAGCTAAGAGATGTCTGGGTGGTGCTCACCTGCCCCAAGCAGTCCTGCATGTTGTCACTCCCTCGCTGGGTTCCTCGCTGTGCTCTGTACAGAAGCGCGGTCTGCCAGCACGGCAGCACGGGCCAGTTTGAACGCGTTCCACCCGCACAGCTCCGGCTTCATAGCTGGGTCTGGATGGGATTCAAGCTCTTTGATTTAATTAGAAAGTTGTGTCTATTTTGGGGCCTACTTAATTGACTTAGCAATAGCCCTTGTACTCAGACCCTGTCCTACTGTCAGCATAGGTGCCTCCTGATAAATCTCAGAGTGCATTTTTGGTCACTGGAGAGCATTTAAAATTAATATTTGATAGATTTCATTATGTCATGCTGCTGCTGCTGCTGTAGGTACATTAAGAAGAAAGGAAGTGAAACAAGGTGTAGCAAGTCATATAGGATTAGCTGTATGGGACTTCATGCCATATAGGGAGGAGGTCTACTACAGAAGCTTGTGTTAAGTATGTACGTCTTTTCAAATGCACTTTATGCAGTTTTTGTTGCTGAATGCAAAAGAAATGGTCACTGCAGTCATATCATTCAGTATATATCTCTCTCAAAGCATAAATGGTTTGGAGTGAAAGGGACAGTTGCAGTAAGTTCTTCCAAGTGATGCAGTTGGCTGGTAACCAAGAGACAGCACCGTTCCTTGCTGCTTCACTGCCCTGCAATGTCAGCTGGACCATGTGGCTTCACTTCTCTGAGTATAGTTTCTCCATCTGTAAAATGAGAGCACTGCAGAGCAATTAAAATCAGTGGGTGAAGGGACTGATGTAAGAGTTGCATGTTTTATTCTACAGTTAAGGTAATACAGGCAACTGTACTGTAAGACAACCTGTGTATCTAGAAATTATCTCCCTGTCATTCACACCTACTTCACCTCTCACAAGGGTATCAAATATTGTAGTAACATAATTTTTAATGATTGTCTACATAGACAAAGATCTGTGTCACATAATTCTTTCTTTGTCAGAATATAGGTCACCGAGCCAATGAAATTGCTATGACTATGAAAAAAAGAGCAAGTTTATCCTCTTGGGGTTGGGGGAGTGAGTGGGGGGGTCATGTCTTTAAAAAACAGCTGGGCTGTAATCATATGTGGGAAGATCTCAGTGTCTGTAATTCTATCCAAGAAGGTGGTCTAGAGAAAGATATTGCTTTTTGCATACCTCTTGCACATAACACCACTAAGTTTGCCTTAATCATCTCCTCCAGCAAAAAGATTTGAAGACAGTCTCCTGTCTTAAGAAAGTAGGTACGTCAGAATACCCTGACTTTTTTGCCTGCCTTAGTGATGGGTTGAGAGGTTTGAGTTTCAGCTGACTCCACAAACACCTCTGTGTTACTGCTTTCCATCAAAAAAAGAAAAAGAATCGCAGCTTTTGATACCTGTTGTCGTTGATGCTAGTGCTGGACACACTGGCCTCTCATGAACAACTGAAAAGAAAGATTTCGTGCTTTATTTTCTTCAACTTTTTTTTTGGGGGGGGGTAGGTTTTTTGAATGTTAAAGAAAATTAGATCAAGGCTCAAGATTTTTTTTTCAATGTTTAATTTTACCTCAGCACCTGTGGGACATAAGCTATTCGTGGAGCAGAAATCACAATTCCCAGCCAGCTCTCCAATACTTTGTACCAAACCTTCCTATTTGTCAGTGTGAAAAGTTCAGTGTTGAATCTTGTTACAGAGGTTTGCAAAAGTGGCTGTGCTCAGGAAAACTTATGTCCTGCAGTTTTCAAGTTTTTCAGGTTTATTCTGACAAGTATAAGCATTTTGTTTACAGCATTCTCCTACTATATAACACAATAGCTGCTTTAAGGGTTTTGGGTTTGTGCATTACTCTGCTTAATACAAAGTTCTGGAGACAGGTTGCATTGTGGTGCTTTAGCAGTTACGGGCCATCTTGAATCTTTTTCATACTAGTGCATAAAGACCAGAGAAAATCTCCATTCCTATAGCCAAAGAAACACAAAATTTGTTCTCATTAATTTTCCTACAGAAATAACATACTGGATAGGTAATAGAAAATGAAAGGATGTTTTATGATTTTGTTTCATGTTAAATTACTTGCAAAAATATATTAAGATCAGTTACATGACAGAAAAACTGTTCCTACTAATTTCAGTGTAACTCTCACTGATCTGCACTGGAGAGGCTGCCTAGACAAACAGACAGCTGTGTGAAAGGCTTTCCACAGGTTCCTCATCCTGCAAGCATTGATCTATTGACAGTTCCTGTGTGGTGGAAGTTTCTGAATGAGGACTTGCAGACCCCCATCTTGATTTTCAGAGAAAACAAACACACAAAAATCAGATCAGATTTCATCTTTTTTGGGTAAATGTATAGTACCAAATAGCTTGAAAATTTTTGTTCCCTCTTCTTCACATTCCTTTTGTGTCTAAATACTTTGGTCTAACCAGGCCACATCTAAATCAAACTGAGTAAAAGGAGAGGATGGAAAGTATGTGACAGATGTGCTCCCTCTGAGAGCCTAATGATCTGCGCTGGTCAGGTTGCTGCACACAATGCAAAGCAGAGGAATGTTCCTCCATCTTGCACCCAGAGCCCAGAGACTTCAGGAGTGTTCTGTCCATTCAGAGAGAGCCTCTGCCCTGGGGCCAAGGCTGGCTGCCCTCAGTGAAGTCTCCTGTAAGGAAGTAGAGACAACAAAAGATTACTCCACTGTGCACACAGGTGACAAAAAGAAAAGAGCAACACCACAAATCCATCCTTTGATGTTCACGGGGAAAATAACACTTTATTTTCTTCATTTTTAAAGTTTATGATCATGTTTTATGTCCATTGTCAACATTTCCTTCAGGAAACAAAAATTAAATTGTAAAATGGAATCATTTTATGAAGTGAAACCCCAGAGGATACACTTTGGAACAGATCCTTTCAAGTAAATGGGACTATGCCAACTGAAGATGCTGCCCTACACTGAAACCATATCTAGGCAGCTGGTGCTATACACAGGTCATTCATGGTGCCTTCTTTCATAGCAGAATTGCATTCTGATGGACCACCAGGGATAGCAATGTCCTCTTTTTGAGAATATTCTGTCCTCAGAAACAGTGAAAGGTTTGTAGAAATTCCAGTGGATGCAACCAAATAGTGCATGCACAATAAAGCTGTGATTGCAGGTACCAAGGAAAACTAAGTTCTCTATAACTCATGCCATTCTTTGCAAGAGTAGATAATTCCGGCTGTTGTCCTTGACCAAATCTGTGCTGCTGAGCATCTGTTCAACTGGCTTCTGACTTATACCCCAGTATTGTCTTCATCTAATGGGAGAGTGATTTCCATAAGCATATAATTTATAAAGTGCTGTGGAATCCTTCAGCATGAAAGATGCTATGTAAATGTCATGCACTGTGTTACGTTCAAGACATTAATAACATTTTTTTCTGTTTCTTCACCTATGAGATAAACTGAGGACAGGGAACATGTTATACATTTCTGGGCCAAGGTGGTTTAAAGAAAGGGTGTATGTATTGTTCACAGAGCTAAGCTCTCCTTGATGCCACTGATCAGGTGCTAAAGCAGCAAGTGCTTCCCCTCCCATTCATGTGTCAAATCAAGAAATGTGTTCGGGCGTCACGTACAAGGTGAGACGGCAGCTAACTCCATCCCCTTGGGATCTCTAGAGGGGATTAAGCCCCCCAGCCTCTCATCTGGCTGGTACAAAAGCTGCCATCAGCTGCAAGGCTTTGCAGGAGACAGAGTCCTGTTAAACGGATTCAGCAGTGTGTTCATAGCATGTCCTCTGTCTCCAGCAGACTGTGTTGCTGTTAGGACTCCTACAGGGACAGAAACCATGACCAGCAGCCCCTTGTCAGAACAGAGCTTGTCCTTCAGGAAGCTTGGCCCTTGAGTTGTAGGAAATCTTATTGTAAACCTTCCCAAAGTGGAAAAAGATTCTAGGTGAAGAAACAACCTCATTTATACTTATGCAGACTTCACTGAGGTTCTTATAAGGTCTTACAGCATTTTTAACTATTTTAGCTTTCTGTTTGATACTCTGAGAGCCTCCTTTCTGGTTTTGGTTTTTTGGTGGTTTTTTTGTCTCAAAAGGAGAAGTGTATAGGCACATAAGAGAAATAAAAGCATAGTCATGAAGTTATCTAAACAAGAGGAGTGGTTTCTCTGCTTTTTGTTGTTTAGGGTTTATTTTAACTTCAAAAAAGGTTGCCTGGGATTTTAAGTTTGAGGTGGAAGTGTTTGTCAACTTTAATTCTCTGCAGTCTGCCTCCCTTATCCTTAGCTGTGTCATTGCTCTGCAGAACATCAAACATTGGAGGGCAATGGTGACCTGTGTTGTTTTAATCTCAGACTAAATGGTTCTTTTGTTTTGTTTTAAAAATGAGCCCTTAACTTCTGTAAGCTCCATTCTTCTCCAGAGCTTTGCAGAAATAAAATACATCAAGACGAAGGAGGCATAATATGACAAAAGTGGTGGTTTTATTGAAAGAGAGCTTTGTGGTATTTTGCTTTTGAAATGTGTTTAACACAGAGTTTAAGGATTGGCAATTTGTTTAAAGAAATGGGTAAAATATTTAAAACCGCCACTTTATTTAAACTATTGTGCCTCCTTCAGTAAACATTCAGTACATGACTGAACCCTGTATGAACTTGTGCTTGTTGCTGGTTAAATAGATTCTGAGCTTAAATGAAAAGGGGCTGCCATTGAGCACAGGACAAAAAAGTTGCATGTGCATTTTTTTTTTTTAATTTGCCCACACACAAGCTCTTACCCCCCAAAATACTGTGTTCACAGGATCTTTTATTAAAACACCATTTTTTTTTTCTAGGCCTCAAAGTACTAAACTGAAAGCAAGCTGTTAACAGAAATGAGTAATTATTGAAGCTCTAACAGGCAGCTTTCATTGAAGTTGATTACAGCAGCCATATAATCACTTTTACGGATGCTGTAATCACAGTAGCAGGGAATGCTTGACTTGGTTCTTATTGTTTTCACTCAGGGTGGAGGTAGGGGGCCTGCAAGAAACCCGTTTTACCACCTCAGTACAATTTCTGCTGTAAAGGAAATCTACACAGCACTGAATGAAGCAGAGAATCATTCATTCTTTCTTTATTAGCATTTTCCCCTCCCTCACATGAGAGTCTGTTGGAGCCAGGAAATTGCTGTTATTCAATATGCAAGCCAGAGGTTGTAATGACCATTTGGGAGGGTATGACCAACAATTACAGACCTTAATGAATAGGAGTAATCTAGTTGAGACTAAACACTAGTAGCAACTCTGGTGCTGTCTCTGGTTAAATTAAAAGAACAGCAATGCAAAGGAAGTTAACAAGAATTAATTAGTTAGATCAAACTGAAAACCTACTCATTAGTGATGTTATAGGCAAAGTAAAAGCCTATCTTCAGTGCAATTAGGTAGACAAATGAATTGTACAACTGACTGATTCACACCTGCTAACAGCTAAGGGCTATAGCTGATATGTATGGGATCCACTTTTTACAGTTCATGCATACTTGCATAGTTTAATGGATCTTGCATTCCTGAATCAGCCTTCATTCCTTCACCTTGTATTCATGTATTTGATCCAAACATTAGTGTTACTTATAGATTCTGACGCAATGTGGCCACAGCTTTTAGAAGTGTCCATAGTATTGTAATGTCTCTTTAATCTGCCCTGCCATACAGAAAGGATCTCAGTTGGCAGATCTTTCTTGTTAATTTTTTAAGAGCTATTTAAGGATTCTTGTTCTTGACAAGCTCTTGATTGTGTTGAAAGTGGACAGATCTGTGGAGAAAGATCATGTCCTCAGTTAAAAGAATAATCCCATGATTCAAGATTTTGACACTTGGGAGAAGAAAACAATTGAGAAACAAAGGAAAAAGTCAAAATCCTTAGAGCTATGGAGTAGCTATTAGGCACCTGCAGGTCTGACTGTCTTCAGATGTTGTATTTGCAGAAAAGTCTTGGGGATTCATGAAAAGCAACCAGAATGGCAGTGATTAGAAGAACACAAGGAGATTTTTTCCTTTCCTCAGTTGCATTTTCTTTTCCTGCTCATGACATTAGTCCTAGGCTTAGATACTGCCTATGTGGAAACCAATGTGCAGAACCAAACTGCAGTATCTGACATACTCTACTATTCTGGCTGACAATTAATTTGAGATTCAGAGGACACAGTGGTTAATTTGTACATTGTGTTTTTTAGGGGGCAAACTGAGAAGCCACACAGTGTACTCTGATCCCTCTTTCTGACAGTATGTTTCAGTCCAAGGTTTTATCTTGGAATTTTCTACTTTGTTAATATTTCACAAAGACCCACAAGTCTCTATAGCTCTGTGAGGCTGCTGCAATTTCAACTCTGTTATGAAGAAACTTGTTTACTTCATTGCCATGCACTTGTGTTGTGGACTTAACTATTTTGGCTCTGTTTTGATGCAGAGTCTTGGTCTAAAGTTGTTTTATTTGTGATCAAAATTGCTCAAAAAGCAAAGCAGACATAGCGGAAAGTGCATCTGAACCTCATTTTTTTGGAACTCTTTAATACACCATAGTTTATTTTCTTTTATTTATTTATTTAAACTGCCTATCTTAAGGAGAAAATTCCCATAAAGTGAGAGCATTTGTACTATAGAATAAATAGCCTCTCTGACTTGGCTAGTTTCAGACTTGTTTTCAATTTAAAGGAGGACGTTTGAATTTAAAGTACATGATTTAAAGATTTTTTTATTAGATCTTAACAAATGACATCTCTTATTTACACACAAGAGACTGACTCCCTAAAAATCTGCCTGGATATGTAAATCTCCCGGCTAGATATACACATAAAATGGATTTTTTGGACTGAAAACCCAAGTAAATGTACCTATTACAACAGAAAGACCCCTCTGAGTCCTCTAAAAGCTTTTTTTGGTGTATGGCTTCAGTGTATGTTTATAGGCTTTTTTTAAACAAATGGAGCCAAATCCAGGTTTAGTATAATTCTTTATATGTATATATACATATTTGTAACCCTAGCTTTCACCTAAAATTAGGGGTTGATGCACTTCCCTTGTGCTAATGGGAGTTGTATTGAAACAGGTCACTGTTGCTTTCCCAAAGCTGCTGTTTCCATAGCAGGAGCAAAAGTCACCTCCACTAGAAAGAGGCATCTGAAGATGTCTGTGGTGAAATGGAACATTTCCCATCTTTGACTCCAGGCTCCAGCTCGCGAGGGACTGAGACTTGGTGCAGGACTGGGTCTCTGGGAAAATCTCACCTTCCAGCAGCCTTTCCAGGAAGGGCCCAGAGCATTAAAGTAGTGATGGGTTCCAGGAAGCCAGGCACTTCCTTCAGTGCCTTCCCTCCCCAAGTCTCATGGGTGCAGCCAAGCCAGGCAAGGGGTTCATGCAAAAACCCTTCTAAAGCTGCATGAGAGCAACTTGAACCCAGTGTGTCTCTTATGTTGGGACAAGGCTGTAATCATTTGAAAGTGGCCAAATGGATTTTTATCAAGGTTTGTTTTTAATAAAGTTATTTCCTTGCTGACAGACAGGTTTTAACCTTCTGGAAAGAGGGGTTTGTAATAGAAATGTTGACACAACCTCCCTCTAGGGGTGCGGCTGCACTGCTGCAGTGAAGGTGTGCGGACAATACAGTAATAGGGCACTGACCCATAACTGACAAGAAGCAAGGCTCCAACTGCATTATAAAGGTCATTCCCTTACTTGGGAAAATGAAGTGTATTTTTTTTCTCTACTCCCTGAGTTTTCTGTTCTCTCTTCCTTTGCCCACCTCCACCCCAAATCCAAACACTTTATATTTTTAATTCACTGGTGTTTTGAAATTTTTACTGTTATTTTTAAAAAACTTAACTACAGGAGCTAAACTTGGCTCTTACAATTATCTAATCTGTGTTCAACACAGGACACCCCAAAAAATCCCAAACAAACAAACAATCACAAACCAACCAAACAAACAAACAAGAAGGAAAGCCATTTTTGCAGCTCCTGTAGGGCCACCAAAGTTAGATAGAGTAGTCTCAGGGTTGCTCTAAACCACACCAGGCTGCAGTGGTGCTGATGGAGCATGCTGCAAGCCAGATGCAAAAAGAAAATGGCTCCAAATTGCCTTTGTGTCCACCTGATCTCTGTTATCTTCCATAGCATGGCTTAGGCCTGAAGCTATGAAAATTGAGTATAGGAACTTAAAACCGTTTGAACTCTGTATGCACAGCCCCTCCCAAGAAGAATGACCTTTAGTGATTCCCTCACCTTATAACCTTTTTCTTCCAAATGTTTAGGAAGGAGCACTACACACAGCAGAGGCCAAATGAAGGGGCTGTGTGCTGCAGTCTGCCTGCATGGCACCATCAAGGTGCCTTCTCGTATCTGAGAAGAGTAACCACAATAGTTGATGTCATGAGACTGATTAAAACTAACTGCCCTGCCTGTGAGGTAGAACATTAATTGAAAATGTGCAATTTGTACAATAGGCAGTAGTTAATTATCTGCTTCTTTGAACTGCTTGGTGTTTGGGATGGCTCTGCCTATGGGGACCAGAGGCATGAAACAAAGACATAGGCAGTTTGAATGGGTAGTTGTTGCCATTTAAATGAGTAGGAACTGTTTTAAAAAAAAGTATGTTCAATTCTTAGCATAATTTTACATCTCATTTATAGTAATACAGGTTGAGATGCAACTGCCCTACATAGGGGTTGTTGACACTACTTTACACAACATGGTCATCTTAATTTATGCTAAACATCAGTGTTAAAACCTGCTTGTTGCTCTGTAAACAAATTCTTATCAAGTGATCTAAGGAGAAATCATTTTCACTTAGTGGCAGTGTAGGCATTTAGAGTCAAAGATAAGCATTTCTGACTTAACCCAGTAGAGAGCAGTGGTGTGTATACACGCCTAACACATAATGATAGTTTTAACATTTAATACATAGAGCCTTGCTTTCATCATTTGGGGCCTTGAGGTATTTTATCCTTCTCTGTTTCATTTTGAGTCTAATACATAGTTTGCAGTCACAAACACATACATACCAGTGCATACAAATTTAGTAAAATGCTTTATTTATTGAAATTTGTAACTCAATTCTTCTCTATTTTTTTCTATCCAGCATAACCACCTGATTGCTGCTGAGTAAAATGTAAAACATCCAATAAACTTTCTAATCATTAGATTCCAAGGATAAAAGAACAAATATTTGACATAAACATTTATATACTTCCTAATTCTATGATAATTTTTAATGTAAATCTCTCTAACTGTATCTACCTACACAATGAGTAGTGTTCATCCATTGTTATCATTGTTAAGATCAGCACACAGTTAATCAATCACAGAAAATTGTTTTATATCGTATGCAAAAGATTATTAATGCCTTATTGTGTAAAAGCTTACCTAAGCTGATGTTCTCAAAACTGAAACATTTAATCACATTTGTCATATTTTGAGTTTTTTGCTGAATATACAAGACTGTGTAACACTAATTAAAACAGCGTGCAACAAGGAGCACACTGGGAATATACTGATAAAGAAGACAGATGCACAGAGAGTGACTTCAGTGGAAATTATCTAAATGATTTTTTGGTAGAGGAAGAAACATCAGTCCAAAGCGGAACCTTTGTATCTAAGGTTCTCAAAACATCTTAGTAGTTTGAAGTCTGTGTTGGACCCAAAACTGAACGGGAACTACTAATATGCATCCAAAACCTCCTGAGATTTTGGCCTATGGCAACAAGTTTCACATGAAACAGCTGGTCTAACGTGCTCAAATACCACAGTGATAAGTAATGTGTAAGCATGTGTGAAACTTGGTGAGTCTCATGAAAATTCTGTTATGAAGGAAATCTTGAAATGGCAATGTATTAGTGCTGTTAAATCTGCAGCTAGGCTCTACTCCTGCTTCACCTTCAAACCCAACCTCACGAGAGGACTGTGCTCTGTCAGTCGTGTTGTTTCAGAGTGCAGTACAGCAGCCACCTCACACAGTCCTCACTGCCTTTGTAGGTCACACTGTCTCTGTTGTGTTGCTCCTTGCTGTTCAGTTCCCTGGGCTGGGTGCTGCTCGGTCCAAAGCCCAGCACTGCTTGTGTTCCCTGCTGGGGAAGGACAACGAGAAAAAAATCCAGAGGTGATTTTTCCAGCTCCATTGGTTGAGTTGCTGCAAAGGTTTGAGGGTTTATTGGATCCTTGGATGTTTCTGTACTTGTTTTAATCTACAGCTGGCTAATTTGGGGAGACTTGGTTGCTGGTCTCTGCTCGTTGAGGTGCCCATTCTTTTTGGAGGAGTGTCTCTGAAGTGCCCATTCATGGAGGAGCAGGAGGCTGGGACTTGCAGGGGAGTGCCCCGCCAGAGGCTGTGCAGCATTGCTGGCTTCATGCAGTGCCTGGCACAAGCTTACCGGTGGCAAAGCAGCACCAGGGCTGGGCAGCGAGGTCCTGCCACTCACCCCGTCCCTGGAGAGCCCTGAAGAGTTGAACCTGCAGCTGGCCCCTGCCACACAGGGAGTCTTGAGAGGGAAGTGGGGGAGCAGCTGCTAGGCGGGACAGGGGGAAGGAGGGAGGCAGCTGTGAAGTAATTCACCAAAACCACCTTCCTTGCTCGGATGGCGTGATGGTCTCGGCCCAGAGGGGACCTCTCCCTCCCATGTGCTGCCAACCAACAACTCAATCACTGAGCCCTTTGTGCAGTCTGGTTGGGAAATGACATGTGACAGGTCTGGCAACGGGAGCTCTGCACAGACAGGAGGGGAACTGTGTTCAGGCAGCCGCCATTGCCCTGGCTCCTCAGCTGCTTCCTCTCTTTCTGCTTCTCCCAGAGAGAGGGAGTGTTTAATGTAGAGTCGTAGCTGCACCGTGAATGATGAAGGAAGGAGAATGAGCAGCCAGAAGGCTGGTGCCTTAAGAGTTCATACAGCAGTGGTCCTCTGTTCAAATACAACCTGCTGTAGGACCTCTGAATGCAGAGTTACTCAGGAATGAGTAATGCCTTCTATTTGTACGGAAAGAGGAACTGTGCTCAGGAAAACACCAATTCTGGAAAAGTTTAGGCACTTATCCTGACCTCCAGGTGGTTAAAGTAGCTGCTGAAGTCCTTACTGTATAAGCAGGGTAGCATTGAGCAATAAAGGGGAGATTTTACCTTTATGCTCATTATCTTGAGGCTATGCTGGGAATTTATGTGCACGTTTGGTGTTCCTATTTTAATAAGAAGGTTAAGTGCAAAAAAAACACTACAAATTAGTTAAGTACTGGACAAAATATTTGAGTGGAGCTTCACAAAATCAGTATATCAAAAAGATGATTGGGCTATAACGGTATATTGGATGTCCCAGGACAAAAAGCATTTCTGTGTATTACATTGTATGAGCAAGTAGAGAAGTGCATAACAAAGACTGGTGGCTTCCCAGACAAAGCATGGCAGTCTAACTACAAGTAAGGCCCGTAGTTCTAATGAAGAAAGTGATTAACCACTGGGAGAGGCTGCACTCTTTTCCAGAGAACTTCCTACACCTAGCAGGTAGTACCATTCAAATGCAATTAGCATTCCATCATGCTCACCTTGATCAAAGGATCTGGCATCTGCCTCTTTCATTTACCTGTTTAGAATTTCCCAAGCTGTTGATGGAAAGCAGTGTGACACAGTGGAAGAGGCTGAAATGCATTACTGAAAGTTCTAGTGAGTTTTACTAATCTTAACTGTGCAATTCTGGCAGTTAACAGCTCGGAAGGACTAAAAGGACTTGGTTGCCTGTAAGGTTTCTGGTTAAAGGAACTTTAATGTCCACAATGACATTTTGTTTCTTTTGCAACTGGCACTTGCAATTTTATCTGCTTGAAAATAGGAAAATCTTACAGATTATATGGGTGATTGTATGTGGAAACAAAACCTGCTGTGGAGTTATTACCCTGAAAGATGAAGTTTCAGTCCTTTCTTTCATCAGTAGTTAATGTGATTATTAAAATGTTGCATCAAAATTAGAATAAACATTGCCTGGGAAAAAAAGTGTAACTTCAGTGTGAGCATGGTTCTCGTTCAGGTTTTCTTATGAGCATTTGACTTTGCAAATATTTTCCAATTCTTTGTACCCCATGGAAATGTCTGTGGGAGGTTTAGTTTGTTTTTTCTTCCCTGCTCTTCTGTTTCAAGTTGACATTTTTGCAACTCTACTCTGGTGCACTATATTATCTCCACTTCTCACTGCTCTGATATATTTTGCTTGGGATAGACATGCATATTTAATAACTAGGAGAAGGATTCTTTCTAGATGCCATAGAATTGGATTATCATCCCATTAGGCATGAGGCCTCATGTAACCAGGGACACTTAACTTTTGACCTTTGTGAGAAAGATCATTTAATTTAACTGCTCTTTGTATACAGCTGAACCAGGTGAATCTGGGAAATTCTCAACTCAGTTTTATGTTTGTTTAACAAATCAGGAAGGGCTTTTAGCTGGAACAGCTGTGATTTTCATCTCTTTTGATACTATCCTAATACATTCTCAAATCCCTGCCTAAGATTTATGTCCCGTATATGGGAAGAATTGCAAGGAGATAGACAGATAGATTAGATAGATTGCACTCAACTATATGTTATGCCTAGATGTTTATCAAAGCTTTATAATGACTGTATAAACCTAGATGATAGCACAGATTTGGCTATGGCTCAATACTTAAATTTAAAATGAAAATGTCATTTGAAACCCAAATGAAAGAACACATTTAGCTGCACTTGAACAGTACACAGCAGATTTGGGGCATATTTGGGTGGTGTGTGAGGGTTTCAGACCTCTCTATCTGTACAGAATGTGTACAGTGGGCAATCACAGCCCACTAAGCCCATATAGGTACAGGCAGCATGGGTAGGCACAGACCACTCATCCAGGCATTGTAGTTCCTGAAATGTGTCAATGATTGTCCAGGAAAGCCTGTAGGTTAGCTGACAAATTGCAAACTTTGTTAACATCAGTTATTTAAATGATTTCTCCAAAGTGGCTAAGGACATGGCTAGGGTAATTTGCAAGATTTGGATTTCCTTTGGGGATATTGAGAAGAAAGGGAAGAGACAAAGTGACAAGCAAGTTTATTTCTATCATTCTGGTATGTTTATGTTTGTTTGCAGGTTTGTTGGAAGTGCAAAGGGTTTTCTCAATGTCTGAAACACAAACTTGTCTTTAGTGAACAAACTATACATACTATTGTGGGCAGCAACGTGGACCAAAATCCTGTTTATTAATATAAACATCTGTGCAGATCTTTGTGGAAGCAGGTACATTTCTTTGGAGTTTTCTTCAACTGTTTAAAATGAACTAAATGCAGCATGTATCTCCATGGAAAACATCACGTCCCTGAATTATTTACATCTATTTCCTAATGAGGAAATTGGGCTTTCTTTTCCAACTACAGGCAGTAGCTTTCTGGTAGCAAGCTGTTTCATCCAGTAAAGCATCTAGGGGCATTCTGTCTGGAATACGTCATACCTGAACACTGAGTAATTACAAATTACTGAGTAAAAACTGAGTAAAAACAAATTAATATGGCCTGTTGAATTGGTTTTGCTCTTACAAAATGAGCAGGAGCCCCTATGACAGATAATTATTTGTCCATTCTGCTCCCATCTTAGAAACTTTTAAAAATGTCCTGCAAGATTTTCCAAGAGAGAGCTTCCTTATTCATGGGTATGCACTTCTTCAATAATGAACTTCCCTGTGGAGTCCAGATACTTATGCTTCAAAGTATTTGATTTCAAAGCTGCATCAAGCAGCAGAAGACATTTTATAATTGGCTGAAAAAGGAAGTCCATCCATCTTTTAAAAATGCCTTAAAAATATTTATTTACAATATTTCAAATTTTTTTGTATGTGAATAATCACTATGTGAATTAATTTATCTCTTTTTCATAGATGTTTCACTTTATGGTTACTTCCATTGTTATCCTTTTTCATTCTAGCTTTTGAAAACCCAGCAAAAAATGGGTAGAGATTTTACTTTTTGTTTAGCCTGTAGCCTCCAGTTCAAGGTATTAGTAAATGTTGTTCAAATGTTTTCAGGTATGGTGAATTTGACTGAAATTAATCCCTAGGGAATAATTTGTCTAATGGACTAAATGCTGGTGGCAAAATAATATTTTGTTTCTCTGGTATGTGAATTTTGTTTAATTGATTTCCTAAATATTAAAAACTCAAATCCAGAGATTTTGGGAATAATTTGACTTATTTGTAACAAATGAAACTGAATTTCAGTCTTCTATGACAGTATCTCTCACAGAGCCACAGGACACACTATCTTAATAGGTAAGACAATAAAAATATAGAGCTTCTAGCTGCTTTATTTTCTCTGATTCTAAACACAAACTAAACTTTATGGCCTTGATGCTATATTTGCCTAACTTCTAGCAAACATATGATTTTGCAGGATTGTAGCATGTGTTGGTAGAGAAATACAAATCTAGCTTACAAGGGGCATGTGATGGTCTGTGTGTGTACACATCATCTCCCTTCAGTTCTCACCAGGACCACCATGGCCTTAATAGGAGAGGAGCTATATAGAACTCTGCCCTCTGTGATGGCAAAGATATAAACAAATGCAAAAATCTGCCTCATTTTAGCAGTAGAAGATGTATGAAAAATCTTAGCTGTGATTGTTTTGTCCAGTCTCACTCTCTGTATGTATGCTTGTATTGGGTTCACAAATTCCAAATGCAGCATAAACATGATAAAACAACCATTAGTTGCTGGGAGCTGCCAGCATCGTTTATTCAGAATTTCTTTCCGTCCAGCCTCAGATGACCCAGCATTATCACATTCTGGAATTAGTAGCATTGGTTTTCTAATTTGCCTGTGCTGGATCTGAGTTTTCACATCATGTAGTTTGCACAATAATACTACTTATAGATCTTTCATTTTTCTACAGAAATTAATTGCCTGTACCACAATGATTTATAGTCAGACTGAACATGATTATTAATTTTCCTGATGATTGTACCAGTGGGTGGCAACAAATCTACTCCTGATAGGACCAGCTTTGAAATGCTGTGAAAACTAAAATGTCCATAAGGTAATAACAACTAATTTTTACCTTAATCAACTAACACTTTAAAAGAATTTAATATAGGGCACTTGTGCCTTGTGGGGAAACTTGTTTGAAACCTACTGTAAGGTGCTGAGTTATTTATGAGAATAATTATACATTTGTTACTTGAGTTTGTACTGGGAAATCAGGCTCTGAAATTAGACCGAAATACCATTAAAAATGAAGTCAGTGTTGTATATGTTAGAAACTCCAGCACTGAAGTAAATAGTATTTAACAGAGAAAAGAACAGCAGTTATCAGGAAATCTTTAACAGAAAAAGAACAGTGGTTATTAGGGAATATTAAAGCTTGACAAACTCAGCTCATATTTTCAGGCTTGTTTCTGCTTAGTGATGCCTTTGAGCTAGAGTGAGATCACTGCAGTGTTTCTTTCAGGTCCCTGATGATGGGGAGAAAGAGTGTGCATACAGCTTTTCCTCTGGACTGGTATCTTTCTGCATGGCATGGCCTGCCTTCCCTTTCCACAATGGTTCTTAGCTTTGCTGAGCTGTAGCCTTGGACAGACCTTTAGCCCATCACCCTGACAGCTGATTTGCTGATTTGTGCTCTGACTTTGGCAAAGTCCCTTCATGTTTCTGGGCCTGAGTGTCCTATCTGGGTAATATTACTTCTTCCCCTGGTTCAGCACTTTGATGTAAGGATGGAAACTGCTGCCTAGGAGACAAGTGGTGACAGGATGGATGACAGAGTTGTGAATTTTGCTTGTAGAAATTCATGCACATTGTGCACATGGGCTGTTTTTCTCTTCCGGTTTTGGACAAATAATCTGTGCAAAACACCATCCAGCCTGTAGGGGTTTGCAAGGCCTTGCAGTTGGAGTACTGCCTACACAGCGTTTGCAAAGTGTTTGAAAATTTACCTGTTGTTCCTCTTACGAAATACAGGCATAAGGAGCTTAGCTGAGCTTTGGCTTCAGCTTCTCTCTGGGAGAGCTTGAAAAAGAATCACAGGGCATATATGACACAGTGTGATCAAATGCCAGAAATATTTTGTTCTTTTTTTCTTCCCGTGATTAGTGGCATTATGCAGTTATGCAAATAATCTGTTATTTATATCTAGACACATTATGCAGTTATGCAAATATTCCATAAATAATTAATATTTCCCACAGTTATTTGGGGGGAAATAGTCCCCCAAAGCATGTAACATCAGCTGTTTAATATGCCGTGTGTATAGTACACACTTCTAGTTGTGTCATACCTCAGGTACCCAGCTCAGTGAGGTTCCCAAACTCCAGTGCACAGGCCAGTAGCAGCCTTCAGATTCCAGCAGGGCCATGGCCGATCATGTAGAGTAGACTGTTGTCGTGTACTAGTTTAGCTCCTCATCTGCCTTCTTTCCATCTGCTTTGTTTTGATGTGAGCGATGTCAGAAGGCACTGCAATCCTGGTGTTTGCTGAAGAACACCGGGTAGGTGGTGAGCTCAAAGAGAGTGATTCATACTACCTGCTTCTAAACATCTTGCTGAACTGCAGTTCAGAGCATAGCACAGGACTGAAAGCTAAACTGCCCATGTAGAGGAGAGACCTGAGTGCTTTCACAGCACCTAAGTTACAGAGCACCTAAGTCTTAGAAGGGTGGAAAACATCCAGTATCTTTTCTTCTGCACTAGGCTTATAGGTATGCCCAGCTGGATTGGGTGACAGGAAGCTACTGAGTCATTTTTAGTCACACAGTGATATTATGGGGACATACAGAGAAGGTTTTGAGGGATTTAGTTGACTGTGTTCTGCCTGAGAAGCTTCTGGTATGGATCATTCAGGTGATTGAGTATTTGCTTGACTTTAACTGAACCAAAATGCTGCTGTCAAAGCCCAGAGGAAATCACAGATTAAATGATGAAATGTCTATTTCCTGCATAAAAGAAATAAGAGGAAAAAGGGAAGGGAAGGGAAGGGAAGGGAAGGGAAGGGAAGGGAAGGGAGAAGATAAAGTCCTTATTGATAATTTTGTTTGTTTTTATACTTTTAAAATCATTTTGAAAACGGTTACACAATGACAGAAAATCCCACCATTTCTTTGAAATCCGATTCTTCCCTTTAGAACCTAGAATATAATAAGCAAATAACAGAAAGAAAGTACAGAAGTAGGAAAAGTACAAAAAGTGAAAAGAAAGTAACGATGAGGTAAATAAAGAGAACAATACACAAAGGAAAAGAAATGACAGATAGAAAGGAGGCTGTGGGAGAAAGTGAGGGAAAGAAGAAGAATAAGAGAAGCAGAACAAAATAAAGAGCCCAGAATAAAAACACAGGTCATGACAAGTCAAGGAGAAGACTGTAGTAAAGGATAGAAAAAGCATGGTCAGCAAAATAAATGAGCAAGAACAAGTGTTTTGAAACAAGGGAATAATTGTGAATGGAAAACACCTGAAGAATGGAACACAATGCCAAAACAGCTGGGGAGAAAGAAACTGAACAACAAAGAGAGTGGAAAATGCAATATATATATTTTATGACGAATAAGATTGTGCTTAGATTTAGCATAATTTCGGGTGTTCATGAATGTGACACTTTTTCACGTAGATTAGTATTGCCCAAAGTCCTGTGTTGCCCATATCGCTCTTTGGCTGTATTGCCTTTAAAAGCAGAACTGATTTCTTGGCATAGTTAAAGTCAATGAAAGCTTTACCATTTATGGTAAATTTATGCATCTATCCAGCAGCCCTCTTCCTCTTATTCCTCCTCCTTCACCCACTCCTTCATACTCAAGTAGTGCAGTAGATAAATAGGCACCATAAAGAGTCAGACTCAGACAACTTTCACATAAAATCCAGCTTCCTAGTGTTCACAAAAGGTTATCTATTCTGACTCTGCCTATCTCCTGCTATCTAATGCAGAGTGAACACTCTGTTTACATTTCTCATATATTTTCCGATCTGCATAAGTCACAGTACAGATTAATAGCCCAACAAAAGTTTGACCATCCATTCATTTTGTGTTAAGCCCTCTGTCTGAGGGGACACTTTGTATTTAATGGAGCCAAAATTCTTTTCCCATCATTTCCCAGTGAGAAAAGCATAATCTGCATGCAACCCACTTTAGCAGCTGGCTCCCTGTATATCTCATCTATAGATTAAGAGCAAAGATGGCATGGACCCCTGAGTTCAGCCCAGACTCCTCATAAAGTTCTATGGGATACATGCAGTTGAGAAAATCTTGACTGATTTATGTTTCTGAGAGAAATCCACATGCAATTCACTGGTTATGATAAATAGAAATTAAAACAGATTTTCTGGCTTAGCTTTGAATTTTGGGGTGGATTCAAAACTCAAAGTAATCCCACAGAAGTGTGAAGGGGAATGAAGTCCATGTGAACAGTAGAATGCAGTATTTATTGCATTTTAATTGCATCCTGTCCCAACCACAGCTCTTTCACCAGGAGGAGGAGGAGGTAGAGCATAGAATTTATGCTCTGCTCTGATTTATGCTTTCAAGCTGGTGTCACATAGGCAGGTCAACACTGTGGGAGTGCCGCCACGTAGACGGGGCCACTGGTCACAGGGCATGCGAGTCACAGCTTTAAGCTCTCGACACCCGTCCTTTGCAGAAGATGCCCATGGCTGCAGCAGCCTGGCTTTACACCCTATGAAGGAGGTGCCTGTGGACTTGTTAAACACCTTCTGCCACCTCAGTGCCAGGACTGCTATGAGGAGATGGAGGACACCAAGCACATAGTTCCTGCAGTGTGATAGCCTGAAGCTATCCGTTGGTTTTTAATTACAACTCTAGTATTTCTTGCCATGTAAACAATAGCCAATATCTTGAGGAGAAGAGAGTATGAGTAGAAGCAAATTATTGTGTGTGAGTGATGGAAAGCTGGAGAATGTTAAGTATAGCAAGGACTCCTAAGCTCAGCTGCAGGCATTGAAAACAACATGTTCTCTCCTAGTTAGGCTTGTAAAATACAAGGGAGTGGTCTGTACCCACCACTGTGGCAAAAGTCCTAATTTCTGTGGAGCCAAACATGCCTCTAATGTCCATCAGAATTCTTGGGACATTTAAAGCAGACTTGAGTGCTGCTCTGAAAAGCTCAAGACAAAGTGGGGTGGGACAGAAAGACTTTCCAGATGTGCTGGCAAGATGGTGTCTGGGTTTTCCAGGGAATAGGAAGAGTGCTCAGTCCTCAAGATCTGTCTGTGGTCAGGAAGAAAGGTCCTGCCTAAGGAGGACCAGCTCTTAGCTGCTGGCTGGACCCTTTCTTGGATCTAAAGTCATCTGGGCTGAAAGTGGAGGGATTTCCCCGAAGTTCATGGAAGCTGTACCAGTCCTTTACTAAGTGAACCAGGGTTTTCTAAGCCGTACTTGTTGATTTGTACTTTGCTATCACTAGAAATTAAATTTTTGACAATTGAAGTTTGTCAGTTAGGTTTTGGTCATTTGTATTTGTAGGTTGGCTTTTTTTTTTGTTTGGCTTTGTATGCTCTGGTAGGAAGAGTTAATGGTAATGCTGTTGAATTTTGTGATTACTTTAAGTAAAAAGGTCATGCAAAGTATATACTGATTTAGCATCATAGGAGAAAGAAAAATTGTCCTGGGGAAGAGCTGAATTTATCTGGAAGTTCTCTGCTATGTTTTGTGCTCATTTCCCTTTTCCTTGTACTTTTTGTTAGAGATCTGATTTCTAGAACAGCAGAGATTTGCTTGAAATGAAAATGTTTAAAGGAATCCTCTAACCATTGTCCTTGTTAGTTGGAAATGAACGCTTATTGATCAGAAATATTGATCTAGCACTTTAGATTAAAACAATACTTTTGGTAGTGCAGTCAAAAGAGTTTAAAGACTAAAGTAAAAATGTAACTTCCACTGGCTACCAAGTGATCGATCGTAACTGATACCGCTGCCGTGGAACATAAGTTTACTGTGACATCTCTTATCTGCACTGAGGAGTTTGCCCTCATTGCTTTGTGCATTATGTATAAATGATTGATGTCAGCTTTAACATTTTTTAGAAACAACTTTCCTTGTCTCCCGTGCATTTGCAGTGCTGAAAATTACTTATATTAAAGAATGTCTCAGCTAGAATGTAGTCATTAAAATAAGAACAGTCTTCAGTAGCTCCAGCCTAGGTCTGCTATTACATTCATATAGCATAGCCCAGAAATAAACAGCCCTAACTGGATGTAATAAGCCAAATTTTCTCCTCAGTTCCACCTTTATGACCTCACTCACTTCAGCAGAGGTGGGTAGGTGTGACCAGTCACTGAACCTGCCTCATATCCCTTCTACCAGATCAAATACTTACTAGTAGAAAAAAAGGTCAGAAACATTGTCGATAGACTCTGGAATATGATGAAGATTGGACACAACACTTCTACTGTTACTATTATAGGAAAAGAAAAAAAACGAAAACATTATCTGGATAACATGAGGAGCCTGGGAGCCTGTTGCCCATCAGAATTTATTGGGGACTTGATGCAAAAGTAGACAAATGAGGTTGTTAAGTGACGCTTTAACTGGAGGCCATAAGAGTTTGTGCAGCTGTGTGTCATGCCTGCCTCTAAAAGGCAATGTGAAATGCTCTGAACTAAAAAATCCTTGTGCCTGGCTTTCAAAGCAGCAGTCCTGCGGCTGTTAAGAAAAAATATGTGCCTGCTGGGACTGATAATAGCTGATCATCATCACCTATCCCACTGCAATGCTTCTCAGTACACTTTATTTTTTGAGCAAACAGAGCATGTATATTTTGCTTTTTGTGAGGCTAGATTACAAGCAATACTACACTTACATAATAGTGTAGCAATTCTTTTACTGCTAGCATTTGTGTCTGCTAACTCACAATCAATGACTAATATCAGTATGTCTGTATAGAAAAATACTAATATTGAATGAATTAATTCACTTGCTTTTCATTATAAGCTATATGTATCTTTCAATACTGGTATGTCTTGCTAAGACCAGTAATGGAGACAGAGACTCAATGTTTCTCTTCAGACATGAAAAATTAGGAGGGAATTGAATTCAGCACATGTTGAGAACCTCAGTATTTTTTTCTGGAGAGAAAGTGTGTTTGTATGTGAGTCTTGAGGCCTAAAGAACCCCAGGGCAAAATTAACTTAAAAATGGAAACTGTTGTTCATCTTCAAACTCCTAAACCAATGTATTTCTTCCCTGCCTCTGCTCCTAAGCAGAAGCCATTCTCATATACTGCTGTTATTTTTTGAACTTTGCAGTGGCCAAGAGAAGGCCCACAGAGGGTAGAGCAACAATTCCCAGTTCTCTACTAAAGCAAACTGCATTTAGAAAAGTCCTACAACTTGTGACAGTGGGAGCAACTCTGGGTTTTCAAGTTATAAACAGGAGACACATTGAACCCACTGAGTTTTATTCTCCATACCGTATTTTCCCAGTGGAGTTGTGTCATCAGGATATCAATACAAAAGCATGGAGAAGCAAATTCTTCAGATTTTGCAATATTTGCAAAGAAGATGTGACTTACCAGTAAATATCTGGTAAAGAGTGATCTTTCCAGCTGTTCAGGCAGCACTGCTGATTCATATATTCCCCATGTTTTCATTTTCATTTTAAGCCGCCACTCCAGGCATTAATGCGTTAATTTTCAGGGTTGTATAAATTTTAGTAAAGCCATATTATTTTTGCATGGCAACTATTAAAAATATTTTCCTCTTAATTTCACAAGGGATGCTGAGACTTTCAGGGTTTTTCCCTCTTGCAGAAGGGAATAATTTAGATTTTCTTCCATCCCTGTCAGAAGTTGAACAGACGAACAAAACAGATTCTTCAGAGACAATTTTACACAGAGTTACATCCATCCAATTCAATTATAAATTAAATTGACTAACGAACCATAGCTCATTATGGGAATCAATTACTCAGAACTGTCTTTGGACCAAAAATGTGGAAAATAAAAAATAATGGTCATACTTCAATATACCAGATTGTCAGTGTTTGAAAGCTCTGTTTTTCTCTAGCTTGGCATAGACCATCGCCAAAAAGAACTGATAATCATTTGTTTTACTGCTTGTAGAGATGTTCCTGCTTTATAAAGACTAGTTAATTCTTGAGTTTGGTCTCTTTGGGACTAGCACCTCGGGCTTTTTTGAGACGACAGGCCAACCCTGAAGTAATGTCATCACATGGGGATCTTTCAGATCAACTTATGCAAATGTGTTATTAAAAGAAGCCACAGTGTAGCCTCTGGTGCAACCCGAACAATAGTAGTGGAAAATGCTATGAGGTAGCATTGGAGGCATTTTCTTAATAAAATCATTCTTGTGACATAGTTGTAGTTGGCACACCCCTCTGGACTGTTTTTAGCTGAAATGTGTAGTAAAAGGAAATGTAATAAGAGAAATGAATCCTGTTAGTTGAAGAGTGGTGTGAAATGATGATGAAGAATTATTTAAAGTCCCTAAATAAAGCCCTTAGTACAGAGGTACCGAGCATACGGAATAGCTGTTTAGTATAGCTGGTAGTGTCATTTGGATAAAATATGTGGGCGTGGGCAGTGTCAAGGGCTGCCACACAAGTGCATGGTGGGTCACAGCACCAGCACACAAGGGTAGATCCAGCACTCCTCCAAAGTATCAGCCTGTTGGGAAGCAAGGAGAGCAGAGCTCCTCGGAGGCTTTGCCACTTCTTCTGCTGTAGCTTCCCACTGGCTGGTACTTGGAGAAATGCAAGTCAAGGAAAACACTTTTTAAAGTTCATGTGTCAGGCTCTGAGCTGCTGAAATCCCTAACAATTAAGTATTTTCCTGATATAACTCGACGTGTATAATTCAGGAGGATTAAACCAAAGTTTTTCACTGGTGTTTAGCTGTTATGAGATTTTGCAAATGAGATAATCCTAATCTCTGTGAAGTATGCTTCATTGCTTGGTTATTTAAAAAGCATTTCCAACTGGCATGTTGTATCAAATCTTGTTGCGTCTTCTGCCTTCCCTCCAGCAGGCAGGGCAGGAGGGCTGCCTCTCTCATTAGGGCTGGCTGTGCTCTCTCAGAAGCAGTTTTCATGAATGGGAGTGGGTGTGACGGTAGGCAGGCTGCAAGTCAGGCAGCCCATCTTACCCTGAGTTTGCTTTAGACCAAACAGTTCAAAATGAGGCTTATTTGGGAAGTCTTAGTTAGGTTAATGACCTATGCCTTCCTTGCCATCATTATTTCTTATAATCCATCAGAATTTTTAAAGCATCTTTCTAATACGCATCAAACATTGAATATTACTGAGTTGCAGAAATATTTTAGGGACATATTAGGGACGTGCTCACTAGAATACCAGTGTTATCAGCTGGCCAAGACTTTTCCCCCCAGTAATTTCTTTTTCCAGCCCTACCCTTTTTGCACTGATCGGCAGAGCTTTAAGCTGAAATGAGATGGGCATTGCAGCCCGACCATTACTTAGCAAAGTCTGCCACCGGTTTAATTTTAACCAATTAGAAGAGCCAATCTTCCTTAGTTCAGACCTATATTAAAAGATATCACATTCAAAGGCTGGACGTGCAGGCCATTAATTAGGAGTGTCCGGCAAAGGGCCGCCCTCAGCTGTCGCCGGGCCGTGGCGGCTGCCCCAGCCCACCTGTTGCAGGCAGAGGAGCTCAGCGGCGGCAGCAGCTTCTGCACGAGGCCTCTGACTGGCCTGTGGGGAATTCGCACTAATTAGAATTAGTTGTCCCTCTGCAGCCCGGCCCCTGACACAAATTGCATTCTGCAGCTTTTTGTTCCACTTGAGTTCACAGACAAAATAGCCCGTGCCATGTTTGAAATGAAGCAAGGCAATATGAAAGGGTTTTATGTAATTGGTTAATATACTTTAACATTTTAACTAATATCTTTGGTGTTAGTTTCTCGAAAGGAAATGTGTTTGCTTTCTTCTGCTTTTTCTTAATAATTATTTATGATCGCACTGTGGGTAATTTTAATACAAGCTTGTTCAGGTGTCATTAAATCATTGTTGGGCTTGACTGCATGTGTAAGGAATCAAGTGACCTTTAAAGATGATAGTTTTTAGCGGAAGCCGTGGTAATGGGGAGCTGCAGAAGTACACACTGCACCGGCAAGGAAAAAAAGACCTTTCACACTTACCAAGAGAATAACTTTATTGAATCATATGACCAATAAAGAGAAATTGTTTTTAAAAATGTGAAAAGGGCAAGTAAAGGAGGTAAAGGGAACAGTCTGTTGATGAAAATATAGATACAGATACGTTGACTGCAAAAGTTGGAAAGTTTCACTCATAAGGCACTGGTGGAAATGAGAAATCCTGCTCATGACACAGGCTGACTGCATTAGAGCAGCTCAGCTGCCTGGTGACATATCTGGCACCCCAGAGTCAATGGTGGCACCTCAAGGCACCTGCCTGCAGAGCTAGTGCCTCTCATCAAACACTGTGCCTGACTGAGGCTGGAACTGGGACTGGAATGAAAAGGGTGATTAAGTATCCCTGCGGGAATTCAAAGGAAGTCACAAGAACTTCCCCAGAGAGGTAGAAAATCACAAGCACCCAAAAATGCTCTTAATTGTTGCTGGGTGATGGATCAGGCATCCACATCTGCCAGCCCTGGGGATGGTAGAACATGCAGGTCAAACTACCAGGGAGTCTATATCTTGATATTGTTGGTATTTAGGTTGCAGAAGTGCAGTCAAGGCTTGGAATATTCTCTTTGGTGTCCAAGAAAAAAAGGAAGAGTAAAGCAAAAATGCTAATGAGTTTGCAGAGCTGACAGAGTTAGAGCAGGTGGAACCCCCATGATTGTTGTCTGGTCCAGGTTGCATTCCATATCCCTTGTCTGTACAATGGTATTTTGTGGCTCCTCTATTGGTGGCAATCATCTTTTTTGGATAAAATTGTAAAATGCACAGAAAGGCTTTACAGATGTTGGGGAATTGATGCCCATGAGGGTTACTTGTCAGCCCATTGATGATCCCAAATATTTTACTTAGTGGATTTTCTTTAAACTTCTCTTCATGTGTATTTCCCCTTGCAAAAGAATATCCCAACCACTAGTGATGATTTTAACTCAAGTAAATTATCAATAATCATTGGTATATAAATATATTAAGGTATGGGGTTTTTGATTGCTAATTGCTGGCCTGATCCTGTTCTACTTAACATCAATGGTAGATTTCTGCTGGCTGTAAAGGAAGTAGAGTAACTAAGAAATAGGCCTTTCCCTCTGTCTCTGTTAATGGTAGATCTCTGAAGTTATCATTTTTCTTCAAATTTATTCATTATTTGAATTTCATTTCCCGTCTAGTATTTATTGGCATTGCATTCCACATCCTGTTTATGCATCTAGATTCATTCATTAAGCTCTTACTTAGTTATGATGGTGGTATTTTGCCAACCCCATGCCTTTAAAACCCATGATTGAGAAACACTAAAAATTATGAAACTATGCTAAATCATGAGGTTCTGTAGTAAGTGCATTTTGGCTCTTCTTATCTCTTTAGTGATTGTATACAATGTGTATACAATCAGTATACACCGTGTGCCTGTATTCTGTGATTTTTTTCAAACTTTCCTTCATAACAAAGGCCAGAAATATCATTGTTTTTACTAACAGCTGAACTTGTTATCTTGCCATGTGACTCTAGAAGCTCACCAAGTCACAAGCCGCATCAGTACTTCAGTAAAATCGAGATCCCTGGTCCTTTTGTGGTTAGTGGTATGTTTTATGCTCTGGTCTTTTTGTTTCTAGCTCTGAAATCAAGCAAGTACACCCAATATAAACAGCTCTACAAATGAACACCACATTCATTTTCATGTGGGTTTGCATAATTTTGAAATCCAGCTCCTGGAAGTCCATACTGCAAAAATGTTTCCCTGATATGACACAGTGATGAACTTTCTATTTCATTTTTGAAGATCTGCTCTACTGTAATTTTAAACCAGGGAGAAAAGCTGTCTTTTAAGAAAGAATATCTTTTTCTGTTTACTAATCCTTGTCCCGTGGATATTACTGTATTGTCAATGAGTAAAAATAGATATGGTATTTGGAATTTTATGCCACTTCAGCCTGCCACCCCTTTGTAATCTCTTGTCAAGGAGATTAGACTGGAGTAGATGTCTGTGTACTGAGTAAATTACTTTTGCTACAAGCAACCTAGGAGGTTAACTGAATGCTCAGTGTTGGCACCAACTGCTGACCATGTTAGTCATTGCCACTCAGAAAACACAACTGTGTTACTCCACCAAAGCAGTGGTGCCAACTCCGTTAACTCTGTCACTGCCATTCCACAAAGGGGATGTATTGGACAAAACTATTTAGTGGTCCAGGTTTTCTCACCCATTCTGTCATTTCAAAATATGATCCTGACACCTCAGAAGTTTATTTACAGACAAGAAACAAAGAATCTTACTCTGGAGCAATCAGGCTCTGCAAATGCGAATCACAGAGGCAGTTGGTGAGCGTGCTAGGCTCAGATGTGGTTCGGCCCCTTTTATTCCCTACTCCCTCCTTTTCCTAGTGGAAGATGCAACCCACAGAAAATACAGGCCCATCCTAATGAAAGCAAATTTTCTATTAGTGCCGCATGTCTTCTTTGCTGTTTGATAGACCTTGTCCCAACAACAGAACCTCAGTTTTTCTTGGACAATGCACTGTATTAAAAGTTCTATCAGTCCTCCCCAGAGGCTGAGCTCTGCTTGGCCAGAAGAAGGAATTGCAGTGCTGAAGCAGCTGGCTCAAAAAATATTTTAGTTAAGAATAGAAGCTGCTAAATGAAGCACCAAGCAGATGGTCTGATTCCAGCTTTAAAAGCGTATGAAGAGCTCCCACTTGAATACCTGAGTTTTCAAAGATTTCTGGCCACAACCACCTCTCGTTTCTAAGTCAACTATTTGGGATATGGTAAAATTAAAAGCAGTTCTGAGTCTCAGAGTGTGACCAATGTATCATGCTGCCTCTGTGTATTCTCTCTCTCCTCACCACACAGTTGAGAGAGAAAGGGGATAATTTTCAACGGGCAAAACAAATTGTAGAGTTTCATGGGTCACATTTAGTCCATTTGTCCCCCATCGTCTACCTCTGGGTAACTACTACTATAAACCACTTGGGTTTGCTCTTCTTCCTTCTCCTCCTCTTCTTCTTTTCCTCCCTATTTTTCTTCCCTTTCTTTTCTTCCCACATCTTATAATGTCATCTAGTTATCCAAAGAAACTTGCACCGAAGAGGAAAGAAAAAAAATCTTGGATTTAGTCAAATACAGTTCTTGTTAGCTCCATTATAGCTAATCTGTGTGTGACCTTGGTAGTTTGGTTTTCAAGTAGATGCTCATTTTTTTTATGAAAACTTGTCTGTTGCAAAACATGCTGCTAAAAGGAGAATAAAATAATTTGTCAAAATTGTATGAATTTGTAATTCATAATAGGCATCAGCAATTTAAGGAAATAGTTTTCCACTACTGACGCTGCTGTCAAAATAAATGTGGGGAGGATAATTATAGTAATTAACAAAATAGTTAATTACACTTTGTCGTAAGATAAGGTTGTTTGATTCCTGATTAGGAGTAGATCAATAACCAAATATCTCGCTGTGCATATCTGATTATTACTACAGGGCTAAAGTCATGTATCAATTTTCCAAATTGTGCAAAGCAATGGGAAAATATTATCTCAACAGCCAGCTGTTCTGCAAGTCACATCCTTGAATGTGCATCTTCACCCACGTAGCTCTGAGGGCTCGCGTTGTATTCTGCTCTGTGGGGCTCGGCATACTGCTGCATCTGGGATACTTTTGAGGACAAGGGATGTTAAAAAGCTTGAACATTATTAATGGAAAGTAGTACTCTCAGAGAGTGGGAAATTGTAGCAAATCTGGGCAGCTCAGACCTGTGTAACATAGAGGGTAAAACATCCCTGTATGAATGAGTGACTACAAATGAGATTCAGATAAATGCGAGATGATAGGGTATCAACCACACTTTTATAAGTGGTCATGAAAGTCCGTATTCTTTGGGGATTCCTATCCCAAGAGAACATGTATACGTGTTTTTCTTCTTGGCCCCTTGCAATATATGCCTGAAAGGAAGTTTCCAACACTGGGAAAACATCCCAGGAAAAATCTGCATACACAAAGAAATTTCTTTTTCCAACTTCTAATGCCACCATTCAGAAATACAGCTCATATCCAGGCAATTGGTGTACTTTCTTATCTTTTGTAGGCCAAAAAGGCTAAAAGTAAAGATGAAAGGGAAATGTTGTGATTGTGTTAGGTGACAAGAAGTTGATCTAATCTGGTGCTTTCCAAACCACCTCCACCCTCTTCTATCAGCCTGTCCTCTGCATTCCACAGTTCCTGACAAGAAGAGGCAGTTAGTCTTTTTCCTTGATTTTATCAATGATCATAAAGAACACGATCTAGCAAATCATGTAATCATTTGTATAGGAATCAACTCTCTTAACCGAATAATTCTGCCTTTTCCATGTCTCAGTAGAAAGTAGATTGGAGAAATACAATTTCTCAAGGGCAAAATGCAGACTTCTGAAAGCACCTCAGTGACTCTGGGGTCTGGATTCCTTTGAAAACAGAAGATATTTATGCTCCTAATACTCTTACATTTGAGACTTTAAATTTCTAAGTCGTATGAGTGCTTTTGAAATGGATACTGCCATAAGCCCAATTCTACTGATGCAACCCATACAGAGTCTTTACCTGATTAAAAATTGGTTCCAGTAAATTGAATTTGAAATGTGTCATTTTTACATTTGCTGACATTCTTGGGTCCACTACTAGTTGTATGTCATTGGCATTCCAGGCAACTGCCAGGAAATAGCCTGTAAATTGCACAGGACAGCTGGGGGAGAGTGGTAACCCTCACCATTCCTCACTCCACTTGATCCCAGTGGCTGATGTAGTGCAGTGCTGGGGATGTGATTGTAGCACAACCGGCAGCCAATGTATGGCATGATGAACCTCAGGAGGGCGAAAGAATATTCACATAGTCTGTGCAAAGCACCTCAGCTATGTGATACAGTACAGGAACTGATAGGTTCACTACAGTTTTGATAGAGAAGGAGGCAAGATTTTCCTTTACTTATTCCTCTTGTCCCCTCTTTAGACATATCCATCCTCAATGCACTCTACTTCCTCAAAGCACAGTTCTCTCAGAGGCCAAGATCCTAGGTGTGATCTGATCTGAGGCTTCAGTCAAGTCATCAAACCAGCAGGCAGCTGTCCAAGGGGTGTTCCCTCCCACCCGCCTCCCGTGGGTGCTGCAGCTCCCGTGGCTGCACAGCTGAGACACACATCCCGCTGGAAACCAACGCGTGTGCTCCTGCTGGAAACCAGTGCAGCCCAAAAGAAAGATTTCGCTCCAGCCAGGTCAGTTCCCTGATCAGGCCAAAGCGTGGTAAGGCGAGCACTCGTGCCAGTATCACCGAGAGAGGGAGGAGGGGGGAGGACAGGACTGCCTCAGTTTATACTGATTGATGGTTGCTCCCCAGCCAAGCTGCATTCTCTTTTAAAACCCCAAGGACTGATAATATATTTTCATACTTTCCCAAACTTGGAATTTTTGGGAAAAGTCACTGTCAACAAAAGTTTTTGCTAATTTAATGCAGACTGAGCATGTAGGTAAAGAAACATTGTGGGTGGAAACAGATACTGGGGATAAGAGGAACGAAAAATATATTTACATAGGCAAGATATATGTGTGCCTGGATAGTCCCAAGTCAATTAAAATGCTTTCTTTTGAAATAAGTAGCAGAAACATTGAATTAAGTGTGAAGTTTGACATTGACTTCAGTGGGAGATGGATCTCAGCAACTGATCCTGTGGAACAATAGGCAATAGTCAAAGTTGGGATTCTTTAATGCAGTTCTGCAGCCACAGAATTTACCATATAATCCACCAACTACTATAAAATGGCAGGATAAGCAGGCTTTATTTTCATTAAGTAAAACTTGGTTTGTGATCTGCCTGATTTTCACAGGTAGACTTCTAAACCAGAAAACTTTTCTAAATAAGTAAATAGTGTACAAGAAAAATACACCTTTGTGAAGCATTAACCCTGAAGTCTAATAATGGCAGTGCAGAGCCACTTGGTGGGGACTATAGTTTGGCAGTATGCTTAGCCTTCATTATCAGAGATTTTCAGCTGTGGCTATCAGGGTGAGAAAATAAAGGGTGACAGATGCTTGTTGTCAGAGTTTGCTGGTTTTCAGATGCCCTCCTTTGTTCCTGACATCAGGGAAGGAAGTTGTGTCCATTCTCCATCCCAGAATTCTCAACTGTTTCTCATGCTGTACTGAGTTTCTAAAAACCCAGCATATTGCCAGCAAGGTCTCCCTGGCTTGTCCAATGTAGGTATGATAAATTGAAAAAGTAAAAAAAAAAAGAAAAAAAAGTGACAAGTTTCTAACCAGGGATACGATGTGGTCATCCCAAAGCATGAACGTCACAAAGCACGAACTCTGCCACTGCCTTTAGGCCCAGCTGGCTGCAGAGCATAGGGGGCCTTAGTAACAGCACTGTGATGCTATTGCAGCATGCAGCAGGGCTTAAATGCTAAACAGAGAACAAGGAGAACTTCCTTTCCCCCTCTGTCCTCTCCCCAGATGTACGGTGTTAGGTTACTTAATTAATTTTAACAAGGGAATGACATTCCCCCTCCATTTGTGCCTTGTCTTGAACGGATGCAATGTACAAATATCAGTTTCAGCACACGATCCCCCACCAAAAAGAATGCTGGGCCAGATCCTGCCAAAATGAGTAGCAAAATCTCTTCTCAGAAAAAAACCTGGGATTGGTCTTTGGTAAAAAATAACACATTTCCTGAGAACTCTAATTAATCTATGAGGTACTCAATGTCTGCAAAGTTGTTCTTAGAAACGGAGATCTGGGCACCTTTGCTTGGAGGTGCTATTTATATCTTTGTATGCCTATGCATGCAATAAAAGCCAGCATAAAATCATATAATTAGAGCAGCTTCTATTTGGAATGACAGGAATTAGGAGAGGTGGATAACAGCCAAAGTAAAAACACATAGGGACAAAAGCAAAGCATTCTGTAGAACACCACAAAAAGAATGCAAGTGCTGGAGTAAACTCTTATGCTGAAGTGGCTGCTTAAAATGGATGGCTAAACAAAGGACAATTGAGGTGGGTAAATGAAAGGAGACCTTGCAAGCTACAACATACCAAAATAAAAAATCCTCTTCAAACTGTACTGCCTTTCGGGGAGGGTGAGGGGGCTGATAAGTTTATTTACACTTTTAAAAAGCACTGCCAATCCCAATTTATCAGTTACTGTCTTGTGACAATTTATTCATTGTTCACTGTTAGAAGCTAGAAGTTACATAGGAAGCATGATTGGTGATAGCTTCTCTATTTCAATATGGTATAATAGAGATAACGGAGTGCCCAAAAGCTCTACAGCCGCCTTTTTGTCTGCTTTGTCTCTTTTCATTACTCTATCAGAATCTTCATTTAATATAATCCAAAAAAGCAAGGTAATTGCTTCACTTATCAGTTATCATCGCACTCGCATACTTATCATGTCAAAATTATTTATGTGGATGGCCAGGTTGATCTTGCTGCATTTAGAAGCTTAAAATTTGAATAACTGTTCTGCCAGTTAGGTTATCAAAATTGCAGCATAAGCAATGAGTTTCTTCATTCTGTACCTTCGAGGGAGAATAGGAAGCATCTCATTGCAGGACTAGTTTACCCGTGGCTGAACACTGCTCCAGGGAGACTTACAGCAATTCTGTAGCCTGGCACTCTGAGTGCTGGGGACAGGCTTCATTTGCTAGATGAACAGTAAATAAAAATGGCATGATATAAATAGAGACAATAGAGAGAGACATAAAGGGGCATTGTCAATGTTGTCATAGGTCCCAAATTAAGATAATAATTTACAGACCTGTGCAATGCTTTCTTAGTTAGTCCCTTCTGTTTGAAACACGTTTCATAGCTCTTTTTCTATATCATTTTTATTTCCTTATGATTTTGGTAGATGGTAACTCACCTGTTTGAAAACCCCAGAGGCTGAAATAAAACAAAGCATGCAAGATCGGAAAGTCATTTTAACAACTTTTTTTTAATATAAAAGAAATTTCCTTCAGCCAAGCTCTTGAACACCTTCACAAAGGGTAACAGAGAAAAGCCAAGCTCAAACAAATACAAATAAAATAAAAAGAAATGTGCAAACAATTTTTCCAGCACAGGTGGGGAATTCATGGCATAGATGTCTTTTCATCAAATTACTCCAATAGCCAGGAACCTCTTCATGGTAACCCCTCACAAGCACCTTGCAGACCATTGGACATTTTTACATTATGACTTCTCTGAAAATTTTCTTATTGAAAGTGGAAGAATTGTTATTCTCCTAATAACATTTGTTATTCTCCTAATAATGAGCATTCCAGAGGTTTTGCAAAGCTCTTTGGTAAGTATTATTTAGCAGAATAAATGTCAAGTGACCAAGGACACCAGTAACTCACCCTGGAGACTGCAGATTGGCCCATCACAAGATATTCGAATGAAAGAGGTCCTGAGCAATCCACAACATGCAGAGTACTACCTGTGTGAAAAGTAGTTTGCATCTATATACTAAAGAAGTGAGGAGGGGTTTAACATGAGTTTATAAATCCTTTGCATACAGAGAATGGCCAAGTTCAATGAGTTTAATTATAAAATGTTTTCTAACCTGTGTGTTCCCAGGCTGGTTTTGCTGCCTTGTTTCTCACACAGCAGCCACTGTGGCAGGCTGTGCTACTGGCAATGACCAGCCGTGGAACGGTGAGGAGCGAGAGGGGCAAACAGCTTTCAGCCCTGCATCAAGCCTTGAATCACTTTCAACCGGCCTCTCAGTCAGTGCTTGGGCATTTCTATTCTAGACAATCTGCTTGTCATATCCCTCAGTTTTTAAGAAACCGGTTGGATCTTTCAAGAATCCATTGGTGTCCCAACACTTGACAAAGCTGCTGAGTCACAGACAGAAAAAGCAAATACATCTCTTTGCTGTAATTTTTTGGCTGGGTATGAAACAATTCTCTACCATGACTCCCTTTAGCAATAATTACTACAACCTCTGAGACTTAGTAAATCTTGGGTAAAAGTCACAACAGAGAAAAGGGCAGTTTAAATACAAATTGTAATTTCTCAATAGGTTGCAATACCAAAATTATGTGGGCTAAACAGAGATCCTGTGCCTAGGTCAGGACTCAGAATACTTTTGTAGCTTGAATTTCAGGGCCTCGGCAATGTTTTGACCCAGCTATTTCGTGGTTTTGGACTTCTGCGCATTTTATTTACCATATACCTTTACAGCAGGCTTCACATTCAACACTCATCTCATGTAATGATTACTCATGCAATTAATGGCAAACAGCAGAGAGTAATGTTTGTGATTTTTTTTTTCCAATCTTTGTTCCCTGGGGGGCTCCAAAATATATTTTGTAAGTGTATGCAGGCAATCATTATCCATATTGTGTTATGGGTTTTGTAACTTCACAATGTATTTGATTCAAACATCATAACTCTTTCCAGGACAAAGGCTTGTAACATTACAGATGCGGGGAACAGAGAGGTCAACAGTTGACAGCTGGTGGTTGGAGACACACAAACACAATATTCCCCAAGTTATTACAAAAATATTTAACTGAACAATGATGGAAGAAACTAAAAGAACCTAGTAAACATTAAAAGTAAACATAATTGTTGCAAATTTAATTAAATTCTCTGCTGTCTTTGATGTGATGGCTGATCTGTAAGTCTTTCAATTTCTTTTCCTTAATTTCAGCATTTCCTCAGTCTAAACCTTTTCGAGACAGTAGCGTTTTATCTCAATTATTGCTTTTTCCCCATCAGTCTTTAAATATAATCTCATTTGCCTTTATGGATACTGTAACCCTTCTGAACAGCTTTTAACCTTTTTAAAAATCGCCTTGACCTGAGGATGCCCAAAGTTTTTTCTTCTTCCTTCTCTGATTTTTTTAAAGCAACATTGCATAATAGAAATTGGACAGATGAGCGATTTCCTATCCAGAGACCTGCATGTATAGTATCTTAGGATGCTAGAACAGATTTTTTGTTTGAATAATAATAATAATAATAATAATAAAAAAATTAAGATACCTGTATCTAGCTTTCTGATAGTAAAGAACCTTCAGCTTTGACCTCCATTTCAGTGGCAGCATTGTAGCCTGTGCTGCCACAATATTAGCTTTATCTTTTCAAAGGGAAAAAAAGCTTTCTTTGAACAGTAGCACATTAGCTTCAAAGAGCACTTACCTCAAGAGTCCAGCTCATCCTTCTGGTGAATTTAAGAAATACTCAGCTTAAGATTGTCTGTTTCAATCACAGATAATGTGGATAACTTTGTGTCTAAATGTCACAAACCAAGCTTTATGTCTGCTTTGTCTTTTCTCCCCACCCTTTCAGTTTTATTTTCTCATTTAGTATCTAACGAAGATGCGGGCTAATGGAAGAATGATCCATGAGTACAACTAACCCTCCTGGAATTTGATTGTAAATGTAAAAGTTGCTATTCACCACGATTTGGTAGCTTTGTGTGTCCTAGATAGTGGGGGGGGGGAGGGAGGAGGATGGATATCTTCACGTGCAGTATAACACCGACAGAGTCAAAGGTGCGCTCTTTGCATCACCAGCCTGGCTGAGTAAATTCAGTGCTGCACTGGCCATAGAAGTGTCCCTACATCTGCCTGCCCCGTGTCAGCTGGTGTTTACTTTGCTGGTTTACGTGTGAGACAGGTATACAGGCTTTCTGAATCAGCTGGAGGTGTGCACACCAAGCAGTAACACCCCGAAAGGCTTTTCCCCAGTGAAACCTGCCAGTCTGCAATACGTGTGCCAGTTCAAAAGCGTAACGGCTTTCTGGTACCTTCCCGTGAGCCATCATCACAACAAGCATCCTCTCTTTCTCTTCACTTCCTACAGACACACACAGTTTGAGCATCAGCACCCAGAAGCTTTCCACTGTGATTACAATTACCTATCCCAAGCAGTGATGCTTAAAATTGAACTTAAATGCTTAAAATAGTTCATGAGAGCAAAAGGCTATACCTGTGAGCACCCTCATGTGTTAAACAACCATGCCAAGCAGCATTATATGTATCTTGCAGCAGCTACTAAAAAAGACCATCTGCCAAAAGAGGTGGCTCTTTTATTTCAAGTTCTCCTACTTGTAGTTTTAAGGGAATACAGTGAGTTTAGAAGTTGATGATTAGATTCAACTACACCTCCCTAGACTCAGACAGGAGCATTATTACTGAAAAAAGAGCATGTTTAGCAGAAAGCAGGGGAAAACTAGTTGCAGTGATCTTCCCCTGGATGAACACATATAGACACATGTGTATACCTGAAAATTTACATGGAAATGTCTTTATGCTATTTTATTTGAATTATGATTGCCTTGTGTGGTATATATTTTGAGAGCGTAACATTGCAAAAGTAAACTCTAAAAAAAGGGGATATTTATTCTTCAGATTTAAAATTAATTTCCTGTGTTTTTCTGGGTTTTTATCCTATCTAAGTTGTAACCGTATGAGTTCTTTACAGTGAGACCAGTATCAGATGAAATATAAATGTAATGGTTTCTATAAATGTTAACCCACTGCAACACTCCATCCCAGAACTAAAGATCTGGCAACTGTTTTAGGTTAAGGTACTGCTCCTCTCCATGTTAGGTAATCCAATGTCATTTAAGTAAAATAAATTGGAACTACTCAAGGAATAAAAAGAGGTGAAAGTGCAGAATCTGGTTTGGATAAAAGTTTAATTCTTCAGTTCCAAGTGACACAGCCCTTACAGGAAGCAGAGCAAACTCAGACAGGAGTGGCCAAGTAATGAAGATGGATGCATCTTGTTATCAGCAAGCCATTTACTAGGGCTTGATGTAACCTTAAACATTGCAGATAGCTCAATGGCACTTGCCACTAAGCATCTAATTAATGAATAGCAGGCCCAAAATTAACAATGTGCATTTACAAATGAATTCTGGGCAGTCACTGAACGATGTTCAAATATCAAGCAGTAACTGTTAGGTTTATTCCTTCTGGATTACTGTATACGGCATTTGTTTGCTGGGAGTTTTCACAGGAGGTTTTGTGTGCTCAACTGCTGTGAGCCCAGGTGCACTTCAGGAAAGGGTATAGTTCACTCGAGGAGGGCAAGACAGAGTAGCTGTAAACCAGGCGTTGTAACACCTGTGCAGCAATTTAAGGAGGATTAGAATGATCCTCTATTCAGCATTAACTGCAGTGAGGAAAAGGGCTTGATTGCTCGGAGCAGTTCTCAAATCTCAATTATATGTTACACTCCTTTGCAATATCCATACTGGTGCCTTCCAAGGAGATCTGGAACAGGACACGGGAGGGTTCAATGTTGGGTTGTTCAGTAAAATACTAGTTCCCCCACAGCTCATGTGATAGCTCATGTGATTCCATTGCTGTGGAAGTGGTCCTGCACACAGTGTCCCAGCTCCGTGATCAAGCAGACAGATAAGGAACTCAGGATGAAACCTGCATTTTAACATGTATACACCAATCAAATGGCATTTCAGAACAGTAATACAGCAAATTATTTAGGTGGTCCTATTGTAAATGTTTTGCCTTAGGAGAAACAACAGTGCAGCTATAAGAAATGCATCAGACCATGTTTCCACACCAGCTAAGTCATATCTGTACCAAATAAGAAGAAGTTTAAATCACCTTCTGTGCTGAACTATAATGCAAGTGAGAGAGAATGAGCCTTTCAGAAATATTGGTATAAACTGCAGTTGAGGGCAGACATGCAGAGCTGGTTTAAGCAAAGTCAGAATGGAATCCAACGTCCCTGAAAAATTAGACAGACTGGTCTCTGTAAGCGGAAAGTTAACTATAATTTTCTCAGAACAGATCCTTTCAGACCACTAACATCAGTATTCAGCAACATGAGGTTTTCTGCATTATGAGTGTTCTCATTAATGTGCCATCCAGCTACTACTGAATGATAAGTGCAGTGATATTATCTATAAAAAAAAATAAAGGGGGATAGAGAATAAATGGTACTTTTCTGAAAGGCATCCTGCAAATCATCTTATCCTAGAACTGTTCTCCGTGGCAGAGGAGTTTTAATGCAGTACCAGTGTGCTGTGATGTAAAATTACTAATGTGATTGGCATTCCTGTTGCATGACATACAGGAGAGAAACATCCGCTCTGAGCAGAGCTCACTTTCAACTGCGTCTGCAAACATTTGGGGTTTGTGCACAGGCTGTGTAAGCAGGATCCCATGCACATTCCACATAATCCAGTGCCATGCATCCAGTTCCATTTATGGGCAAAATGAAACACAGGCTCTTCTTTCTATGGATCGTTCCCACATCAGCCTTTTCAATGTTTAATGTGGACAAATTTAGGAAAGTGGCACTCCCATAGCTCCATGCAAACCATTCAAAGTTTTGCAGGTTTAAAATTAAAAAAAAAGGAGATGGGAAAAGTAACTGTCTCATGCAGCTTTCCCAGCTTCTTTTTGCTGTAAAGAACTAAATGCATACTATTCTGTACACGGGTATGGTCATGCTGTTGTACTGAGAGTTGCTTTCTTTTATCTTTGAACAAAAAACTTTATTTGAATGAGAAAACTGTATTATCTCTCATGAAGAGAAAGCTCTTTCTCCCTCTTTTTTTTGTCACTTCCGTACAGAATTATCTCTGAAGCTTTCCCTAGCATCCTCTCTCTTTCTCTGCAACTACTTTTAAAAAAAGGAATCCATAAATCAGCAACAAGTATGCTTAGTTACCAGTAGATAACGTGATAGACAGCAACTATAGGAGCTTTCCAGTGCTGTGAAATTCCAGAAAAATGCAGTAAAATATATTTAATAGGATGGATCTTTTTTGGATCATTACTGCTTATTAATAACAGTATGAGAATCTTGCGGTCTGAATGTAGTTCGAAAGAAATGTGTAAATTCACAGTAAAAATGTTAGTACATGTTTTTTAGAATTTTGAATATTCCTCTCTCTTATATCTCCCATACGTGCACCACAGTGTTAGTTGGCAGCATTTGAACTATGGTTTTATATTTCTAGAACTGTCCTTACTGCTCTTTTCCAGTCACAGGTGCCAAGAACTGCAGCAGGCTTTGTAGAGGCACACATTAATTTCAGTTTAGTCCTGCAAGCTACATTCCTTTCCAAACATGTTTTAACCTGACATCATGTTCTTCCTCAAACTTCTCACAAATGAAGATGTGATTCATATAAACTTCCACTCTCCCCAAGCTTTGCCAACTCCTCATTTTCTTTTGGCAGACTTTGTGGGCACTTCTGATTCTAGACAGGAACGACAAACTCAGCACCTTCCATGTGCTGTACCAGAGGCAGTGTGGCAGTGTCAGGGGGCTGGAGACCGTGCAAATCCCCATTCTGAGTGGCATGTGTGCCTCAGAGATCTTGCCATAGGTTGTTTCATGAACAGCAATTGCTCTGTGTAGTAGCGGTGGCGCAAGGGGCTCCCAAAGTTGGCAGTGTTCATCATGGACCAGTAGACGGAATGGGGTTGGGTTTTATTCTGCCATCAACTGCCTCACACTGCCTGCTGCCACAATTCCCCTGTGGGACAAGTGGAGGGACTCTGTTCTGTCAATATCAGACTTAACCTAGTTTTGTTGAAAAAGCATATTGGTTGATTTTGGTAATGCATTTATATTCCTTAATGCGATGAGCTATGTCTTCTACTTGAAAGAACAGTTGTTAGTATACCTGCCACTTTCCTTAGTAAAGATGAAGGAGTTTAAAGTTATTGTCAGGTTTATCCTCTGTGCTTCTTAGCGAGCCAGACAGTGCCATACTTTTTGTTTCAGAGCCTGGTGAGCAGGCTTTCCCCGTGGGATTAATGTATGATTTTCCATTGCTTTCCCACACGTCTCTAAGCAAAAAGCTGTCAGATCTCTCAAAAAAAGCATTTTTGCCTTAGAATCATAGACTCATCAAGTTTGGAAAAGACCTCTGAGATCATCGAGTCCAACCAGCACCACGGTGTTCACCACTAAACCCTATCCCAAGTGCCACATCCACATACCTTTTGAACACTTCCAGAGATGGTGATTCCACCACTTCCTTGGGAATCCCATTCCAGTGCCTGACCACCCTTTCAGTAGAAAAATAATTCCTAATTTCCAATCTAAGCTTTCCCTGGGGCAACTTGAGGCCATTTCCTCTGGTCCTGTCACTTGTTACCTGGCAGAGGAGACTGACCTCCTCCTCAGTACAGCCTCCTTTCAGGCAGTTGTGGAGAGCAATAAGGTCACCTTCTCGGCCTACTTTTCTCCAGGCTAAACAACCCCAGCTTCCTGAGGCACTCCTCATATGAATCACTCTCTAGACCCTTCCCTGGCTCCACTGTCCTTCTCTGGACTCGCTCCAGCACCTCAATGTCTTTCTTGTAGTGCAGGGCCCAGAACTGGACACAGCACTCAAGGTGTGGCCCCACCAGTGCTGAGCACAGGGAGACACAATCACTGCCCTTGTCCTGCTGGCCACACTATTCCTAATACAGGCCAGGAGGCCATTGGCCTTCTTGGCCACCTGGGCACAGCTGGCTCACGTTCAGATGGGCTGTTGTGACACAGGTGCAAGACTCGGCCCTTGCCTTGTTGAACCTCATACAGCTGGCCTATATAAACACCATATAAATGCCACATATAAATACCACTAAACAAGATACAAAACACAGCCTGAAAGTGAGGTGGTGGTATTGTGAGGTGCAGCTAGTGAGCATCTCTGTGAGACTATTTTGCTCCCAAAGTTATAGTGAAGAACCACCCAAAGGCCTAAAAGCTGCTTTTTATACTTTCAAGTATAAAGACTTCAATAAATGAGGTGCAAAACAAGCCAAAGAAGTAATGGTATCCAGAGAAAGAAGAGATCCTAAAGCTCTGGAAGGGTAGGATTACAGGATGAACTGAGGCAGAAAAGGAGAAAATAAATCAAAACTAAAATAGAAAATAAGACAAAGAAAAGGGAAAGGGCCGAACACCTTACAGAAGCTCTTCTGTCCTTGGAAGCAATATATAATTTACTATAGCACAACCATGTTATCCATTTGTCATACAACCAGTATGGGATATCATGCAGACCATCCGTGGGTCTTTCCAAGGGTGAAACAAGCAGTATAAATTGTCTCCAAGGGTCTAGGGAGAGGCACCGCAATTCTCACAATGCAGTTGGCAGTCCCCTGGCAGCAGAACCACCCCCATGAACAATTTGCCGGCTGTGCTTAATCCAGTTTAATTCACTTGAACATTGAAGTTCAAATGCACGTAGCAAGGAGTCCTTTCACGTCCAGGTTAGCCACTCTGTAGACATTCTCTGTAGGAAATCTGGGCAGAAATTACAGTGTTTGCAGCAATCCCAAAAGGAATGTGAAGTGTTTAAGTTAAGATGTTTAAAATACCAGAACTCTAAAGATGTGAAAGAGGTTGTCTTGTGAAGTGACAGTGATGTTACCTGTTTACATCAGCTGAGGGTACAACCTAACCTGGTTTTTGTATATCTTTCCTTATTGCAGTTAACAGTGATTCTTGGAAGCTTCCTAATGTATGGTTTTTTTCTTCTCTATGTTACTATAAAACTGTTTCTGTATGCTAGGCTCCAGGCACTGTACTTCTTTTAAAACATGTATAAAACACTAAAAAAGGAGAATGTTGTCCCAAAGGATTGGTAACAGGACAAAAAGGCCTCACCTCGCTGATTCTTTCCTAAAGTAGGTCAGTTTTAGGCTACTGTACTGGTCCAAATACAGCCAAGACCAGTATTGAGATTACAACTGGGCTATGAGTAATCTGTCTGTTTGTCTCAGAGAGTATAGCATGTCTATGGGCTGATCACTTTGCCTTTTGTCTTTCTGCCATTTACATTTATTTAGCCAAATAGCTTCTAAGAAATGTTAATCCGTCACATTATCCGATTGCTCAGCCCTTACTGGCCAGGTAACTCAGGTACAATCAGTTTCATTGCCAGACTGGATAAAACCCTACACGTGTGTCTCATTTGGTAATGTGCTCTTCGGGAATTATGATTAGTACAGATGTTGCTTCTTAATTTGTTAGAGCACCATGTCAACAAATTTGTTTAAAATATAAAAGAGTTCATATGTTTATTCGGCATGTTTTATGTTACACCCAGTGGGTAAGGCCAAGACATGCCAGTTACCTACCTTTGTCCCAGTAGTCAGTATAAAAGGCGATAATAATTTTGCTCAAAATCTCTGGGTTTTTTTAAATTGATAGCCAAAGATCAAATAACAGCCCCCAGATACAAAAATTGAAATGGGGAACGTGTGGTGTCATTAAGGCTCTGCATAAGTCCCCCCTGCAGGGCACACTGGGCTCTGTCCCACACTGAATGCAGCTTCAGCTCTGTGCTTCCTGACATTGTGTGGCCCGTGGAGATGGGAGGCAGCACAAGCACTGGGGAAAGTCTTCCTATGCCTAAATGTCTTCACCCCATCTAATCAGTCAAGCTGTATCAGCTGCATATGTATCTAATGTATTGCATCACATCTTATTCATTCCTGTCCTGATTCGATCTCTAGCTTTGGGAGGAACGTTATAAATGTAAGATGAAAATTGTCACCGGCCTTTATTCTGGTAAGCACCTAAAATCCCACAGCTGGATACTGCAAAAGTCCTAATAATATTTTCTTTAATCTTGTCTGCATATTGAGTGTTTTCATAGGCTCAAGGCCGTTTATTCAGACCCTTTTTCAGGACTTTGGGCTATGGAAATGGTTTTACTCAGAGCTGGCATTCATGGTGCCTGACATGCAGAGTGCTAGGAGCCACCTCTGAGGCCGAAGCTGAGGGCAGCAGGGCAGCACAGTTTAGCCACAGCATTCACATATGTACTTTCGGAACTGGCAAGCCCTACCCAGGCACAAGTTCTTTGATGTGTGGCACAGAGTGAGTTTCTAATATTCATGCCTTCAAATAAGGCCAAAATTTGCCTAACAGTAATTGCTCATCAGTGTGTTTGACAGTTCACATGAAGTTTAAAAGATGGTTCTCAGCTTCATTTATTTTGCTCAGACCAATAGTTCCATTGTTCTTAAAAAGAGAATTGTCTTTCATCACAAAAAAACTGCAAAATGTTTTACTGTGTAGTAGAACTGAAAAGTGGTTTTCAGATATAAAATTGGCATTTGTGTGCTTTGTGCTGGAGGTGGCCATGTTGCTGAAAAATGATGTTGCCTATGATGCCAACCATATGACAATTAACGCAGCAGAGGAGAGTGTATGAATCCATTTCCAAACTCTTTTAATAATAGGGTAACAACCAAAATGCTTTCTCCAGTGGTTAAACCAATATTAAATTCGCCTAGAAACATGTTTACAGGCTTTTCCACTAGATTTGTCTATTGCCAGTGCCATAAAAGACATCAATTTTCAGTAAGACAACTGCCTCCAGCACTGGGATTGGAAACGCCAATTGTAATTAAAACTTTTTTTAAGCAAATGCTTTTTGCAGTTTAATTATGGCAAGAAACGCTACTTGTTTTGTGAACTTACAGTCTTTTGAACTCAGCAAAACTCTGTTTGGCATTCAGCAGCAAAAGTCCTGTCCTTGCTCATGTCAGTGGTGCACTTACTGCTCCAAACACAACACTGGATATTCAGACTTAAATAAAATCTGAACAAACTGTACTGCAACCAGGTTAAATGTGCTGTAAACACTGATTATTTGCGACTCACATTTAATCCTAACCATGGGTTATGTATATTTTCCCTCTTTGGTATTTCTGGTGTAATCACAGTGTGAGTCACACAACCTATCAAAAGTGCAGATATGAACTACAGTCGTTTTATATGTTTCTAAACAATGAAAACAGAAAAAGTAATCTCACAACAGCTAAATGTTTTCTATTTTCAAAAGGCTCTTATTGGTGACATTTCTCCCTGCACTGCTGTTTCTGCAATCACATAGCAACACAGCCCTTGAAATAACTTTTTTGTACTCAATATATAAGGTGCAGTGTTTGGAGAAACTGATTCTGTTCAAATGCCACCTGTTTAAATGCTAAATGGCATCAAAACCAAACAGAAAAAAAAGAATGACAGTCCGGTGGAGGAGACCACTCCCCTGTTTGGATGACTGAGATCCCCTGTTCAGCTATTCCCTTTTTCTTGAGTTTCGAAGTGGGTGTAGCAGAGTTAACTTGGTACGGTGCCTGACCATCTCACAGCTTGCCCTCCTACAATCCTTCACAGGATTCAGGCTTGCTAAGACCCTGTACCATTCCCTGTTGAGACATGCCTGCAAGCTCCTCACACTGGTTCTCAATATTGTCATTTCAGATTTTAACTGTGCATTTGAGGATCTGCTTCTAGCAAGGCCCAGTTGAACTACTTTTTAGGAGGCATCAGTATATTTTGAGGCAGGAAAGCAATGATGAGACAGACATCTAACATCCAAACACTCTCAAACTTGGAGAATTTCAGATCTTCATCTAAACTCTTCCGTTTGGGCTCACTTTCCTTCAGGAAGCATCTTCATTTTTCTGAGCTGCCCTCTTTTCCAAGTTTTATGCTCTTCCTAAAAGCCACTCTGTTCCTCTTTTCTCCTAACTGTACGATAAATTGAGTGCAGTCCTCCTAGTGAAGCAGGACTCTCCCTTTGTAGTCTTCACCTATACCACTTCCATTTCTCCCAGCCAGCAAATCTCAGTTCTCCCTGGTGCCAGGGCAATGAGAAGTTTATCAGCTCACCTACCGAATGCCAACTAGGAATGAATGCCAGATTTTTATATCTTAAGATTTTGCAGCTCTGTGTAGAATTCATGTATGAGCATCTGTAGGGTTTAACTACTGAGCATGAAGGGGTCTGAGGAAAGAGTGCCACAGGTATTGAATATCTACAGCAGTATCATTCAAGGCAGAGAAGATTCTTGTCCAGTCAGGAAACGCAGAGTTAAGGGTTGAGCTTACTGAGTGATGGAGTTGGCTGTCATGTTTGCAAGAGCAAAGCTGAAGTGGCCAGTGCCATACATTTCAATGCAAATACATGTTTATCAAGTTCAGGATTATTCAGTTCTGCAGCCTGCCTTGGGCTCACCTCTGGAGAAAGTTTGAGGCAGGGGGAATATCATCAAGAAGGAAGAATCAGAGGTTCAAAGGAAGATGTTCAGGGACATGAAGCTGCATATAGCAAGAAGCAAGAGAAGAGAGAAAAGGGAGTACAAGAGGTTGTTATTATTTCTTTAATGAGCAGAAGTTCTTTTCAGGTTGGTTTATTTTTCTGAAACTTGCACATATTGCAGTTGTATTCAAGTGTGGAAAAGGGAGAGCTCTTCTTTTTTAAGCACAATGTATCATTCTCTGTGCTTTCTAAGCTATAAAATTAGCACTAGCAGCTGTAATACAAAAGACCCACAAAAAATCGCAGTCCCAAGCCTTCTGAAGTTAGTATGGCCTATTATGGATAGTCCTGGTAACACAGCCCTGAAGGGAAGCAAAGTGCCTAACTGATGTTGTCAGCTTTCAGAGTAAGTTTCTTCCATGCTCCCACAATGTGTGCTGTGCTACTAGATTGAGCATCTGGATGAGACCACATAGGAATTCTCTCATGCCAACAATTTTTATTCTATAATTTTTTTTTTTCAGTTTCCCACCACAGGGTTTGTGAACACCCTAAGTTGTAATGGGAGTGAAGTCAGCAGGACATAAAGTCGGATCAGATCTCTCTTCCACACTAGCTTTGCCCACACTGAGATTGCAGGAAAATATGCTCATTATGGACTGATTTTGAACACATCTCCTATCTAGAAAAGCAGAGGGAAATAGAAGATAATGTCAGTCTATATTCAATGGCTTCCATTTCTTCACTGCCATGGATGCATAGGGAAATTGAAAGATGTTGGTCATCATTTCCCCCCCAAACAGAAGTTTTCTTCAGTGTCACAAGTGTACATCTGAAATACTGATACGAATTACACCAAGTCAAGTAATGTACAGGTTTCATTGTCATAACAAATATATACATAAGGCTTTTATTATATTAATGCCACTATATTGTGAAATATTTGCATGCCATCTTCCATTTCCTTCATCTGTATAGGATGTTAAGTATGTTGTGCTTGCAATAATTTTAGGAATGTAATATTTTCAAGTTCAGGAAGTTAACAACTTGGGCTTTTTGCTTTGCACATCGTAACCTTTTATGTTATCATTTGGTGAGATGAGGTGAAGACACAGAGGTGCATAAATTGGAGACCTCAGATCTGTGATTATGTTATTGCTGACCCTCATCACATCTAACATTACACTGTGCAGCTCTGCTCACACAAAAAAAACTAGTCAGAGAGAGGAGGCGAAGCGTAACTTGTTCACTTGAGAATAGTTATGTTCTGATAGGTATAAATCAGGATAGTTATGCTGCAGTCAGTGTTACATCACTGAGGATTTGGTCACAATAGCTTCCCAGTCTGCTTTGCAGACTGAAAATATATATAGATCCAACTTCATTTTTTGCTGGAATGCATATAGCATAAATAGTACAAAGTAGCTCTAGAGGAGGGAGCTCTTGTAAATGTCACCTGCAACCACCAGAAGAGGCATGGTGGGTCTTCCTCATTTCTAGCTGCCATAACAAGTCCTGAGTCAGAGCTCGGCAAGTGACCCGAGTACAGCCCACCAGCAAGCAGCAGGCCCAGGCTCCAGTGAGCACAAAAGGGCTGTAAGGATGGCCTTGCTCACACACACTTTGCAGAGCTTGATGTGTGCTTCTTGTCCATGCCATCTGATACCATGGCAATCTTTTAACACAAAATTGTTGCAGTTGCGGTGCTGTCACCTCAGGATATTTTGGGAAGGGGTTTCCTAGTCAAATTATATTTTCCTAATGCAGGACAGAGCTGTCTGTGCTGTGATCTGTCCTGAGGAGTTTGTGAGTGGTTGTAGGCACCCTACAGCACCATCTGTAACAGGAAATGGCTTTCTCATACACAGGTATAATTTAATTCATGAAGCAGATTTCATTCATCAGCTTTTTAAGACGAGTCAGGGAAGCTGAATGTTGATGCAGACCCACAAGCAGAAACAGGCCCTTTAAAGTTGACATGGCATCCCAACTAACCTTCAAAAGAATGAAGATTCACAATGCCGGTGTCTAATAACTGTATCTCACTCCATTACAGGTATTTCAAGGCCATTCTGTGTAAACAGTGTGCATTGCTTTGTGTCTTAATCTGCAAGACAACCAAATATCTCACTTGCAGATATATGTTAAGGTTTAATGAATCTCCTGCCATAAAAGTGTTGCTCAAGACTAATGAACAAACAAATATTTGCTTAAACCCCTTTGTGAAAGACAAACACGCTTTCAACAACTATTCATGTATTTATTGTCAGATGTGAGTCATCACTTAGGTGCTTGGCCCTGTGCTCTTAGCAGCTAATGCCAGTAGTATCACAGCATTTCTTCACTCATTTTCCCCTCTTTCTGCCCCTGCTTCCATCTCCAGTAAGAACCAGTCTGGAGAGCCTTTTGTCAGTGGCAGAGCTGACCCTCCTCCAGTGTTGTTTGTGCCATAGTGCCAGCTGATCTCCTTGCTGTCTGTGAGGCGACGGCAGCCTTTGGCACCCACCTCAGCCCCATGTTCCACACAGAAGCTGTTTGCTTCGGTGCCACTCTGGGGTCCTGCTGACCAAGTGAGTGCAAGCACAGCCATCTCTTCTTTTTTCTCTCCCCAGCTGTCCAGGGGTACCAGTGGGGGATTGAGGCTCTGTGTGGATCCTCTTCTGACTGTCGATGTGCCAGCAGTGGGTCTCCCTTCCTTCCAGCAGCTTGTCATCACTTCTTTGCCAAAACTTAGCATCTCCTTCCAAGTTGCCAATTAAGCTCTTTGCGTGGCCACTCCCTAAACTGTCACAATTACAATGAATGGGTTCACCCTGAACAGTTCAAATACCAGGGCTTTGCTAACCAGCCCCATATCCGGGGCACTGGCCATTTCAGCAGATCTATCTGCAGCTGGAGAAGGATGGACATGTCCACCCTTACACTCAGTAGTGTCTAGAAAGTTCCCATAGGGTTTGCTTCATGAGTACCTACTGTGAACTTAGAAGGTGCATTAATAACAGGGACTTATCTCTTGTGTTACTGAGTGGCATTAAAATTGTGTGTCAATGCTTGTTTTATTTTTATTCTGCTACTAAACAAGTTGAAGGCTTTAAGGAGATTTTTTCTTCTCTTGTGTCAGAGGGGTCTACCCAGGATGGAAAAGAAAATCAATGTTTCAGGGTTGTGTAACTATGGGGTTTTTTCCATGTGTTTCTTGTTTCATTATGAGGAAGGAATTAAAAATCCCTCCTAGACAGTACTTAAAATATCAAAGTCATTGTTTAATGCCTTTGAGTCACTGTACAACTAATTCAATTGCACAGTGTAGTGCAGTTTCACGGTATGTGAAACACAGATAGTAGAGAGGAATGATTGGAAAGTTGAATAAACACAGCGTTAGTTTGCAAAGTCTGAAACTTTCTGATGACTTTAGCAGTGATCCAGCACAACAGCTCATCAGCAGAAGTGAGAACAGACACTTTTAAACCCAGAGCCCCTGCCTCCTCTACCTAAGCTCAGCTAGCTGGGTTTGTCCTGGCTGGAGGCTCTTGGCCCTCCTCTGGACCAGCCACAGGAAGTGGGTTGGGTCAGCACTGGATGTCAGCAGCTTTTGGTGAGGTAGACAAGGGTCAAAGCTCTTATGATCACTGTGGCTTTGCAGGACCCTTCAGCAAAACAATCTGGCTCACTGTACATTGAAACCGGTGCTGTGTTAGGCACCCAGTTACCTACAGGGATCAGAGGTGCTTGGTGACAGGGCGGGGATTGCAGCTTTTGTGGCACCATCAGTAAACAGTCATTTCATGGCCAGCCTGGTACATCTGACTTCACAACCAACCCTAAGAAGTCGTCACCTACAGGAGGTCCTCCAAATACATCAGGGGTTAGTAGAGAAAGGTACAGATCCATCAGCCTGATTTGTGTGAGTACTGTTGCCATCATAAAAGAGATCATCCCAAATAATTACTGAATTTATCTTTGTATCAGCTTTGCAAGGTACAGGAGCAGTGTTATCCTGGTTTTACAAATAACAATCTGAGGCACGAAGAGGCTTCAGCTTTGCCTCTCTCATCACTTTAGAAAAGGTAGTGGTGGTGTAGACTTATCTGGGTTGGCTCTCAGTTAGTTAGGTGTGGTAGTATTTTGCCCACAAACTTTCTTCTGATGCAGGCTTTATGTGCGTAGAAACAACAAGACCTGGGGCCCTATCTGCTCTCTGAAAGCACCTGTTAGCCTCCCCATTTCCTCCCCAAGACTGCTGGAGCTGCTATGCCTAAATAAGACATTCCCTGCCCCAGCCTCCTTATCCACATGTAGATCTCCCAGTGAAGGTGTCCACACCTGGGTCTGAGTTAGGTGTTCCCATACATGGGAGTGCCAGAGTCCTGAAACAAGCATCCTCCACCCTGCCCTTAAAGCTAAATTGGGTATATCTGTGGTTGGTAAGCCACCCTGTGGGAATAAAACACACTCTGATCATGAATTCCTGCTTTGGTCTCATTTATTCCCACACAAAAACAAACATAAAGAAGTATCTTGAAGCGATTGCGGTCACCATTCAAATGTTGATGCTTAGTGTTTGCAACTGATTAGTACTGCCACTGAATCACAGATATTTCCTGTATTAAGTGGCCCTAAAAGTCAATGTCAACATTTTAATGACAACAGCAGTATTGTAGGTAGTGGCAGTTTGGCAAAGAGAGAAGGTAGGAGTGGAATTATTCTTTAATGAACATCCTGAATGGGCACAGATAGGAGAGGAAAAGCAGCAAAAAAGGGAAAGGACAAAGAAGCACACACGTGCTCATAAAAGTTTCTGACAAGCTAAAAGCCTCAGAAACAAATTTGAGTTTAAAAATGCATTTGAAAAGTTACATATTCACTTCTGTACAGAACAACAATGGTGGAATGCTAATAACATTTAATTTCCCTTGACTTCTAACCTTCTTAACCTGCTGTGCTGCTAGAACAGCGCTGTAAATCAAAATATGCTGTATTGTATGGTGAACATGTGTATTGAGTCATTCCAGACTGCCTGGTGCTTTTTAAAAACAAAACTCACAATAGTGTTTGTGCTGTTTTTCATTTTTCATAGACCTTTCCCCTCAATCATGCTGCAACTGGTTAGGTTATGTATTAAAAATACAATATAAAAAAGAGGGAGGGAAGATGTAGGGGTAGACATAATACCACAGAAAGTACAGCACAGATGAATAGGCCAAAATATCCTTGACATTACTTTCCCCTTTGTTCTAAATGTTCTTCCAATTTCAATAAAAACAAATTGGAATACTGCCTGGGGTCTACTAAATCATTAGTAAATTAAGAATCTGTTTTTAATAACATTTCACTTGTAAATAATGCATTAATTGACTAGCTTGAAAGTTAGCTTGAATGTTGGAAACTCTGGCACTAAATGTGTAATGAAAAAAGTGCGCTGTTTGAGGAGGCTGGATGGTAAATGTAACAAATTAAATATGACAGTTGATATTTGTGAAAATGGTCATATAATTAGAGGACACCTGCAGCTGTTTTCCAACCAAAACAACAGAAGTTAAACATGTATAAAGCATGTGTGTCATATTTTCTCTTGGCATGTTTCTTTTATTCTCTTTAGGGCTTTTTTTTTAATGCACGTCTTTCTATTTTTTCCTTGCCTTTTGTCAGGTCATATGACTAACAGGTGTCTACTTATCCAATTATACCTTTTATTCAATCTATAAGTGATCATTTTGCAGTGTAAAGACAAAGAACCTGCATCTTATTTACCAAGCAAGAGCTGGAAGTTACTAGAGCACATGATGCATGCCTGAGCATTCTTTAACCCTGGGTGCTTGGGAGTAGTCAGGAATTACACCAGGACACTTCCTGTGCAGTCCTCACCAGCAGATAGCTCACTTCCGTATTTCTTCACCCTGGCTTTGGTAGTCTTAGTGAGGATTTCTGTAAGCTAAAGGTAATGTGATGCAATGTATAAGCATTATAATGTGTAGTGTTCCTTCTTGGCAGGTGTGCAGTTGAAAGAGGTGCTGCCCTAGCCATCTCAAGGGTTTTGAACACCAAGTTTCTAATGATAAAGGAAAAAGGTGAAGTTCTTGAACAACATAGATCCCCATGCCATGCCACTACTGGGAAAGTGTGAAGCAAATTGACCAAAGATGGTCAAAAGTGATACATTTTTGGTCTGGAGCCAAAGATTCTGGATATTTCAGTTCATGGACTCTTCCATCTGTCCTTGCTCCTTTCCAGTAGGTGTACAGACAGCATCCTGCCAAAGGAGATAGAACTTGGACTTGCAAAAGCAGGAGTCTCTGGACTGACTCTCTTCAGAGTTACAGCAGTAACAAGGCAGTGGAATTACTCAGGTATAAATAAACAGAGCCTATATGGAACATAAAGTTTTACTCCTACTTAACACCATGTGACCATTTTACCTGGTGTCAGAGTTAATGGACATAGAAACTGCACCGTTGGACTGGGCATGAGGCACACTGAAGCCAGTACCACTTCTGTTCCCGTAGACTCCACCTGAGGAAGGACTTCAGGCTCTCCCAGGGTCGCCTTTGCTATAGGCTTTGACATACAGCAATTTCCCCACAGTGAAAGGAAAAACAATACAGAGCAAGGCAAGCTGTCCTCACCATGAGACTCAGCTCTCACTGGGGAGTTTTCTCTATGGCTGAAGCACATAGAGCAAACTTATGTGGGGAAAGTCCCACTGCACCACACAACCAGCTGTGGATACTGTAAATCTTCAGCATGCCCTTTATCAGCTGTCAGAAACACAGACATTCATAAACAAAGGAGAGCAGGAGACCAAAATTCACTTTAAAATAAACAATGTGGACTTTGATTTGGAATGTGCTAACAGGATAGATATGAGCTATTTAAATAAACATACCAGCCAATTGTGTCAACTTTGCTTTGGGGGCAACAATACCTTTGTTACTGGGGTTTGTATCTGTCTTGATTAGAGCCATGTCAAGCAGCTGTTGAGACTGACTCCGATGACAGATAGGATGTAATGTACATGACACTGGAAGCAAAGTATCATGGAGACAAATAGTGTGATGGCTGAGAAAATCTTCACGGCTTTTTCAGATATTGCAGACTTCTTCCCTGTAGATGCAAATATATTTATTTGTCTTAAAGTTACAGACTTATGGCTGCTCTTGCAGGTACCTGTTTTTATGTAATAACTTCCATTCTCCACTGCCTCCCTAGCCCAAGCAGGAGGCTGTTTCCACCCTGCATCTTCTGGGTAGCACACTCTGCATGCTCCGTTTATTCCTATAGTGGTGTATATGACAATTATGGAAGAGAAGCCGTTTGCCACCTCCAAGGACAAGGCAGTAATAAAGTTCCACAGAAAGTGCACCCTGCTTTTCTTGTTATAAATCACTCCAGCACACAGTCGGGCTAGTCCCACCTGCTTGCACAGCTTTCAAGATGTGTTCCCCCTTAAGCTGATTTTATAGGTACTGTTTCCTGTTCATCATGTAGATCTCAACTGACTTGATGGTAATTGGTGATGGAGCTTGGTAGGCAGGTGCTATAGGACAGGTGCAGCTCACAGGGCCAGGTTCCAAACCTCTGCCATGTCAGCAGTCAGTCTGTGACTCTCCTTTTCAGGAGCAAGATCTTCACTGTGTTAAAGCTGAGGGGACTTCTTACTCCCTTAAAACAACAATTTTCTTGACCTGCTCCTATTCTCTATGGGCTTTTTCATTGGTAAGCAGTAGTTTATGTGAGGCAAATGTATCAAGAACTTCATTTACCAGGTAAAAACCATGAAGTAAAAACTATTACAATATTTACCAGAAGGAAGGAGTTGTTCAGCCTCCCTTCATCTTTCACTTGTACAAGAACTTTCCCATTGATATCAAAGCTGATAATACATCTCTTTTTTGGTTCCTTTGTAGGGTGTTTTGCAGATGCTGACCTTCTGACTGGATCAGGGATCCATTACAATTTTTATTTCTTCTATCAGTATATTCAAACACTGTAGATACTCAATTTACCTAAAAAGCCTCTTTGATTAAATAGCATCAGCATCAGAGATGACAACTCCAAGGAATAAATGCTTTTGATGGTCTAAGGGGAACATGCCTAGGAAGGTGGCCTTCGGCTTGTTGTCTGTAGGTTTGCAGCCGTGAATCAGAGAACCAAAGCTACAAGGAGTTTGACTACACCCCTATTTGTTTATTAGGGACAAATTTGTTGGCTTAAATTAAGCCTGCTAAAAATGTGGCCAAGATTTGTCCTAGCCAAAAAAATGCCCCTTCCTTGCTTATGTAATGTTACACTGATTTGAAGGTTTTCTTAGCTATAGAGTGCTACAGATCAAAATACAAACCTATTCATTAGAAAAAAAATGAAAAATTAAAAAATTAGTATTCCCAAACACGAGGATGATGTGCTGGCTTAGTTAAATAAGGCACAACTGGTATTATTTAATTAAAATCTAGAGTGCAGCTGTTAGGGGAAAATCTAGCCAGTTTCAGATAGAAAAATATGCCCTAATAATGTGTTTCAACATCATTTTGATGCTAAACTCAAGAGTATGGTAGGTGTGAATGTTTTGCATGTGCATGCATATGTATACATACACATCTGTGTCTCTGACAGAGGGGGAAAAGACAAATGTGTTCAAATACGTTTTCTGTGTTGAGGGAAACTATAAATAAAACTAGACTTATGTGAGCCAGCAGCCAGGAGGCTCTGAGGATGCACAGTGTGTGTTTAGAGGGTGAGGACAAGGGGAGATGATGCTGGGAGCTGCTTTGCCTATGCACATGAGCCTGGGCTTTCTCTTTGTCCACCAGACGTACACAGTGGACAAAAGAAAATGTCTTTGTTTGCTTTGTTTGCTGAGTGAAGAATAATTTTGGCTATGCAGTTTTTCAGTTTGCTCCAAGAATTATAAAGATGCATTAGTTTTCTATAAGGAATAATTATTAGTTGATTGCATTTCTGCTGTATCTAAACTGACTGGGCTAACATCTTGTTTTGCTACCTGTTTTAGGTAGGTATTTCAGCTTTTTGGAGAAATAATTGTATGTGTTAGTCTGGCAGAAAAAAATAGCAACTTTTGGAGGATGTTTCTGAGAAACAAGGCAGTTACATAAACCAAGGAAAGAGAAACACAACACTGGGGGAAGTTTTGCTGCCATTATTATTATTTATTATAGTAACTATTTATACAGCACTGTAATTTTGCGTGACATTCTTCGAAGAGCAAAAAAGGCAAGCGGTGAGACCCAGAGTACACTCTGCTGCACATACCTGTATCCATACCCTGCTACACATAGTATCTGACTGAGTAAGGGCTGGGAAAACTAAACTAAGCTACTTTTCTCCCCATTCTTGGCTTGGCAATCCAGGTTTCTGAAGCTGCTTGTTGTCCTGTCCTTACTATATTCCCTTTGCAGGGCAAGAGATTTTTGAGCAAGACCTCACAATCCAAGGAGTTCTCAGGGCAATGGGCCTGTTTTTCCTTCTGCTCTCTTGAGCGGTGCAAAGCTGCCAGAGAGAGGGCTGAAAATCAGGCCTCATGATAGCTGTCACAGGGAGCTTGCAGTGTGCAACAGATGGATATAGAAAAGGACAAAATGGAGCCAAAGGAGAAGCAGGAAAAAGAGGTTAAGCTCAAACATAACTTAAGATCATTTTATTCATTACACCTTCAGTTGGAACAGTACCACCCATATGTGATGAAAAAGGGTCTTGATGGTATTTTGACGACAACATTATTTTATTTCTGTTCATGAAATAATTGACATTTGCAGGACTTTACCCTCCATGTAACATTTGTCCAGAACAGGTATAGGTTTCCTAAGATTTTCTTCTCTCTCTGTTATTTTACAGTCTCTGTGTAGCAATTGTTTGGTCAATAAGAGCAAATAGTTCACCTTTTCATAGTTCACCTTTTGTCTGCGAGTGAAATTCACATCATTTTGAAATAGATTTCATTTGTCAAGAGACTGTGGTGGATGCTCTGCTTTCCCTACATCCACAGTTCCCATGTAGGAGCTTTGGGTGGCAATCCCAGGCTTTTTCCTCCCCAAGCTGCTGTCAGAGAATATGGAGGATCTCTAGGGTAGCCAGCATGCCAAAAGCAGAAAGCAAGGTTAAATGGCCTATCAGAGGGAACCTGAAGGGGGGAGGGGAGGCAGGGAATATTTGAAGCAGAGAAAGGTAGCTCTTGCTCCATTGATGCAGACTCAAGTCTGAAAATCTCGAAGATGAGAGTGAGGGGAAAAAAATTCAAGCCACAAAGTCTGGGTTTTTTTCACTAACTGTAGTCCATACAAAACAGCAATGCTGTATGAGAGAACTAAAAACCAGAGGAGAGAGGGGGACCTGGAGAACGAGATGGGTGAGGCAGGAGAGCCAGGTCAGTTCTAAATGAGATCAGGGCACAGGAGCCTGCAGGAGGAGGGAGCTGACCTAACAACTGCCAAGTGGGCGTGGCAGAGTGCAGGTGAAGGAAAACTTGCCCTCCAAACTCTTCCCCAGTCATATGGTTTTCCTGCTGTCATCTGTAACACCTGGAAAAAGAAGTATTACAGCTCCTGTTCTGTCCTGCCTGCCTGTGTGCCCTCAGGGATTTCGAACCACAAGGAATCCACACGTTGTTTGGAGCCATTGAACTGTGCAGGGTAGGCTGCCACCAGGAGCTCCTTGGGCCCTGTGTAACATGCCTCCTGTGCCTCCTGCTCCTCCCAGGCACAGTGAGCTGAGCTGAAGAGCCTGAATGCTGAATATGTTTGTTCTTGACAATTTAAATTAGACCCTTATATTTAAGGCATTTTTTTCTATTTTATCTACTGCCTGAATCTCAGATGCTGAAATATTCACACAGCTCTTTGTTCTCTAGGGAGCAAGACATGGGTTTTCCCCAGTGGCACAGTGATAGCTTCTGATCCGCCCGCCTCCCGCTGTCCACTGTCATTGCAGCTCACAGTCAGTGAGTGGCCCGAGGAATAGCTGGCACTCAAGGACCCCCCTCCAGTGCCCATAACTCTGAAACTACATGACATCTTAACCTTTATGAAATTTCTTCAAGACAGCATTTTAAAACACCCAAATCTTTCCTGACCTTTACATTTTAGTAGAGGGGGTTTGTTTTGTTATTTTTTTAAATTGATGTTACTATATTTTTTTTCTTTAGCTGTGGCATTTTTAAGCTGGTTCAAGAGGAACTTTGCTTTGCCCTTCCCATCCTTGCTGAGCCCAATCATTAATCATAAAGGGAAAGCACTCCAGACTCAAGCCTAACTTTATAATGTTTTTATGTTTGTGACATTTTATCTCTCTCAGCCAGTGGGAAGTTCTTATCCTTTTAACTTGTGATCTGTTAGGTTTCAGATTGACTCTAGATTCTGACTTCCTTTGTAGCATCTCATCCTCATTCTCACCTGTTTCACCAGGCTGTGGCTTGGTGATTGTGTATCCGGTGTGCAGATGATTCAGGGACTCGTCCAAGGGGATCAGTGATTGGTGCCCTGGATCATCAGGAAGCTGACTCCTTTTCATATGTGGGGAATCAAGATATCTTGAAGAGAAAGCTAATGGTTCGATTTGATAGTAATACACTGCCTAAATCTAGAATAAATCTGTTGAATACTTCAGCAAAGCTGATAGTGCAAAGCTGACACAAGCGAGGAATCAGTCTTGGCATTTTTACACAAAACTGCGAATATTTGCAAAGGAAAGCTGGAAACTCAAAAGCATTACAGTTCTTTTGTATGGCACTTACTCTTTTTACTGTAAGTAGAAGCTCTGTATCATGCAGCACTATGCTATAAGACCTCTTTTTTTACAAAGGGAAAACTTTCCACATTTGTATCTAGTCATTACCTAATACAATCTCATCAAATCTTTCATGATATCAGGCAATTACAACACTCAAGGCTCAGAGTCTAAATACTCTCTAGTGGTCCTTTTGGATTTGTTTATATAGTATGGTTCTGTTGCAACTGGAGAACACTGACACAGCTTTGTAGGCGCAAAGATGAGTTCTGCTAAGCCTGTGTAAGTCCCTGCTCTTTAGCCCAAAAAAACTGAAGGTCAGTTCAAAGCTGCTTGTTGAGGGAAACTAATCCTGTAAACAGTACATTCACTGGCCATTATTTCCAAATCCAAACTATCTTAGAGTCATGAAATGGAAAGTTTATGGAGAAAACAAATGCTGCATTTATTACTGTGATGCAACATTCATAAAATATATTTCATTGGGGGGGAGTTTACACAGGGGGTAATGAGATTTTTGCTTTATACATTATTTACAACTGCTTAATCCAGGTGCTGTAGGTTATTTTTTTATCCCTCAGTTTCACGGCTACAAAACACTTCAGTATTTCTAATTTATTTCTGCTTACAATACAGATGTTCTCAATTGTGTCTCTAACTACATTTCAACTGTTATGATCGCTTTTATTTGTTTGTGTCACTGTACACTTAGAGGTTGAATGTGCACTACACAATAGTCAGGTTCCAAGAAAGCTGTAAAAAGCCTCTGGTGATTTAGTCACCAACAAATTAAACCATGCCTAACAGTAATATCTTTATCATTAGTGTTTTTAATCTTCAGATGATTTCCTTGCTGTTTATATTGCTCTGTGCATGGGCTCTTATATCTTCACATAAAGGTTTCATCCTTTTAAACAGCATTTTTCAAGATGACCATTTGGAAACAACATTTGGAGGAACATTTGGGTTGCATCCTCTAACTAAATTTCCAAGCTGTTGGTAACGGACTAAAGAAAATGTGGTCTGCACTGAATACTAAAGAGCTGCAAATGTAAGAGCCTTGAAGGTTATGTGTAAATATTGACATTTTTATTTTATTTAGCATACAAAAATGAACTTGCAATATTGCTTATCTGATCATACAGCAGTGACTGCATCTGCATCATCTGAGATGTATTCCTCACACTTCTGACTTTCATAGGTGTTCCAGAGTTTTCCCACTGAGGATGTTATTGATGTCCCTGATTAGGGAACAGATATCTGGGGACTGAGTGTCCATATAGGAACATGTCAACCAAGAGGCAACAAATGGAAGCAGAGAAAAAAAAAATCCTTTCATCTTCAAAGGCCATGTTATATGTGCAGATATGGGTCCCAATAAAACCATTAAGGTTCTTTCCTGAGACGTGTAATGGGACTTTAGGGCACTCAGCATCCAGCAAAACAAGGTCTTTGGTTCATCCTAGAGGAAGCCCAGAATGTTATATGTAACATTACATATAACCCAGCTGTTCTCTGCACTTAGCCATACTGTCCTTTCCCCTTGAGTGTGAGTCTGTTGTCATTTCTTTTTAACCAGAGGTTTCTGTGGATTCATATTTACATGCTTCTTTCTTAAATACTGACAAAGACTCTGATGTGCAGAAAACAAAGCTTGCGGTTCTTCAGGGCTGTTATTTATACTTAATGAATTTATATGTTAAGCACTAAGATGGTCACTGCACAGTTTGTAATTCCAGGGCATGAAACATGAGGGGCCCAGAGCATTCCCCTCAAAATGTAGTCAGAAAGCCATGAAATCTAGGCTGTTCACAGGACTGATCTGGGTAACTGCTTCATGAATGGCACTACAGTCACCAAAAATCCACAGTAATGATTTGAGAACACATTAGTTCTCTCCCTGGACAGCCTAACCTGAACACCAACACTATCGGGAACTTTTCTAAAGTATCTTCTTCCCCCTTTTAATACTCCTAGCTCCTGCATAAAACCCTGACATGCTGTTTGCATCAGCTGGCTGCCTCTTGTGCTCCTCTGGGGGTGTCTTGAAGATTATTATTTTTTTTTTATTTCCACATGTGAGAGAAGGATTTAATAAATTTCAGAATCATAAATTTCATTAAGGGAGTGGGAGGAAGAACAGTAACTTCTTTGTGCTACATGGAGTCTGTGTAATTTACATAAATATTGCCTATCTCTTTAGCAGATAGAGTAATTCAGAAATGACCAGCATGGCTCTTGTTTGGTCATCCTCCTTGTTCTTCTATAAACTTAATTTAATATATTTTTCCTTTTACTTATTTGCTAAAAAGTTTCTGACTCTCCCAGTTGCCTGTTTTTATTGGACACAGTGGCGAGCCTTACCAAGAGGTGCAGTGCTCTGCCTACGGAGCTATTTTGCCCAAATCAGAGAATTTGTCCCTGATCCACTTGTCTTGAAGAAAGCTGGGCATCAAGGTAATCAGGCCAGCATGCATTTGGCAGCTCATGCACGGTATGAAGAACACATGTTATTTGTCCTTTTTAATTCATTTTTCTGTGCCCTGTAATAGAGTAAGTAGCCTCACCCAATATTAGTCAAAGCTTCTGAGAAGGCCCCTTCTGTGCTTCCAGAGTAGTCCCATAGTGACAGTGTAGCACTGTGGAAATAAAAGACAAGAGACATGTGCCAAGGATGAAGCGTGTTCTGGAAGGATGAACCCATGTCCCTCACCCCCAAATATGACCAAAGGCGATCCTATGGTGGCTGGTAGGTACATGTGTCTATCTATCCAGTTCGTGGCTTCTAGCTGGGCTCATGGAAAGGCTGCATTGCAGAACTGACAGGGAGATGTCCCATGCCAGCCAGATGAGTGACAGTGCTAGAGTATTAACCTTGATGGTCATCTATTCCAATGGGCTGAGAAAATTAATTCTTCCTGCTTCTTCATTTGGGGGAAACAGGGAGAAAGTGGACAGTGGACATTTCTGCAAGGACTGAGGAAAGACTAAAAGGAGCAATAAAGACTCAAGCTTTTGGAAGAATCAGCAGCTTTGGACATGAGAGTGGATCAGGACAGAATGCTTTATAGCAGAAAGGTTCCACTTAATGGTGGGACTAAAAAAAAACTGGTGTGATGGGAGGGAGGATCAACAGTTAAGAGGAGAGCTCTGTATTGCAGGGAAAAAAGATGGACAACTTAGAGGAACCTAATGTTACTCAAAACATCAAATGTTGCTGTGAATTTGGAATACGAGAGTAGAATTTATTGTGTTTGCATTGCCCCGTGTGTCTCTGTGCTATCTAAGCGTTTTGTTTGAGGGACTGAGTGTGTATTATCATATTGCAGAAGAGATAACAAGCAAAGATTCTCCACCCAGTAAATATGTCAGAAAGGCCTGGAGCAGAAATGGTGCTACTGCCTACCTATATTTAATAGAAGCTTAAAATGTCACTTGATTTACTGTGACCTCCATTTGGGGCTTGCATTTCAAGAAATACAGTCCAGCTGGAGAAGAGAGCAAAAAGAATATTCAGAAGTCTAAAAAAATAGTGGTTCAGTGAGGAAAGATTGAATGATCTGGGATTGTCTAACCTAAGCAAGGATCTTAAAGAAGATAATGTGGTTTTTCAACTACACGAGAAACACTGCTCCAAAGAAAAGGGTACCAAGGAAATACTTTCATATGTTCCTGAGGAAAGTAAGTACCAACAGGCTTCAATTATGGTAAGAAAGATGTCAGTTAATCATTAGTAAATACTTGGTATTCCCTTAGGAATCTGGTGGCATACAGCAGTAGATCAGGAAGGCACGAGGTCTTTGTCGCTGGACATCCTTATGAATAGGCCAGACAGTATCTGAAAGTAATAACAAAGGCGTAACAGAGCCTTTATTGACCTTGTGTGCCTGGCCAACACAGAGTGGTCAACTGAAACCCATTGAGCACCTAGTGAGTAGAGTCTAGCAAGAAACACAGAGATTTGAGTCACTTTTGCCGCTGGGACTTCAGGATGAGGTAGGAGGCAGTAAATCCCTTGTGCATTTTGACAATGGGAATCTCCCTCAACTTTGGAAGCAGATTTTTGTCAACTCAAAACACTTTTCCCTTGCCAAACCCATATACTACCTTCACCTTATCTAGAGAAAGCTTCAGCCAACTGGCTTTCATCCATGTCTTATCTCTGCCAGACACAAGGAAGCTGTAACATATGGCTTCAATGAAAAGGAGATGTAGAGCTTGGTGTCATCAGGGTATATTGATGACATTGTAGCCTATGCCATTTCATAATATCCTCAAGTGGTTTCATATGGGTTTTGAATAAGAAAAGTAACAGCAGTGAACCCTCTGGTACTTTAAGCTGCAAGTTCTGGGAGAGAAAAATACATTTATCCATGCTTTTGGGATCTTCTTGACATAAACTGCCAGAACACTTCAAAGACTTTCTTCTCTCCTATCAGCCATTTTGCCACAAAAGCAATGTGAAACAGCAACAGGAAGCAGACATCATGTCTGGACTTTGGTCTGACTCAGATGCAGTGGCAAAGCACAGGAAGAATTAGCAATATTAAGTTAAAATAATGTATTACAGTATGTATGTGTATGTATGTGGGTCTGATGAAGTCACCGTACCATGACAGAAATTTCCCACCTTTGCTGTAAAATTGCTAATGTCACCAATCCAGACCTATAATCTGACTATTAAGTGGAAGAATAAACTTATATGTAGTTTAGGAGTTTGAGTCCCAAGAGCCATAAAATTAGAACATTCAGCACAGCTGATCGTCTGCAAAGGTCTCTCAATGAGACCTGCCTTAACAGATCACAGGACGAACAGGTAATTGCTTATTTGGTTTAATCAACCAGTAAAAGTAACAGGTGAAGTGATGTGACTCTTGTGTGGAAAAGGGAAGTTAGATCTCACTGATAAAATGGGGGAAGAAGATATAAAATCTCACATCAATATTAGCAGTTACTCTGTAGGCAGATGTGTCTTTGCCCCCAGGCTTACATCCATCTGGAGTTCCAACCTGCACTGTGCCAAACAAGATTAACTTAAATGCCCAGCCATTTTGTTTGGAGTGTATCGTTGGTACCCATCTTTGCTTGGTATACAGATTTGCTAATAGCAATCTATATAGTATCCAGTCTTAAAAGGTCTTTGCTTCTTATTTAAAAAATATATCAGTGTATTATTCATGTATCACATTCTCTGTCATCAGTAATGACAAAACTGCACTGAAATGACTATAATGCCTGTCACATGCCTCAGCTATAATAATAGAAATAAAACAAATACTCCAGAATCTAGTTAGCTCACCTTCCTCAACCATTTCAACATAACCACAGGGAGGGTGTCCTGGAGGTCCCAGATGCTCCACTGGAAGACTTCAAAATACAGCCCTATTAGTAAGGCCATCTGACCTTTCTCCCTTCCCTGCTGTGGTATTTGGTGAACAAGACATAAACCATTCCAGTGAAATGTTCAGGCCTGAAAAATGGTGCATTTTGCACCAAAAACATGGAGGCTGACAGGTGCCTGAGCAGAGAAGGAGATGGATGAGTGAGGTGTTGAAGCTGGCCCACCACCATCCCACTGTTACAGAGAGAAAGGGAGGTCTACGTACAGGAATTGATGTAGGGTAGATGTGAAGCAAAGCAGTGAAATCTATCTTGTTTTCTCCTAAGAGATGCCAGCTGAGCTGGAGTGATGCTGTGCAGTAGATTGCAATGAAAACATGCAGCTTGTGATAAGCTGACAGGAGCTGGACTGAGCATAAATAGCTTAGAAACACCAGTGAGTACAGGCAAAGCTTTTGCTTTTGTGTTTGAAAAGGACATATTTGCTATGCTTGGCTTTTTAGAATATAACACATTGTGGTAAAGCCAGCAACTGTATTTATAACACCTTACAATTCCCATGTGTCAAATTTTTGTCCTTACATATGCATGTTCTCATTTTTTGAGCTATGGAACCATTATAATTATTGTTAGAACTTTGTGACCGAGGATATTAGACTTTCTCAGCATGACTAACTGTTTTCTCAAGACGTCCTGGCTGCAGTGGTGTAACTGTGCTGACATTTGCACAGACGGGCAGATGGTGCCTGAGACACGTCTGGTTGCAGTGCAGACCTGAAGATCCTAGATGAAGAAGCCGAGCTACTGTGTTTTGGCCTGATTTATAACAAAACTGCTTCTCAGCAAATGTAGCCTGTGTTATCCTTTCTGCTCATGGAAAAAATGGTGAGCCACAGCAAAGCAAGCGCACAGCTAAAACATGTTTTGGCCAAAGGTCATAATGGTTTATATCAGATATCTGTGTGTGTTTGTTCCATACCAACTAAAAACATTTAATGTCCTTGGGTAATACAGAAGAAGAAGGCAAACGTCCACAAGTCTGACTGACTATGGGAGGTTATAAAATACATCACAATTGGTAAATTGTGCTTGAAAACCATGCAGGATGAGAACAAAATGGTGTAACTGGGAAATGGTCTTCTAGAGATGGAATCTGAAATTTGGTTTCTCATTATGTGAAATAGTTTCTTCACTCTCAGGAGAGAGACTTTGCATCAAAGAAGCCAGCGGATGTTGTTGGGTTCACTGGGAAACACAGTCCTTCAGATAGAAGGAGAGGGAGAGTAGGCGTGGCATGCTTTGGCATACTCAGGATGACAAACTGATTCAGTGAAATCTAGTTGTTTCCTAATTCCAGTTCTGAGAATGAATCACATAATTTGTTACAGGTAACTGGCTAATGTCCACTAGCTGCTGAGAAGAATTTTCTGTCCTACTTTATGATTGACAGCTAAGTAATTTGAATGGGTTTGAGCTGAGGGAGTTGTCATAGTCTGGCCTGCTGCACCTTGGTGCCAGGTCTCTTGCCATACTCTTTGCAGCTTTGCTACTAACTTCCTGCTATGGACTTTTGTGTTTAACTTCCACTATTTCACTTGAACCTGTTTTGGAAAAACTCATCATTGTAACACCATTTTAGAAGTGGCTTTTCATGGATACAGCTAATGGAATTTATGCAGTAAAATGCTACTACAGAAGTCCTCTGATAAGCCACACAGACTAGAAAATTGCTGATTTAGGGTATAAGTGGACAGGATGGCAAATGTTATCATGTGTTTGAAACTGGTTTATGCATATACCACTCTTTTTTTTTTAACAGTCCAGAGAATTACAGAAGCCTTCAGCAAATATAGCTCTCTGTTTTAAGCACCAACATCATAACGGGTCTTTATATTCTTGCTCTGCTCTGCACTCATGTAGTCCTGGAAGAGCTCCATGAACTTCAAGAGTCAAGGCAATACTGAAATTACATAGAATTAGAATGGCTTTTCTTTAGCAAAGAGATTAGGTAATGTAGCAAAACCAATGAACCAAGGCCAGCTGTGGCATAAACAGTGATTTTACTTCTCCAGCCAAATTCTTAAATGGTGCCAATGAACCTGCTGTGTTCTAACAAACTCTTTTTTTATCTCCTTTGTGTCAGTAGCATAGACAAAAGGGTTAGAGTAGCAGCAAAAAAAAAAACCCTATTAAACATCTTATATGTGGCACAACTCTTCTAGTTCATCTTTTCTTTGTTACTGCTTTTCCTGCTTCATGCCCATTTCTGCACCTACTGATGTCAGAGCTGAACATGGTCAAAGACTGACTAAACTTACATCAAGATCCATATATAAAAGGGCATTTGAATTACTCATCACTTTGCCTATAGATTTCAGAAGTTTAGCTCTCCGGCTAGGGCAGATGTAAACTTCCTCGAAGTATAAAGGTAGCTCAGGCAGGTGGGTTCAATGAGTTGCGTGTCGCAACTGGGAGCGAAGCACTGAGATAAACAGGCATGTGCTGATTCTTGTGATTAGGCCAGAAAAGCTCTCTCAGTGTTGTCCTGGGCTGTAGAGATATATCTTGTAATCAAGGACTGAATGTTTAAGGCTTCAAACACACATTTCGGTAATGAAACATTTAAGAGGTGAGATTGCTGGGCCTGCAACCAGGCTTTCTTGTTCTGTGACTTTCTGGGATCAGCAAGTATCTGTACGATGCCTAGGAAGCAAATTCTCAGCTGCTGAAGCTCCACCATTGCAGGTTGGTATTGTTCAGGACTGTGGAGGAGTCACGGCTCATTCCCATTCTGGAAGCAATGACTAGGAACTGCCCTAAGCCTCACATTGTCACGTGTCACTGCACTGGTGTGTGCCAAGAGGTGAAGTAAGCAACATAGAGGGCATCTGGAAAGAGAGAAGACAGGAGAAAATCAATTTGGCAGATGCTGGAGAATATCAGGCTTCCAGCAGTTTATTTTGAATGTACTTGTTTGCTAAATAACCATGCTTTACTGCACTGGAGTATCTTCAGCTTCAGTAATATTTTGCTGTTATTATTAAAGACCAAAGTGGACAGCAGTTATAGGAGCATGGTGGTGCTCCTGACTAAGATTCACTGTTCATTAACCTTTCAGACACTGTGTGATTTTAGAAGGGCTGTTTTTTTCTAATTTTTCCTAATTCTTCTAGCTCTCAAACACGCCTGTTTTAATAGCAAGAAGTTAAACTGCAGAAAGGTCATGTTATCTGGTTTGCGCATAGGCTGCCTCCATCACACTTGTGTGTAATCAAAGAAAATATAATTACAGCTCTGCAAATTTGAGGCCAAATCCTGCAGTTTAGTCTGCTCATCCTCTGCTCACATAAATGGGTGAGACCTTGGGTTTTGCTTGGCTAACAAGTACCATGCTGTATTAACAGAGAAGGAATCTATTCTAGGATTTAGAGCAGCTGGCTTATTAAATCCAGTAGACCAACTGAAACATTGCTATTGGGCAGCAATGATTCTTCAGAAATGACTGGAGCTGTACTAGTCTTACATTTTGGGACTGAGATCAGAACCAGACCCAGTCTGCTGAAAAATGAAGCAATTCTGTCATTTGCTGGTAATGAGGAATCACTTACCCAAACCACAAATCTATGTCCAGGCTGACGTTGTATACTATAAATATGTTGCATGGACTCCATGGGGTGCTCTTCTAAATAAGCTCCACAGTGTTTACTAATAAGTCTCTTTTTTCTTCTTCATGCAGCTTGTCCTCTAAGGGTGATAGATGTTTCTGCACTAGCATTTTGATCCAATCCTATTAAAACCATTTTAAGTTCTAGGAAGACTTTTGATCTTTTTTTGTCTTCCAAAACGATTATAAATATTCACAAATTCAGGGTCATGCTGTCTGTAACCACATACCTTTAAATCCGAATATTTGAGGTGGGATTTATGGGAGGGAGTCGTTTACAGCAGGGTTTCCCAAAACAGGGTATGAAGTGCTGGGAGGGAGAGGTGAAAAAGCAAATGATTAATTCTGCTTCTAACGTTATTACAATTTTGTATGTGGGAGGGGAGAGGATGAATAGAAGACTTCACCAGGGAGAGGGGCACAGGGCAGAGTCATTTGCAAAGTTCTGGTTTACAGAACTTTAAAAAGTAAATGCACTTATTCCTAGGCTGTAGATTAAGGTGTATTGTTCAGCATCAGCTGGCTCCTAGTTATCCCTGACTTCATGATGTTTATAGCATTCTCCACTCTGGTAGTGCTGCCTCAGAAACTCCTCTGCCCTATGTGAAAATGCTCTGCACTTCTTGCTTACCAAGGGACTTAAGTTAATATAAGAGCATTCAAGGTTCTAATGTTAAATGCCAAAGGACCAATACCTGAAAGGTCTAAGACTTAAAGCATCAGACTACACAGTTTCCTATTTACTACAGATGGTATATTTAGTAACCAATCATCCAACCTAATAATATAAAATACTATTTGACAAAAAGGTCAAGTGTTTAATATTAGGGCTAGGAGAGTCATAAAAATCTATGAGGGGAATGCTCTGTGGAACAGCCAGCCAGCTGCAGCTCCCGGCTCTGTCACTGTATCTCTCAGTTCCTTCTTTCGTTCTATAAAAATGTCACAGTCTCTTAAGCTCAAATGATTCTATACATTTCCTGCTTCTGGAGGATGTAACTCTACAGTAGGCTCAGTTCCCGGCTGCCAGGCCAAACAACTCTGTCTCTGCAAGTTTCCTCTCTTTAAGTCCTCTAGAGCTCTTCAAAAAGTGTCATAGTTTATGGTGTAAACAAAAGTTCCCTGGATATTGTGGAGGACTCTGTATGTTATGGAAATCCCATTAGAATGCAATGAAAGAGACTTTTTAAATTAAATAATTGCTTTATAAAAACTAGCAGACTTCATGTTCCAGGTTTGTCAGCCAAATGGACCTCAGCCAGAGGAGTGAGAGGGAGTGAACCAAACTGAGAGCTGGTGTAAAAGGGCCCAACTTTCACATTCTTTTTGAACTTGACAAACACATGCAGGGACTAGAAGGAGCCACCGTTGCTGCTGATCTGTAGAGCAACCTGGGCATCAGCCATGTTTTAGAACCTCATTTTCACTGTAAAACACGAGAACAAAACACAGAAACTGCAACTGAGACTAAATGCTGTACTCAGATCCAGACCAGAGGACACATGTACAAGATTTTATTGTTAATACTGTCCTGCCTTAGCTCCCATCTCTCCGATACTTTTCCCACACTCTGTTATTCATGACTCCCTTCATGACTGTTGGAAGTTCGGATTTTTTATCATCTTCTCTTTGCCTGCATGGACCTCAGTTATTTTACTTCTGCCCATGGGATCCCACTTCAGTTGCAGCTGTTTGAATTAACATGTTTCCTTGCCACATCTCCTGGCTGAGGAAAGTGCAAGAAGTGCTGTCATGGCCAGCAGAACAAACAGGTGATCCATCCTCAACTCATTTCTGTGGCATTTTTTGTAAACTCGTGTTGTTTAATAGCAGGTGGGGGATTTTGGGTTGTTGTTTTTTTTTTTTTTTTATCAGCAACTATATACTACAGGGAAGGGGGTATTTGGAAATAAAAATGGGACACACCTTTTAATTCTCATGAAAGCATTTTCATGGGAAGCCTTCTTACAACAACAGAGTGAGAACAAGTTAAATATTTTGTTTCAAAGGGATTATCCCTACCCAGCAGGGAACAGCTGGCATAAAACACTGATCCACCTCCCACTGCAAACAAGAGCCAAACTCCCGTTGATTTCATTGGTACAGAATCAAGTTCTTATTAAAGTCCATGGTCAGCTTTGCACAACTTCTGTCCCTGTCTGCTTCTCTTACATATAGGCCTGACCCTCTCTGGCCATAGAGAACCCAAGCTGAGTTGTGGCTGTAGAGAAACTGAAAGCATTTTAAGACGTAAATGAGTAAATTAGTATAACAGCTTTTTCCAAATATGTTAAGTTGTGGAGTACATCACAAGTAGCCCCACTGACTTTAGGCTAGCCCATCTGTCTAGATAGCCAAATGACAAGCAGCAAGTTGTATCCAGTATCTTGACTCACTAAAATGAGCCGATTCCTTTTTCTTTTTCTGGGTTAACATGGCTCCTCTCTAGGTTGTGTTTCATTCCTGTGTTCAGCCACTTGAAAAGGAGCATTTCAAGTTTTGTGTACAGTTATACTGCAGTATAGTTAATAAAAGAGGACCAGTTTCTGAAATGTGCTGAAAGACATCACTCCCAGATCTAAGAGCAGCCACAGACTTCTTATTTCCTCTCCATAGCATTCACATCAAGGCACAGAGGTATGTAGAACTGTTTAGAGAACATACATTAATTACACAAAGAACTAGATGTTCTTTAGGATCCTAATCTCTGATATTGATAGGCTTCCTGTCACCCACATCCAGTCCTTTCATGGTCATACTGTTTGAATGTGTTTCTGCTAAGTGGCAGAGCAGGCTGAAACTATTAGTGCCTAGGAATTGGGAATGAAAGTAATAACAAGTGATTGGGTTGTTAAGAGCCTCATTGTATGTGACAGTGAAAAAACTGGGCCTGTACTGTCATATGTCATCTAAAAGTTAGCACTATGAACAAGATGTTTTCATATCCTTTCTAATACTTTGAGGTAGACCAAAATTTATCATAGCTACATAGCTTCATTTTACTCAGTTAATAATGAATGATCAGTGAAACGTTTTGGAATAAGAAAGCTAGATGATTCATGTAACCTCTGCTGTGAAAGGTTTTCAAAGTTTAAAACATACAAAGAGAAAGTAAAGGTAGCTGTATCTTAAAAGCCAAAAAAATATGTAGGAGAGATGAGAAGTTTTAATTGAATAACACAGTTTGTGAGATCATCATATAGGTTTGTTTTTTTGATAATCAGATTGAGTTTCATTCGTATGCAACAGTTGCTTGAGTTCTCAAACAATGAAACTGCCTTTGTGGACCTTTCTTTGACTTCATGACCATCATGACTTTCAGTGATGAAAGTCATGCTTTGATGATAATGGTGTGATTGTGCGAGTGCTGTATAAACTGCAGTTTTTAACTGCTGGGGAAGGTGCTGTGTAAAAAGCTGTGTTTCTTCATCTTCTTTATTAGAACTGATCCAAGATATAAAGAGTCCAAAGTCTTGCTCAACTGTTTATGGATAACAAGGTATCTGAAAATTTTGCCATAGCATTCCTGTTATGCACACACCTCTGATAAGTCTGCACTAAGAATAAAGGGCCACATTCTCTTCTGGAATAAAAATCACAATTTTTTTGGTGTCTGTTGAGCTTCCGCTCAACCTTTTGCAGCAGAGACCTTGGTTACCAGTACAGAGTTCATGTAAAGAGACAGGTCTTTACCCCTCCAAATTCTACTGTCAATGTTTGGAGACTTCTTTTATCTTTGTTCCAGTGCACAGGAAGAAGTGTAACATGATGCATGCATGACTTCATCATAAAACTTCAACTTTTGGAGCCTGTGGGTGGGGAATTAAGTGTCCCATTTAGGTAGTCTGTAATAATAATTGTCATTCCCCTTGCATCATATTCACAAGTGTGTAAGGATCCTGTTTCTGACAGACTGGACATGCTGGACCGCAGTTCTGGACTAGTATTTTAGTTCCTGTGCTTTTGTATTGTTAGAGCTCCTTCTTTTGAATTTTATGGCTGGGTAAAAATTTGAAGTATTCTAGGTTGTACTAATTATGAGGAGAAAGTGTTGTGAGAGCCACAAACTGCTTTTATGTAACTCTATGTATCTACAAAAAAAGGACAAAGATCTGTTTTTCTGACCACAGGACAAGTCAAACAGCTATAAAAATAAAATAAGTTTATCCAATTGCCCATGGGACCTCTTTCAGCCAGAGCCCACTCCTTATGCTCACCCTTGGCCTCTCATACAGATGCACTGTCTGCATGTCCTGCCACCTCTCATCATTTCTGCAGTGCCTCTGTGGCTTTTCTTCCCACCCAGTCTGGTGGTCTCTCAGTGCAATATTCAGGAACTGTGCTTCTCTCATAGTTCACGTCTCTGATCAGACTGGCCTTGTCTTTGCTGTGTGCAGTGACACGTGCCTGCACTTTGCTTGAAGACCGAATATCTTCATCAAGGAGTTGAGTTGCTCCTTCCCAGCTAACTCAGCTGAAGGGCAATGACTACAACCAGCTCTGCCAACATTTTATCCATACACTTCTATGTCTGGTTTATATCAAAATTATTCCCATAATTCCTGCCATCATAAAAAAGCAAGCCTGAAAAGAAGAGGAATAAACAGGGAGTGTTTTAAAATTGTATACCAGGAATAATTAAATTCTTAGTAAGAGACTTCTGTCATTTCTCTATTTTCACTCACCATGAGGAGGACAGCATGTTCTCATCTCTGTAGAGTCACATAAATTACTTGATTAAAGTGCATGTTGCAGAGCTTAATCTGGGCATTTGGAACCTCCTTGCTGTTTTCTCAAGGTATTTGTATGATAGATGAGGAAAAAAAAAGTCCTGTGCTTAGTTCATCTTGTTATATTGTAGATATATTTTCCAGACATTTGCAAATAGAGTAAAGAACAAGAGTTCTTCAGCTATTTAAAGTCTTTGAAAGAAGAAAGGCAGTTTAGATTACCAGCAGCCTACAATGTGCGTGGCACAAAAATGTCAGTTTTAATGGCAAAGTTCAGGATAAAACTGTGTCAGCTAATTTAATCATTTACCATGAAATACCAGTTATCTTAATCTTACATGCAGTCCTTAAGTCTGCTGCATATTTTTGTGTAATTGAATCCTGTCCCTAAAAGGGACGAAGCAGGGAATTTGCTTTTTAGTGAAAAATTAGGCTCTAAATATTCGTGTTTATAAATTGTATTTGTGGCATTGTCAGATATTTTAATAGTGAGCAGCTAATATTTCTGATGAGTCTATTTTTTCTCAGTTTCCTATTTGTCTTCCATGCTACAGAAATCATATTAGTATTCAGTTTCTATGGAACTTAACCAAATTCTCTGGAAAAACTGCAGCTATTGTTCCCAGAACTTAAGGCAAATAAATTAATATCTAGCCCAGATGACACATTTCATTCACGTGGTTTGCTTTCCATCTAGATACCTGATGTATTACTTCATCAGCAAATTCAACAAGGCCAAGATGTCTTCATTTGCCTTCAGAACAAGAGCTGTAAGAGCAGTGTGGTGGAAGTATTGGTCTTCTGTGGCCAGCCGGCGAGAACCCATCAACAGCTGTGATGAGCAGAGCAGACATGGGAGACAGGAGGCAGCTGAAGCCAAAGAGGACCCACGCCTGGAGCTGTGTCTGTGTGATTGGAGCAGAGAGAGGCCGGGACCCAAGGAAATCCCAGCAGCAAGGGAAAAAAACAGATTGACTCTCAGTGACTCATTTAGCTCCTGGATTGGACAGATCTCTCCCCTGCTGGCAATTTGGCTGAGCATCAATGGACAGATACCAGGATGAATAGCTTAAAATAATTAGGGGTTGGGAATTTGCAAAACTGCTAGCCATCCAATTCTTTACTGTGCAATGCGAGGCAGAAAAAAGAAATTACATTTAGGTTATTAAATATTAAGTCAGTGGATTTACTTCCATTTGGTGCAGAACAGGAAACTGGCTAAAATTCAACATTTATATCATTGTGTTGATGGTCTGTTTATCACTGAGCAAGTAAGTGCCTTTTGGCAGGTCAAGCTCTTTGACACATGGGGCAAATGTGTGCTTAATTTCTCCCAAACAGAAGAATTAATATAATAATAATTAACACAGATGAGAACAGAATTAAAATCAAGTACAGTCAGGAGTTCAGTTTAATGCCAGGTGTCTCACATTCTAGATGTTCTGGGGCCAGATTTTTCCTGTTGAAGGTAGCAAGGATTTTGCCTTTGGCACTTACGAGAACTGAAGTGCGCCTCAGATACAGAGAGACAGGATTCCTTGTACTTTCTATTTAATGCACAAAACCAGAAGCAACAGGCTCATTCAGTATCAGTAAAGGTCAGTTAAAATTATAGAGACATCCTTTGGAGCAAATCCTCTGCCTTGTATTTGCATATTTATGAATTAGAGATTATGACAGGCTATTTCATTTATTAGAGCAGCACTGCTATAGTTAATAGTCTGTCAGTATTTCCATTATAAACCCCGTTTTTCAGTGTTTAATATCTCAGCCATTTAAAATCACATCAGAAAGCAAGTTGGTCTTATGTTGCTGGCCAGGTGCAATTTTTTGTTACTGATTAATTTCAATAATGAAATACTGCTCATCATATATGCAGATGAGCCACAGCATTTCTCTTGGAGGGACATAGGAAGGTGTGTATATTCATTGTGGCTTTGTTCTTCTTTAGGAAAGAAGGGAAAAGAGGGATTTGACCAATCATGTCAACTGCAGCCTTATGTTTGAAGAACAGTTTTTCAAGCAACTGCTTTCAGAGGAAACACTGGTTCTCAATGGGAAATCGGGTTGCTGTTTGCTTGCCAGTGGTGACCAAAGGTAAACAGGTGAGGATGGTTACCCTGTCCCTCTGAAATTTCTTGTCTACCAGTCATGGGTGAAGCACCCCAGGCAAGAAAGGAGTGAACATGAAAGAAGAGCCTTTAGAAGGAACAGGAGCCCCAATTACAAATTCAGAAAGCTGGCCTCTTTTTAAGAGTCTGCCAGCTGCAAAGAAGTGCAGTACTGTCCTGACTTTATTGCTGATATTTGGGGTAGAGGGGTTGCTGAGGCCTTAGGGGCAGTTGTGAAGCTACTTGCACGTGTCCCTAAACTGAGCAGTGTCATTTATTTTAGCAGTCTCACATCATTCTCCTTCCAAACAGCCCCACTTTGCTTTCATAGTCATGTTAGTTCACTGAAAAATAGCTGCCTAGCAAGGGCAAATGTTCAGACTAAAATACCATTTTTTAACTTGCTAGGGCAGCAGAAAGTTACTCTTCAGAGTAGCTGAAAGAAGCTGGTCTTGCACTATAACCTCTTGCCCTATGAAAAGAGAAACAGTCCAAACAGAAACTCCTGGGGAGTGGTTTGTTTTCAAGGTCTTGAAAAATCATTTGCTGCCTCAGTAACTGACAAGTTAGAAATCAAACACGTGAAGAGAAAAAAAATGAAGCTTTGTTGCTCTTTTCCCTCACAAACACATAGTTGGAGGTGGGAACATAGTCCATATTTTCCATCTTTCCCATCATGAAGGTCTATGTGCACAACTGAGGGTTCCAGGGAAACTAGCAACAGCAGGACAGAAACACTCTGAAACATCATATACAATCCACTTGGTGCATAGCAGCTAATCAAACTATGCCCTAGGCAAGACCCAGGGCTTGGCCTCTGTGCCACCTTCTGTAAATTTTGAATGAATTAAGATTAACAGCAAGTTTAGAAGTTACATAAGACAAAAACTTTTTTAAGCACATGTAAGACAAGATTGCAACAAAAAGTCTCTGATCTTAAATCCCCCCAAATCCAAATGGTGAGCCAGACTTTGCATCTGGTCTCTCATCAACATCATGAGAACCAAGAGACCAGATCAAGACACTCCACTCAGGCTTATGGAAAATCCGTTCCAAATCCAAGTGGCGAGGGCTAATCAGTAGCACTTTCTTAAAACAACAGTATTTGGGATATTTTGTAAGTAATTGCTGACTAAAAGTCCATTTTCCAGACTCCTTCCAGAGTTGCCATTGTAAAGAACACTATTCCTTCCCTAGGCACATCACAGTGCTTTTTCAGCCAAAATTTATCTCTGGTCATGATAAGTGATTGTAACTCAGAAGGAGGCAGACTACAGAAATTCTAACTATTTTGAATACAAAATTACTTCAACAGTTCTATAAAACAGGTATAACCCAAAGCAAGAGTGGGGGAGGCAGGGTCTGCCAAACATGTAGAAAATGTCATATGTTTTAAAATGAAGTATGAAGGATTACATGCTGTCTGCTGGAAGCTCTGTCCAGGCTCAGTAAGCTATCTATACAGCATTGTTTACTACATATATTTGTTATGCTTTGTCTTTAATTTGCAGTGACATAAAATCTTGCATAACTGACTTGAGTGCATCTTTGAATGTTAAAAATACTAATCATTATGTAATTAGTCAACAGGATGTGTGTAATTGTGCAATACCAGCATTCCTGGGTGTGGTTAAGTACATAGGTAGAATGCCAACACTCATCTAGATGTAGTATTATAAAATTACACAACAACATACACCCTGGGTGGATACTCTAATTATATTTTACATTTAAACAATAGCTACATTAGCAAAATAGAACTTATTATTTTTAAAAATATCTTCCCACAGGCATGGATCATAGTAGATGATGGTAATAATATTGCCCAAATAGAGTATCTTCCATCTCCCAAGGGACTCAGGCTTCTTCATAAACATACAAATAGGAGACAGAAACCAGGCATAAAGAGCCTTTCATTCACTCATGGCATAAAACCACCCCAAAACAGACATGTGACAGTTGCTGAGTCACGCACCGGAATAATTGAAGGCAGAGAATGAACAGGAAGAACTTTCTATCTCATGAAGAATCACATGAGATTAACTAGAAATGTGACTAGAACTGTTATATTTTTATGACTTAACAGACATCAGGACAATCCTTAAACCATGGTGGAAACAGAACCACACAGTGAGCCAGATTCTCCTTTGAACTTACCCAGGAAGATCTAGGTTACAGCCATCAAATGTCTTGAGCATTTGAGTTAATTCTGATGTCTGCTAAGATTTACTGCCAATGTGGTGCAAAAGTCTGCTGCACTCCCAGCCAAAACTTCCCTGCCTGGTTATCCCTCATTCTTCCTGTGGTACATCTGCAGTGACTGACAGGTATGCACGTCACTGGGGCCAGCACTACAGAGATGGTAACTTCTGCAGTACAAACAGAAAACATGGCACACCAGTATTTACTCTCTTTTGATATGGTTTCAAGGTGAGAAATCCAGGAGACGAACAGAAAGGTGAAAATTTCAACACCGAAAAAAACCAAACCAAAAAACCCCAAGCTGTGACTCATCATTAATGTAAAATGTCAGAGCCTGAAGCTGTCTTTTTTTCCATATGCCTGGGTGCAGAAGGGTGAGGTGCCCTCTTAGTATGATTTTATCTTTTACTTTTGAGTCTGAAGATCTTGGATGTGGTTTGGCAAGTTCATAAAAATATTGTGATGAAGTTGAGCTGCCATCTGGAAATGTTACCTACAGAGATGTAAGAAAGCTTGAGGAGAAGACTGCAGATGCTGGAAGAAGAATCAGCAGTGCACATGAATGAGGTTAAAAATTGCAGACAGTTAGCTGCTAGATGACTCCTACTAAATAAATCATCAAAGACTTGACTACTGCTTCCAGGTTTCTACAGCGATATTAGCTCACTGGAATGGTCAAAAAGATGTTAATTTGGCCAAGGTTTTAGAAATGTGCTATTCTTGCTTGAATTAACAAATCAACCAACAAGGCCAATCTATACTGTCTTGCCAAGGCTATAAAGCTTCTAGGGAAGCTATCATATTTAATGCTCAGGATCAAGGGCTCCATGATATGGAAAATAAGCCTCTTTATGTTAAATGAAAGCTACACAGGAAGGAAAACCTGAGCTTGTCATGGAATTTCACATCTCGTTTCAGCATTCAATAAAGTACTTTGGATGTCCAATTTAATAGAGAAGCGCAATTTCTTTTTTCTGTATGCCTCCACAGATCAGGCCTAGCTCTGTTCTCATTTAGAGTTTAATCCAAGACTCAAAGTAAAAAGAAAACATTCCAATTGCTTCCAACAGCCATCCAGTCAGTCTTGTGCCGTGGTTTTACTTAAATGTAAATTCAGTGCTAAGCTCCTCCCAACAAAAAGAGAAGTAAGTGATAAGAGACAGGAGTCTGCACACTTCATTTTCCACCCTCCTGTTACTTGCTGCTGATAGAACCTATCCTTTGGCTTGGCAAAAACTTCTTAATTTGTCTGGTCTTTCTGCAGGGCTGACTGGTATAAAAAAAAATGCTCACCTCGACCTTCTTTATTGCTACTTCGAGGCAGCTCACTACAGTTGTACTCTTCTACTGCTGGAGATTTACTTGTGTCCCTGGTGTGTTGTGATAAGCCTCTAAATGTCACTGCTGTGAAGGTTTTGTTCTTCCCAAAGACTCTCCTGAGGTTCAGTGAAGGCAAGTAGGGTTTGCTTGGGTTAAAAGGTAAATTGTATATGTCACTATAATAAAGGGAAATATGCAAAGTGTTGGTTGAATTTAAAAAGATTTTGGAATGTTTTACTTGTCACAAAGCTAGTTTGTATTATGTGGACTTCTGACTTTGCTTATAGCAGGAGGACCTCACCCCGTGGTGAGTGCCAGGTCAAGGCCTAGTTATCACATACATGCAATTTAAACCATCCTCAGAATTAGTCTTAAGTCTTACTATCACTTAGTAGTATAAAATAAGAAACATGATCTGAAAAACACTGGAGAGAAATTCTGAAGTTTTGCACATCAAAAAGACTAATTAGAAACTCTTTTCTTTTATAACAAATAAGCCAAGCATATTGACATTAATTATAGGAAATACTCAAGGTTTGGAATAATCTATTGAAGAGCACAGATGTATACCAAATCCTATGTAAATGAGTGTGTGCAACTGTTCTTCAGGTAGTACATTTATTTATAAAAATAAGTTGTGTGTTCAGGTTTCTTTTTAAGGGGTAGAACATCATAAAAGGTTTCTCTCTCTTCCTTGCTCTTACTCAACATAGTGAGATAGTTATTTCTGTAGTTATATCTGTTCATCACAGCCTAACATGTATTCCAGGGGTTTGGAGCAGATTCTTCCTGTACCTGAAGTAGTAGTAGTTAGTTTGCTTTTGTACTAGTAATTCTGTAGTTGTTCTGTCAGCTTTACTGGAACTGGATCACCGTAACTAGCAGCAGAATTTGTTTTCCTCTGGTGTTAAATTCCTTTGGTTTCAAAAAAGCTAAAGAAATTCATATCTGCTTTTGTATTTTTCAGTCTGTGTCCCAGAGCTGACTAGTAGCATTGGTTTTTTAAAAGAATACTGCAACTACAATTTGCTGCATTGCCCATTAGTTTTGCCAGTAGCGACTCTTAACAACCCTGGGAAGAAAACTTCACGTATCCCTTTTTTTACCCTGTCTGGCTGCAAAGAAATCCTCTTAACTTTTGATAGCTTTACTTCATGGGGTAAAGGTTCTTCTCTGTCAGGGCCATGACAGGTGGGCTCAGCAGGCTGAATCACTCCACCCCAAATGCTCCTTCCATCTTACTCGCTGCCTCTATAGAGATGAAAGATCCTGTGCTTTCCAGGTCAAATTTCATTAATGAATCTCCCAAATACTTGTCTAAGCGTACTCCTTAAATTAGATGAGATGTCTACTTGCACTGTGGCTGTTGTAGATTATCACCCAGCTGGGGCTGGTAAGCTTCCTGAAGCCTGCTCCACAATCTCCAAACCATCCTACAAATGCCAGGGCTTAGCACTTTTGCTCTTAGAAACACCCATCTGCAAGGGCATATGCTGGTAGTGAATTGTTGCTCTCTCCCATCTCTAGTAGAGAATATTGATGTTGCCATTGCTGGTTCAACTCCTTTAATTCTCCCAATTTTGCTAACAATCATCTTAACATTTCACAGGTGCATCCAGAGCTACTGTGTCAGCACAAGTTCCAAAAAGCTTATGGTAAAGTGTCTGCTTTCCCCTCTTAGATTCAAGCTGATTAAAGGACTTAAGGAAAAGTGCTGTGGGCAATGAAGAACAATGAAGATCATTTAGATGAGCTGCAGGTATCATTTCAGATCGCTAAAAAGTAGGAAAAAATATTTGTACTCTAACATTAAAACACCAATCTCTATATAGTCTCAAGAATTGTCAACAACTGGCCTCCAGTCTAGCCTGAAGATTTTGGTAATCTCACCACATGCTGCCCAAGTCTGAACAAGATTGCCTAGGCCACAGATTACCAGCAGGGTACATAACACTGGCCAAACTTCAGTCTTTGGCCTGTCCTTCCACTACTCGTAATTATCAGACAAAAAAATATTGAAATAGTTGGATTTTTTCCGCCTTGTGTTCTTGGTCTTAGGTTTTTATGTTTACCGGATTTTTAGTGAGTCTAAAAAGGAGACAGCTTCTGTCCTAATTGCACTGTCATAAGGAAAAGCAGCAATTTTTACTGACTCTGGTCACCCAAGGGCATCCTTTTACAAAGAGACACCTCTGACACATGGATCCATGTTGACTGACATGATAGATGCAGCACTTGTAAAAGAAACCAGCTTGGAGTCACATATCTTTTAGTGGCAACTAAATGCAGAAAAGAGTTGCAAGAATGGGAGCAACAGGAGACTGTCAGTTGGTTGTGAAGTCAGAGTGAAAGCTTTTATATATAATTTCAGCTGTTTGAGAGGCAGATGGTTCTGTTAGTAACTATTCCTCACATATAGATCAGACTTCTAAAGACCTTCTTACGCCTGCTTTGGATAAAAGCATATAAAAAACCTGAACCCATAAGCTTTCGCCTTCAGTGTGCAGTCAGTAGATTAGAAGGAAAAGGAGCTGTTACACCTGTGAAATTAAATTTGACTCAAAGTTAGTTTAGGATGATAATGAAGGTGAAAGTTCAAAATATAGTGTGATATATGTACAAGGTGTATTAACCTGCTGTCTAACTTTTTTGTTCTTGCTTGAAATCTAAAATTTGGTTTCAAATAAAAATCTCTTCCTACCAGTTCATATAATACAAGTAAGTTATTGAGTTCTGACTGAGGCGGTGTTGCTCAGAGAAGGCAGGCCCAGTCCTGGCCTTGTGGCATGGGGTCAGGAGCATTTTGCAGGATGTGACAGTTTCCAGACCACAGGCACTTCTGACCTCAGGGAAAGGTGAAGGAGATGGGCACCTACCCTAAGGAGAGATTACAGGCAGCAAAAAAGCCAAGTCACAAATGAAAACTTTGTATTCCTTTCTGGCACTTACTGGTCTTCTGAAATTTTCAAAATTTGGGATGAGTGGCAAATTTTTCAGCGAATCCAAGGGAACTAGAATAGAGATGGTCAGCTTTGCAAGAGAAACCAAGGCACCAGGTAAGATGACAGTGACGTGGGAGAAGAGATGGAAGGGCAAGGGGAGGGAGGAAGGCAGGCTGGCTCAGAGGTGATGTGACTGGCAGCAGGGCGTGCACGGAAGGGAGAGACTGCTGCTGGTTAGGATATATCTGGAAGCCATAAAATTGGTGCTGAGGGGTGAGATGCTGGAATCATCTGTCTGAAAAGGATAGGGCAGAGAAGGAGAGCAGTAAAACTTTGGGGTTGGCACTGTGGGTGGCAGAGGGAAGAACAGGGCTCCTTCTGCACCCACCCTGCCCCCAGGTGAGGTGACCTGGCCACAGCTCCAAGAACGAGGGGGGTTCGTTGTCTCTGAGTTCATGACATTATTTAAAAAAAAAAAAAAAAAGTGAGAGAAGCCTAAATCTCTTACTGTTTGACTGGGGAAACAAGAGCTTAACAATGAAGGGAAAGTCTTTCCACCTTCCCCCAAAAGCAGCTAATCTTCAGTCAAAGGCTTTAACTGGGGCTTTTCTGGAGGCCACCTCTGCCCCGTGGGTGTCATCCCTGTCTCTGCTTGAGCCTGGCAGAGCAGTGAGAGTGCCAAGCACCTCTGAGCCACGAGGGGGATACTGGGGAGGGAGGGAGGTTTGTGCCAGTTAATTAGCAGCATTTTGGTGGTTTCTGCAGCCCACAGTAACCTTCACAAGACCTACAGTGAAGGAGGGGTATTTGGGGATCTGTGTTTGAGGCTGGAAGTCGATTTATTTGAGCTCTTCTTTCTTTGAGCATCGAGTTCATTGTTCTTCCAGCTCCCTTTAGAGACCATGCCATCAGCTGTCCAGGCTGGGCAGCCCAGAGTCAAAAGGAAAGGAGCCTTTTGCCCATCACTGTCGCATAAATCAGGGCCCAAATCTGTAAAATGTGAGAAAATGAGAGATTCGATTATCCATATGGATCACTCTGGATTTATTCCAGATTGCTTCATTAATAGCAATCAAAGACATCACTTTAATGGATTTTTTATCCTCAAAATTATGATCATGGGGAATTTGTTCTGGCTATTGGTTTTGAAAAGGCTTTTGATTCTCTTCAATAGCCTTAACTTATTTCAGATTTAGGTAACAGTAGGATTTGGTCTTAAATATGTTAGATAGGTCAATCTCCTTTATTCAAATCCACTGTTATGTTAAAACTAATGACCACAGTTTGAAGATGATTTATATACTGAGGCTTAGACATGAGAGTCTTTTTTCTCTGATACTTTTGCTGTTACAGAGGGGCCTTTGTTTTGGGAGAAGTCACTATTTTTAAGGGAAAAGTCGGTGGTGTTTTCCATTTTGCCCTTAGTTGGAGGATATGTTATTTTTTTAATGAAGATTTTCTGTAATGAAGATTATGCAGGAAGTCACTGAACGATGTTCATGTTTCTTCTTTGTTAATTGGGGTAAAACTCTTAAAGCCATTAGGTGATTTAAATGTAGCTCTATTTGAGCAATATCCTTTATTGGATCCCCCATTATCCTTTAAACATCTTGGTGTGCAAGGGGATAAAATTAGAATGAATTTGTTTGCTTTAAATTGCCAGCCTCTGCTTGATAAAACTATTAGCTATTTAGCTAATTGGGCTGCTCTTCCATTATCATTAATTGGCAGAATTGATACAATTAAAATGGGGGGTTTATCTAAAGTGTATGTGTTTTTTTCCTAGGTATTCCTATCAAGTTTCCTAACATGTTCAGGGAGTCTTACATTGTGCAATTAGTTTTGTTTTCAGGGTTAGAGGTAAATTTAAGATTAATTTTGAAACTCTGAAGCTTCTTACAGAGTCAGCTGGACTGACTCCAGCTAATTTTGGTGTTGGTTTTGTCTGCCTTGGTGCAACATGTTTTGCGATTTAGACAATGCCCAGCATTATGGGGCTGCGGAGAGCGTGGGGCGGTGCAGCCACGGGCTGAGCACACCCGCTTTGCAGAAGGTCAGGGCCAGGCTTGTCCCAGGGCTGTGCCCAGCAAGGTGCTAAACACCCATTATTCCCCGGCCCACCAATTATTTTAACACAGCCAGAACTTTTAAGCACACAAGCCCAGTGACGCCAATTAGCTTACTCATACTAGTAAAGTTAAACAGAGAGTGCACTTGGTTGGGGCCACGGTAATCATCACCTTGTCAGTTTGAGACTCCCACAGAATCCATTGCAAAACAGCACCACCACACCTTGGCTGTGCTCTCAGCTGGTGCTGCCCTCTCTATGAGCAGGGCAGGACACTCTGTTTGGAGGAGTCGCTCTGCCAATCTTGTCGTGTGTCCAAAGCATCAAGGAGCTGCACCCTCTGCTCCTGCCATCCCTGGTGGACATGCCATCTCTTTTAGGCTGCTGGTACAAATCGTGCTTCTCCCTTCTAACGCTATGATTCATGTCAGCCATTAGCCTCAAATAAATGAACGGGCTGAAAGAAAATTAAAACCAAATCACGCCTCTATCAAAGGGAGGTCTTGTTGACAAGCAGGGCCTCTATTGCCAGAATTAGTCATCTGGGTCTGCCTTTTGCACCAGAGGCTAAGAAAACCAGAGGATGATTAATTGGGCAGGACCAGGACGACGTCGCCCCTCCCATACAGCTGGCCAGTGTGGGCAGTTTCTAAATCACACCATGAGGGCAGAGGCTACGTCACTGAACACCACCACTACCTCTGCTTCACCTTCAGCACGATTTTATGTAGTGCTGCGGTACCACATTTGTTCTTCACCACCCAAACATGCCTTTATCCTGTGACTTTCTTTGCCTTATCTTGCAAGCCATATAGAGCTGGGTCTATTGACATTTAAAGCTGCTTAAAATAATTTCTATCTAGAATATAAAATAGTTTTATGCAAAATAAATTTTAAAAATGTTTTGTCTGTAAAATATGTGCAAATATAATTATATATAATTTTAACTAACAAAAAAAATCAGGCTCTTTCCTGTAGACATGATCCAATACGTGTGTAACGTGTTTGAACACTGCAGCAAACTTGATGCAATGCTGCCCTTCTTAATTCATTTGAGTCATTGTCGTTTTAGACTATACCAAAGTCATTTCATGAAACACATCATGCTTCATGGGTTAATCCTGATTTAGCTGTGACGCTTTGCTTTTGGGTATTATCTAAATTGTTTTGCCCATCTCTTCTTCATTCATTTTGTCTGTCATGAATATCATTCTACATGGATTTCACTCATACATTTATTTGTATTTAAATTATGCATCTCTTTAAGGAGATAGACCCATCAAGTGATACAATACCTGGTGGCACAAAGAATGAGGCATTGTTTACTTTTGCATAAAAAGCCAGGAAGATGGAGCACACAGTTTATAGGATACTAATGAATTATTTGGATGGTTGACCTTAAGTCAGACTCAATCCAACTAAGCTTGGTAGCCAATGCATTTGAAATGTATCGGATAATAGTCTAAGAGCCAAATATATTGTAGGTCTAGCTTGCACAGGTTGGCCCTTATTGACAATCTTACTGAGCACCTTTGCTCTGAGTGGCTGGGGAAGTACCTCATCACAGACTCACGGGCTGCCTTCTTGCCACCCCAGGGACAGAGGACTGCATGGACTAAAGCTGGCCTGCTGCTCTCCGTCTTGGACACTCCTTCTGGGGAGACAGAGAGCACCCGAGTCTCTGGAGCTCACAAGCTGGCATGTTTCATGAGCGCTGAATTCACTGGAATGAAAGTCACCTTGGGCCGAGGGGCCTGTTGCGGCTCCCTCAGGAAGAACGGGCACTCCCACAGTGCACTTAGAAACCCCACACTCCCACAGACTCCCCATGACGCAGGGAAAAGGAGGAAGGAGCAGAAACAAAACCCTTAGAATAAGGACTGCCTCACAGCACTAAATGCACTGATCCTGTGCCGTTTATATTTCTGAGTAAATTGCAGTAAATAAGGAGCGTCACACTGGGTAAAACTCAAGTGAAGGAGATGAGAATCAAACCCAGGTAGAACAAAGGAGCTGCAATGCAGGAGCCAGACCACCCTGTGCAACCTTTAAGGTATATTAGGGCCAAAACCTCCTTTGTGCTAGCATTGCTGTTTATTTGCTCCCATATCAGCTCTGAATTTGGCTTATTGTCACCAGTAAAGAGTCTGGAATAAGGGACATCCTGGGTTTAAGCATTACTGTGGCATACAGTGCCTTCTCCTCATTTGAAAGTAGAGATATAACTCTGTATGTCATTAACTAAGACAATAATAAATTAATACAATAGCCAAGTAATAGTGCTGTAATGCTTTCATGTATGAATTGGAATGTGAATACTGAGCTTTTCATTTCATGGTTGAAAAATACATGAGTTGACCCAAATATTAATTTCTGTATTTCAATCATTTACATATTATGGGTCAATAATCATTTCTTGCACAAATGACTTTTCAAATGAGAAGCAGTATATTGGAATGGTCTGTCATATTTACAAACATCTCATTGTTTTTCTAACTTAGCACTTAGTATTTAAAATATACTGGACCAGATATTGTTCGCCAAATACAATACAAAACTGGGTCATGTAAAATTCAAATACTATTTTCTTTTACTATTATCCATAATTTATAATATTCATAAACCATGGAGTGGCAAGCCTCTGCCCCTGGCAGGCCCAGGCCCCCACTTTGGAATGGGCATAGTTTTTCAGCGATGGTTTAGGAGACCTGACACCTCTTCCTGCTCTTTCCTGACCTTAAAAATCTCACCCCTTTGAGCAGCAATCCCTCTGAAGATCCAGCACTGTCAGCAGAACTGATGGTGGGGGTTTTGAGAAGTTTATTACATCCCAAGATTTCTTTACAGCATGCAATGACATAGTATAAATAATCTTGGTTTTTACTTACTGGTATTGAACTTAGTCCATCATCTTGGGCTGTTCATTGTTTCAGCATATTCTACCCCTTTATTAGCCAAAATATCCCAACAGAAAGCTTTTGTCTTAGAGTAAATGTGTTCAAGTGTTCAAGTACTGAATTAATCAGGGACTAGTGCAACATATATATGCTGCCCAGCAAGATGAATTTACACATCTGCCTTTTCCCCTAATTATAATTCCAGAGGTTGAATGTCAACAGCATATGGGTATATCCTCATAGAGGCATGCAAACACACACATACAGGCGCACACACTGTACATTAATCTCTCTTGGCTTATCTGTTGCTGTCTTTAATTTGTATACTTCAAAATTGAGTGGTGAGGTCATTTATTAGACTGTTTCTGTGAATTTTATGTAGTGATAAGAAAGCAGTAACATGCAATTTGTTTTTATAGGACTCACTTTTGTAAGTATGATCTAATATTTTCTTCCTTTAACTGAACAGTGAGGAAGAGGTGATTTCAGAGCTTACTAAGAGTTAACTGGCTACATTTCAACTGTCACCATTGTCTTAAATCTACATAGAGGGTGGAGAGAGCCAGAGAGGTGTAAGTACATCAGGCCACTGGGAAAAAAATGTTTATAAGTAAAAATTTCTCCTCGGAGCAAATTTTTCCAGTTTGTCTTGATTTCTTCTTTCCCTGTTTTTTAAACACAACGTGTGATGGAGACGATTGTTATTATCCAAAGGACCTGACTTGCTGGCTCACTGCATGTCTGTTTATGAAATGCCATAACAAAAGTGAGCTCACGCTTGTGTGCTTCCAATGCGTGATGTTCCTGTGTGCCAGATGGGCACTTTCATGACTGTATGAGCGTGGATTATTTCATTTCCTACATCTGGGACTCCAAATGGCTGCACAGAATGCCACAGGAGAGAGGAACAGATCTTCAGCTGGGGAAACCTACCTTCACAGGGGAACCAGCTACATCAGAGGGGATGAGGCAGAAAAGCCCCGAGTGATATCTGGAAGTTCACATAAACCAGGGCCATAAGGGAAACCTTTAGAACCAGGAACAAGACAAAAATAAACAATAACTAATGCTGGATGTCAGCTGTGCAGAGGGGGGAGGGAAAATAAACCATAAGCAGTTTCTTGTCTGGCCACAGAAGATGTGTTTGGAATGCTGTTTTGTATTTCAGCTCAGAAACTCTGCTGTGACCTTCAGATATTGCCGGGTATTACAAGTTCTACAGAGAGCCAGAGAGAAATATTCCAAGGAGAGATGGCATATACTGTGCCATACTAGTTAATGTTGTGTGCGTATTGCTCACAGCCCGTTCCCAAACTGTGAGCAGGCAGCCTTGTTAAAACAGCGCGGAATCCTACAGTAACAGTCAGGGATGCTAGTTAGTCATAAAGCTGTTGCAGGATTTGGGATAATTACTTGTTTGTTTGTAGGATAAGAGTGCTTTCTTTTTTTTTTTAAGCCTAAAACAACGAGAGCAGATCCTCAGTATAGTCAGGATCTGGCTCACTACACTTTTGCAGAGTATGTTGCATTTCAGAGCCAGCAAACAGGAGGAGATGGTGAGAAGAATTAGCTGTAGCAGAAAAAAATATAGTTAAGTCAATGACTTTCTTAAGATGAAAGACAGCAAGCCCCCAGAAGAGAACAAATGGAAAAAGTAATGAACAAAAGAAAGTAAGAGCTTGTGACACAAAGTAAGAAAAATAAACAGCAGTTGACTTAACTATTTTGCATAAGATATTTACAAACCACAGCATATTACTGTTTGCTTTATGCATTTTCACATCCTGCTCAGTTTAAAGCAGTAATTTTCTGCAAGGACAACAGAGGGAAAAAAAATGCTTTACACTGCTTATATTAATTACATTTTTTCATTACCCGTCATGTTTTCTACAGGCTTGTGTATTATTACTGTAAAATGTAATGAAACAGAAAAAGAAAAAAAGAATGGACTTCTGGGAAATTTTCCAATTCTTGAAATGCAATGTTAATTGAGTGCTATTTTTAGGTCATCACAGATAGAACTGAACCCATTGCCATCAGAGCACAGAATGGGGACAGCCCAGGTGCAACACAAACTGGGTGAGGGAATCATTTTCTGCTAATGGAGAAAAGGAGAGAAACTAACTCCCCAGAGGGGTGGGTTTGGGGCAGTTTCTGTTTCTTGATGTAAAGTTCTCAAAGCAGAAATGAAAGGGAAGGGTGCAGAGCTGGCAGGGGTCCAGGACCCACCATGCCCCACCATGGTCACTCCTGAAGGAGATCCACTGACTCCTGCGTCAGGAGGGCAGAGTAAATGAGAGGCTCTGTCTGGTTTTGTGGCTGACTTTCAGCTCTGGGAGGGAGGGCACTCTGAAAGCCGACATGAAATAAAGTCCCCCAAAATGTATCAGAAATCCCTTTAATTTATAGATCTCTTAAAAGGCTGCCAAAAATCAATTATTTTAATTTGTATATAGTGCAGCCATGGACTGATTCAAGTTCTTTTGAAGTATTTTTAAAAAGTCATTGCACAAAGGCATCCTCTTTCCCATATGCAAAAAAAAAAGAATTGAAAATCAGGATTTCTCACAATCACTTTGATCGCAAGAATACTGCAATTCACACAGAATTCTGCAAGCAAATCTGAGTCCCCTCGCTCAGTCTGTTAACTGGGTACCTTTACTGTCAGTCCCAAGAATCAGTGTAGCTCTACCGCTCCCTTTATTATCTGCCTCCTCTCCCAAAGAGTGTAGAGAAACTGTTTGAGCCCTTAACAGGGGAAATAGTTACTGGTACTTGTGAGCGGCCGGAGGTTCCCTTTGAAGCACAAGTGGAAAATCTTCACTGTGCACTTACCGAGGCCAAAATCACAGAATCGCAGAATGTGCTGGGTTGAAATGATCACGAAGTCCAACTCCTGACTCTGCACAGGACATTACCAAGAGTCACACCATGTGCCCGAGTGCTGTCCAAACGCTTCTTGAAGTCTGTTAGGCTGGTGCTGTGAGCACTTCCCTGGGACGCTGTTCCAATGCCCGACCACCCTCTGGGTGAAGACTTCTCCTCCCACAAAACAACTTGAGGCCGTTCCCTCGGGTCGTGTCACTGGTCACCACAGAGAGGAGATCAGTGTCTGCCCCTCCCCTTTCTCCCACGAGGAAGTTGTAACTGCGATGAGGTCTTACCTTAGTCTCCTCTTGCCCAGGCTGACCTCAGCTGCTCTTCATATGACTTCTCCTCCAGAAACTTCACCATCTTCGTAGCTCTCCTTTGGATGATCTCGAATAGTTTTATATCCTTTTATATTGTGGTGCCCAAAACTGTACACATCACTCAAAGTGTGGCCACACCAGTGACCTCTGTGAAAGAGGAGAGAGCATCCCACTTGAGGGAAGCCAATCTCCACAAAGCTGTTTGTTCTCTGTATTGCCAGCACTGCTGTAAAAGCAAGAGCCTCACCCACAACTGAGATTAACCCAGCTTTCTACCTGCTTTGGCCGCATGCATGTAACGATCTCAAAAAACAGTCATGATCAGGTGGTAGAATTACCAAGCCAGTTCTCTTTGTTTTAGTGTTAGTGGAGACTTGCTAACCAGCCTCTAGGTATGAGACAATCCTCCACCCATACTGGCCCAGGTAATCAAAGACATTTGGGGCAGGATCCTAAACAAAGACACTTAAGCACCCAAATTCCTGAGATGATCTGGGCCCTTTTACCTTGGTACAAACAGCTTGATGTCTGGTCTTTTCTTTATTCATTAGAAGTTGTTTTGTTTTTTTTTCCTATGGCTCTGTTAGTCACTTGAGGATCCAGGCTCATCCTTTTTCCAATCTCAGCTCAAGAATCCTGAATATGCCCGAGGGCCATGAGAAATACAAGGCATCAGTAATGCTCCCTTGGATGTGCCTCTCCTTGAGCTGTGCAATAGCATGTGCATCAGGCACCCATCATGAGCATGTCTCCACTTCTTGCCTATCTTCAATTGTCTACCCTTCCCTTAAGTTACATAACCTGTGACTTATCAAAAATACCCCCTTAGTGCATTTCAGATGTGTCTTCCCACCTATTCTGCAGTAGATATGGCAATGGTACATAAGTGTTATGGATTTACCTGGTAAGGCTTAGATGGATTAAAAAAAAAACAAAGCAAAACACAAACTGAAGAGCTGGTTTGCTCTCCAAACATCTCTAGTGCTAAGATAGAAGTGATAAGTCATAAATACAAGCCAACATGATTTTGTCTTATCTGACACATTGAATTAAGGCTTTTGTGCTCAAACACTCATAGCAAAATTGACAAACACTTCCTTTTAGGAATGCTGCATCAAAGGTATTAACATGGCACACGCTGCCCTGCACTCGCACGAAAGGTGTGTGAACTGTGGTACTCTTATTTGCAAATCAAGAAAGAAATCCTGCTCCTTTTGACTCTGCTTGTCCTGTCTCCAGCAGTGGTGCCAGCATTCGGTCTTCATTTAGTCAAGCCAAGTGGCCCCAGCTTGTTTCAGCCTCACCACGGGCCTTAGCTCATTATTGGCTTGTCAGCACTAAAACTTCATCAAGACCAATCTCAAACCTGGCAGCTACTCCTACATTTTTGTGTCTCACCATGACAGACCCCTTTTTATGTTTAGATTAGAGTTATTCCTTTTTGATAGGAAAACTGATCCAGATCCACAGCCCTCCAATTGGGAGTCACAATATTTTTCCATAACGGACCCAGTTTTGTTCTTTCAGAAGGATTCATTTTTCCTTAGCACCTGAAGTTGTTCTTATAGTCTGCAGTCCAAAAATAGCAGGGCTCCATTGCAAGCCAGAGCAGGTAAACTTTTTTTGTAGTGGGATGACAGGAGCAAGTGTTGGAGAGTATAGAGGGAACAAAGGGAATCATGAAACCTCAAAGTCTCCTGAAGCATGGGCAGCCTGACCCAAGCCAGCTGGATCCCACTATGCCATCCCTAGGGAATGGCTCCTATGTGAGCCAGCCCCTTCACTGCTCCAGTCACCGAGGAAAGGGCAGTAATTTTTTTAATTCCAAGTTAAATTCATTGCATAAGTCAGGGAGTCAGTATTCCAATGGCAATTCAGACTTGAGATAATGTCTAAGATACAAGTAGCCACTGGTTTCCATGGGAATTTTGCCATATCTTTCACCAGGACTAGGGTTTAATCTATGAAAGTTTTCATTTTTTCAACTTGATTAGTTGGCACCTGTCCTCTACTGAAAACCAGTCACAGTGCACCTGAAGAATTGTGATAATAAGCTGGTCAAGGAGGCTTTGCAGGATGGACCTGAGGAGGCTGCAGTCATTTGGCTGGATCAATAGGTGGGATTTCATCAGAGAGAGGGGGTTCAAATGTCACTTCAAAAATTTCACTTCAATGTGTTCATTTCCTGTTTCACCTGTGTTGGGAATGACCTGTAGATTTAAACTGTGACTCAGAGCAGGAGAAATGAGGAGCCATTAATTCTTACTAAAAAAATGCTATTCCAGGCCATAGCCCTAACATGAATCAATTTGGCATGTTCAGGAGTGAACCATCACTTCCATGATGAAATCGGTGGATATAAGTACAGCTTTGGTCAGATGAGGCCTCAGTCTTGCAGACCATGCACCAAATGTTTATCAGTGTTCAGAAGGTCAGAAAGATACTGACTGCAGCCCAGCGCTTTCAAAGAGTTCAGTTGTCTTGATCCAAGGAAGTGATAGGCAACAGTGCTTAAATATGTTTCAGGTTCTGGGATTTTCAAAAACCCATGTGCTCTCAACTCCCAGTGACAACATGGAGCCTGGAAGCTTTAAAAATCTGAAGTAGGTACTGATCTGGATCCAGGGGTGCTCATACATCTGCCTCTAACTTATCCAGCAGCCCTGTCCTTCTGGGTCACATTAGTGACCATGAACACTTCACCTGGCACTACTCTGCAAACTCTGCTCCTTTGCATAGCTGTGGGTAAAACAGGAAGAAAGATGAATTATGGCACTCAACAGGAAGATGCCATAAGCAGTGATGTGTTAGGCAGGATATTAGAAGATGCCACTGTATACATCAGAACCCAATTAGCTGGGGTAATTACAGTTTCTGATTTAAAGGTTTTTGCAGCTTGTGAAGCTTCCCACCCTTCTCAGCCTCTGTGTCCCTTCTGCTGAGGATCTGCTCTGCTGCAGGTGAAGAAGCCCATCTAGACAACATGGCCTGCATGCATGGCCTCACAGGCTTTGGCTGCTGCAGTATTGGCACCCAAATCACATCACAGCCAGGACAACTCACGCTAAACTGGCTGTCCGTGCTCACACATGAGCCTTTGAAATGAAAATGCACGTGGACCAGCTCCTGAATACTTTTATAGATATGCCAGCACAGGACCCTTGCAGTCCTACTTAGACTAAATTTGAGAGTAGGCAGTGTTCTCACCCAAGAGGCTGGACATTTGTGATCTAATTTATTAACTCTGTGTTATCCAAGAGGATGTTCCCAGCCAAACAGTGAAATGCTTCTAAAGCATTCCAGAACAAATCCCAGAATGACCTGTGCTGCACCCACACAGGGCTGCCTCTGACCCTGCACTCCTGCCAGTCTGGGGAGTAACGTGGGCTTCAGACCCGTCAGCTCCGGGCATCAGGGATATTATAATACTAGAAAAAGGTGGCTAAGTCTCCACTCCCTTTTCCTGATTCTATGATGTGAAATGCTGCTGAAGTCAGTGGAGCTGCACTGCTATAAAACCAGATACAACAGAGCAGGTATCAATCTCGATATATTTAATGTTGATAAAGTTAATAATGTCAATGCCAACAGAGCAGGACTGGCCTCTTGGATTTGCCTCAGTAGATTGCACCTTAGTTCTATTATTTTCATCAGGGCTTTGTTACTTTGTCATCTTCCTTGGTATCATCAGAATAAAGTTGATCTCCCAACTCCTCAATCCCAAGCATATCCTTCTAAGTTTTGGGGTTGGGATAAAGAATACCATGCTTAAATGGTATCTTTTGAAATGGGGCACTGTGCACAAAAGGCCTTACCAGGTTCCCATCAGAAGAGTTAGTTGAAGACTTGGGACTGGAAACACTGGCTGCAGCCAATTTCTTTTTTTCTATTTGTTAATCCACTTTGTCCAAATACTATGAACATTTGGTGCATTTAGTTCTAAATATGTCAAATGCTCCTTTAGGGAAGAACTTCAAAAACCTAAAATCATCTCTTAAGATCAGATTCGTTGCCTGAGCTCAAAATTACTCTTCTCTACACAAATAAACACACACACATATACTTGTGTGCTTTGTCTGCACTGCAGGAATTGTCCTGGGATAGCACTGTGCTGTCTGTGGAGCCCTGCTAAAAAGCCTGGCTTTCTGATACTGAGAGAGAGCTGCAAATATTAACACATCATTGTGGGCAGTGGGAAGCAAGAATGATTATCCCAGAATATATCAAATCTAAAAATAAATTGCCTTCATTTTCACCTATTGCACACCGATGGGGGTAAAACAACTTTAATTAGTGTAACAGGACAATAGCAATGGAATTGGCTTGGTCACAAGATTTTTGCAGGATGACAGTGATGGTATTACTATCCAACTTCAAAGATTTGGAAAGATGTGGCTGCTAACACTGGAGAATAGAAACCTGTTTTTCATCAGCTAGGCTGGCCTGACAAATTAAGTCTGTGGAGTCATTAGATTAAGATAAGAGCTTATCTCCTAGACTGACATTTATTCAGAGGTTTTTATGCTTCTCAGCTAGTAATTAGTGCAGTTGAATTTTTAACACTGCTTTGTCCAGTCATTTGACAAATTTGAAATATATACAGTTTTGATTAAAAAAAAAACAACTAAAATCCAAGAATACAACATTATTAGCTTGGAAAGGTTTTAAGAAGAGTTGAGATGATGCTAAAAATCTTCAAGGAGGTCAGAAGTGCTTCTTCTGTTGACTCATTTCCATACACAGATTGAGAGGCTCCTTAAACTAAATTTTTAGGCACTAAGCAGCAGATATCTGTAGTAAATCTGTAATTTTTTTCATGCCCATCCATTTTGTAATTCTGCAGCTTTAGAGGGGCAGGAATACGGTGCAGGCTGCGGTCCTGCTCATTAACGCTTATGTGCCTCCTTCAGGACTCTGGTTAGGATTTCAGGTGGGGGCAGTTTCAAAAGGAATCTTCTCTCATATGGCTGATTTCATGGGAAAAGGTTTATTTTTCCTGTCTTAATTTACTTGTAATAATAACAGATGGATTGTTCCACAGTAAACCAATGCATTACTTTTGGACACATGTTTTTAAATTGGTTTAGACTAACAAGTATCACTTTTTTTAAACAGTTCATTTTGAGTAACTGAAGATCAGAATTGGAGTAATAATTAGTGATTAAATGGACGACTGTTTGTTTATGAGCTTTGACAGGTTTGTTACAGCTACATCCTGTTACAACATTAGTTTTGTCCAAAGTGCAGCCATCTCAGCATCGATGGTTGTTACCTTTAGAACACAGACAAGAGGAGTTCATGGTAGTAAATTATGGTTCGTCCAACTGCTTTAGGCCTGTGATTACTGGTTTTCCCAAAAACAAAAAACAAGAACAGCAAAAAAGACCGCTTGTTTACATTTTACACCAAACTGCCAAGACCCCTGAACTCTGTGGATTCAGGCCCAGGGCCATCAGCTGCAGAGGGTGACACATTGTCACTCACCTGCACTCCTGAGCTTGAAGCAACAGTGGTAGAGTCAGACACAGGCTCTCAGGCTGACTGGGACCAGGATCTGCATGGTGCTCTTTCCATGTCCATTTCCATTTCCGTGGGTTTTCATTTATATAACCCCAAAGCATGAGAGGAGTTTAGCATCTCATAAGTACAACAGCTTTTCCATGGTTGGAATGCCATGGATGGGAATTAAGGCAAGAGGTGAGGGAGTGATTTCAGATCTCTGCACAGCCAGGAGTGAAACCCCACTTCTCTCTGCTTCCTGAGCCAGACCCTTGACCTAGACCTGCCCTGACTCCTGTTTCAGTGCAGATGCTTTCAGCCCTCTGTGTCTGCTAAGGCCCTTGATACTTCCCACTGGAGATGTGAAACCCTATATATTTTGTATATATTTCATATATACATAAAATTCAAGCTCTGTGGCAATCTCTGTCACTGGACACCCCACCATTCCTGGTCTGTAGGTGAGACCTCAGCTTGTGGTCAGGAGAGCCTAGAGGTAGAGATGGAGACAATATTTTTGCTCATAAAATGGCCTGGAAAGAAATTTGCATCAAGCTGAACCGCTTGCATCAATCCCCCAAAAACTTAAAGTACTGTTTTGCTCTCTAAATTTTAGCTGTTAATGCTGCCTTTGCTGTCAACCAGGTCAAAAATCCTGCATTAATTCCCAATATATAACTCACTTCCCAGCAGAGAGAGATGAAACCCCTTCCTGGACCTTGGGTGAGCGTGAGGGAAAGACCCAATTTCTGATGCCTCTAGGGAGGAGCATGGCCTCAACAGAGGGAGGAGGAGGGATTTAAATTCAAGCTTCCCAGGATTTGTGGCAGCAGCATCCCTATTTTCCTATATTGTTTTACTTCCCTGTGTTGTGCACTGCTATGTTGTGCATTGCTGCAGAAGCTGGATAGTGTCAGCACTACCCTGGCAAGCTTCATCTGTTGGGCTGTTAGACTAAGGGGGAAAAGTTGCCATCACTCAGACACACCAACAGAGAACCAAAGAAAGACCTCACCTCTGGGACAAAACCCCAGCTATGTGAAACTATTAACATCTCGTTTTGATGGGCTGGAGATTTCAGCATACAGGTGTCTTGATGTTGTCTGTCACAGCTGTCTATTCACAGTGCTGGCTCCTGGAGCAGTTCTCTGGCCCCACAGCCTTTTCAGACCTACCCTGCTGCCACCGTCCTTGTGTCCTTTCATGAGGGATAGCACTGACCTGCCCTTTTGCCTTCGGCCAGCAATTTAAAGACAATTGCTGCTTGATGGTGCATGCAAATAAATTAATAGTCCTGGTTCTGGCCAAAGTGTCTAGAGTCTGAGACCTTCACTGGCCCCACACAGAAAGCCAAGGACTGACAGAAGCACTAGCAAAAGAGAAGTCCAAACAGGTCAAGGGAAGGGCATTGCAGACTAATAAAATCTGTTACTACATGGAGAACTTTGCTCAACTTCTGATACCAGAAAAGACAGCCTAGACTGGCAGGTAAATCTCCCTGACAATAGCAGAAATCAAGGTTAGAACAACATATTTATCCCAGGTTACTTAGTAAATAGGGAAATACTGTAAAAAGAGAATTGGAGATTTTACAGAAGGAAGGTGTCATTGAATGGCAATAACAGTACAGCCATGCTTTACTCTGCCCTCCATTTTTCAGTGTCCTGATCTCAGGTGGATGGTTGCTCTTCAGCATTTGGCCAAGGTCAGACAGGTGAGAGAGAATTTTTTCTTAAGTTTATAGTGTTCATAATCAATTTTTAAAATGACAGTAAAGGGCAGTAACTTTTTTTAACTGGCAAATACATTTACAGTGTCACCAGAAAATGATGCCTGTGAACTTGGATGTTACTCTGATTTTTTATGATTGCTTTTGGCTTCTAAGTTTGGTGCAAGGGGTAGCCGTGTCCCAGAAAAAAATATGCTTGCCCTTTTTAACTGAATTCCATAGGCTGAAATTCATGCATGGTAAATGTTTCACAGTACAGTAAATGATGCAGCAGGTTCCACACAAACATCCTTTATTCTCAGAAGTGAAGATGAGCACTCAGTAGCACAAGTACGTGGTATAGCCATCCAATTGTTTATGTTTCCCCCAGGAATTCAGCACTTTTCACAAGTAACTACGCTTTGCACTTCCATAACACACATCCTGTGACCCCACAGGACAATCACAAAGGTAGGGTAAACACCTCTCGTTCTATTTTATAGGTACCTAGCACTTAGGAAATGCAAGCTCAAGGCAGGCTGTGAGGAACATCTACGCTTAGAGGAGTCTTTCTGGAAAGCCAGTGGAAATTATTTGCTCAAATATCAGTGGTAAGTCAAGTGGTCAGTGGTCAATGCAGCTGTTGGGTTGGTTGGTTCCCTTGCACCACGTTAAAGTCCCTCTGCAATAGCCCAGCCCCTCCCCAGTTTGTTTTTCTGTTGAATGTTATTCATTAAACCCTTTGCTGTGACATGCCATTGCCAGTGTGCCAAATCCTGAGCAAATCATATCCTCTGTTCTTCTGTTGCAGATTTGTGAGATAATCTATTATAGATTAATCATTTCGGTCTTGTGGTGCAATGTCAAAAATAAATTGGGGTTATGAAGCTGGAGGGGAGCCACTTGGGGGTGGTGTGTTCTCATTGACGCTCCTTATTTGACTTTGAAAACAGTGTCATGACGAGATTTTTGAAGCTGATTGTTACCCCATGGAATCCAAATCACAAGGCAAAAATGCTGTGGAGTAAGTTTTCATCTCCACTAATATCAGCTCAATGTTGAACTGTAAACGATTTTCAGGCTATTTCCTTCTCTCTTCTCACAACATGAAACATATCTGGGCTGATCCATTACATCTCTTTAGAATATACGATGGCAGAAAAATAAATAGAATAAAATAAAAGCCAACCCCTTTTAAGACTCAATATCTGCTGGAGATGGAGGTATCCAACACAGAAAAATAATACAGGCCAGGAACACAGCCAAATATACTGTAAGAAAATATTAATTTGCATAATTTTAAATATTCTCCAACATTTCATAAGATCCCAAATGTCAAACAGTGAGTAATTTCTCTAATACTGGAGTTCTTGTTGCCCTTCCAGCTGAATCACAGTAAGTCCTTGGTGTCTCCAAACCAGAGCAGGGGTTAGTGCATACAGAGAGTCACTCTCCTCCTTAGCTCCCTGGTCTCTTCTGCAAGACAAGAAGATCCTCAATTCTCACTGAATTAGGTATGAACTGAGAAATGAGACATTTAGTTCTATCTGTGCTGCCTTGTACCATCCACCTAGACAGCAAAGCTCTATCCTGCCATCAGTTATTGAATGCAGACGTACAGTGACTTCATGACATACTTTACCTTCCAAGGGATGGCAGAATATTGCAGGGAATACAAGGAATGGAAAAGCACTATCTTTTGTTACAGTTTCTTTTGCTTGTGCGCAAAGTAAATCAAACCAGACTCCACGCTGAGTGATATATCATATCACTTCAATGTGATATGTATCCAACAATTTGTTTTTTACTATGGTAGCTTTTCACAATCCGTAAGTCAGATGGAAGGTAGAGAGATCTCCTAGCTTGAAATGCAAAGTTGTTTTGTTTTTTTAAGATATGCTAGAGATTTTTTTTCCTACCAAGAACTGAAGAATACAGATGAAAATGTGTGCCAGAGCATATTCACTAATGATTTACTCAAAAGATATGATGCATCCAGAGTCCCTTACAGAGTTCTTCTTAGCAATTAATGCATTAGAGGTGTGCATTCAAGCAATATTAAGACTCTAGCAATAAGATAACCAACAGAAGAAAATTACTAGCATAGTGCAAGACTGAATTGGTTTGAATGGATCTATCTTCCACTCAAGACCTATCTTTTGTATTCAATGGGTAATTATGATCATATTTCCAGATCACAGAATATTCTGAGTTGGAAGGGACCTACAGGGATCATCAAGTCCAACTCTCAAGTGAATGGCCCATATGGGGATTGAACCTTGGTATTATTAGCACCATGTGCAGCATCATGTGCTAAAAAGCTTGATGTGTGACCCTAGTTAGAGAAGAACATATATAAGTGGATAGCATATCAAAAAGAAAATATGCTTTTAAAATATCATTGGAACATTGATACGATTGGTGAATCATAACAGTATGTTACTTAAAAAGCGATGGGCAAAAAGCCTCAAAATACTTGCTAATTGAGCCTGAAAAGGGATTTTCTCTCCTTGCTTTCCCAGCAAAGGCAGTCTATCCCACCAGCTCTGTTTACTCAGCCTCTCAAAGGCCAGTTCCTGTGTGAACACTGATTTCCCTTGGGAACAAGGATAAGAACCAAGTTTATGCTCAGCACCAATCTGACACGGGTCAAAGGAT
>VZTF01000400.1:1788437-1809214 GCA_013397755.1 Cnemophilus loriae
CACTCTCCAAGGATGTTCTCTGGTCTGTGTACATACACCAGCTTCATCAAAAGGATGTAGGAAATGCCAGATCCAGATATACGGATTCCACTTTTTTTTTCAAATACATCACTGATCAGTCCAGGGATGGCAAAAATTAATAGTAATGAGCTAATTACTATACCAACTGCCTACAAAGAGGGGTCCTGTAGGCAGACGCCTTCTGCCCATTTGCCTGCTGGTTAAACCACCACTCTAGAAATTATAAAACAAAACTTTTTTTCCCTTTATAAACATCTATCAGCGTCACCTTTATATGGCCCACAGCACCAGCACTGCTTAGCTTTTAAGTTCTCAGAATCCAGCCAGAATCTCCCCTAGCACATTATAACACATTTTACTGGCTTGAGGAGGGTAAAACACAGCCGTCTCCTCAAATGAATGGCTGGTGAGCTCCAGCAGCCCCTGCACGAGGCCGGGCTCACCATCTGTGTTCCTCCCAACGTCCGAAGCCCGTTCACAACTGCCAGCCCTTTGAAAAGCCAGCCTGTTTTTCTGATTGATTCACTTTTTAATGAACTGGGAAAGCCTGTGAACTTAAACCCTGACACCTCCACCTCCCTGCCTTCCTAGCCATCCCTGCAGCAATGTACTGATTATATTTCAAGTTATTATAGGATTAATACAGCTGCCCCCGGTGCCTCTTTCCCCTGAACTTCATCAATAAAAGTTGTGTCCTACTCTTACTCTGGTTAGTTCAGTTTCTTCCTGAATCTCTCCCTGTAACCTGTGATGTGTCGGCAAGGCTGTATCGTATCAGCCCTTCAAAGCTGCCAACACTGCTGATGTTTAAAACCTACTCGTGTCACGGCCTTGCATAAGCTTTGTGTATTTAAGAGGACATCTTGAGCTTTGCTATGCACCGCATCAGCTCTCTAAGTGGGTAGCACATACTTAGCAGTATTGAAAATAATGAAATAAGATAATCCACCAAAAAACTTAAATAGATTGTGCCAGTGTCATCTTTCTTTGAATTGACAGTAGAGCTATAAAAATATGCAGGCAAGTTCAGCAGAAGAAAAAAAATAAAATGGGGGGAGCAAAAGACCTGCACCCAGCACAGTCCAGTTTTTCACTGACAGCATTTCTTTATACAGTACAAGCTTTAGGTTTACTATTTTTGTTGGTTTATAGGTTGGGGTTTTTCTCCCTCCCCAAGAATACTATTTTCTAAAAACATCATTAAAAATGTAATTAACTGGCTTATTCTTTGGAAAGTCTGCACTTGTTTACAAAAGAATTGCCACACAAGCTGCCACCTTCGACTGTGTTGAAGCAGGGAGTGATGTTCTTGTTTACAACTGTGCATCAGTTTTACAATATATTTAGTTTTGGTGCAAGTTACATATAAAATTCTTACTGAGTTTAATGTAGCAGCAAATAACACATATAGTAAGTGAGTAGGATTTATCACTGGCTGTAATGTCATTGTACATGTTCAGAATATATACGGTGAATGATATATACACGTGCACATGCAAACAAAATGGAAATATCTTTAGTTTAAGAAGTGACGAATTGTGCTTGCTTTCATTATTCTCATTTTGTACGTAGGAGAACGGAGATCAAGCGCATCCGTGAAAAGGGTGGCTGGTTGGGATCGCATCTGTGAGGCAGCACAGTCACCAGGAGCAGGTTGGAGAAGAAACAGCACTTTTGTACCTATGGCACGAGACAGGGGCCCTCAGGAGTGAGGCACCCACTGTGGTTGGTAGGATACAAACAAATCCCATGGAGCCCCAGGATGCTCCCACAAAGCATAAAATATCTATCCAGGTAAAACGCTTCCCCCAAGATATTTTATTCAAGCTTTTTTCTTAAAGAAGGAAGTGGTAATTTTCCCCTTTAAATTCTGTTTTCTTCCTCCCCCCNCGTAAACACAGAGGCCAGAAGGCTATGCTTAAATAATTCATCTACAAATTTGCAATATCTTTTTGAACTATAGCAATTAAACGGAAAATAGAAAAATCAGCTCAGCATCCTGTTTGGATGTAATTAAAGGTATAATCTGTTCCATTTGAATACTTCAGTGCTTACCCTTCTTAAAACAACAAATAAGAATAGTAGCTCATTTGCAATATGCTTTTTTTTTCAAGTCAGCTAAAAAGACTAACTGATGAAGCAAGAATAATAATTTTTAAATGTGGCATAAGCACAAAAATACCAACTACAGCTTTCAAATGATTGCTGCAGATCTCAAGTGTGATGAGAGTTCAGTAACAAGGGGATAAGCTTTATGGCAAAACACTGAAGTCTTCCACTATTTGGTATCAGCATCTCAATACGGCTGATATAATTACCTATCAAATACATCAGTGGAATGAATATCAGACGATATCCAAAAATATGTAAGTGGGATGCATATCAGCTCAGTCTTTTAGGGGCTGTTTGATCTTAACGGTTTTTTCTAAGAATAAAAGACAAATACTGCATTCGTTGCCCCTTTGTTTTCCATAAGCAGCTGAAGATTTTACAGCACAATAAAGTTGGCCTATTAATGGATGGCTTATGAGTTTTAGCTGGATTTTTACCCTCCTACTGGACATTTCTGCACTGCTCAAAGAAATTGAAGTCAGGTGTAAAGTTAATATCTGCCTTGTTCATTTATTCATATTGTAAGCAATCAAGATTTCCCCAAATCACAGGGCAATCTCCTGCCTTTCGAGAATTAATATAGGCCCTGTTCTCTCAACTTAGTTTAACAAAACAACTGGCATAGGTTCAATGGAAGCGATGATTATTCTGAGAGGTTATGGTGAACCACAGAAGTTGTTAGCGAGAACCTTGCTTGTAAGATCCCCTAAGAGGAAAAGTATATGGATATTTCAAAATGTAATTAACAGCATATTCCAACAATGTGAGGAAGAAACATCGTCTGGTTTAGCTGCAGAGGAATCTGACTGCACAGGGAGAGCTTTGGCTTGCTCAGCAGCCACCACTAGGAGCAAAGGACACAATGGGCACCAGAGGGGCCCCCTCAGCTGTGCTGGGAAAGGCAGCAGGGCAGGCTCTGTCTGTGGGGGCTCCTTTCATGCTGCCCATCTCACTGTGCTGATTAGCACGGTGCCCTCCTCACAAGCAGCTTCACTGGGGCCAGCACCCAACCAGGAAGAATAACTTTTTTCAAAATGTTCATTTTTCCTGCACTATAATCTCTCAAAAAAAATTCTTTTGGGGCAAGCATGTCTCAAGTCTAATTTTGGTCTTAATGCTATGGTTTGTAGGACTGTTTCAACGAAAAAGGGTTGTTGAGGGTTTTTGTTTTGATTTGAATTTTTTAAAGTTAAATACATAGCAGCAAACAAAAACAATTCTAAAAAGCAAAAAATTCTATTTTTTAAACATTTTAATAATTAAAAAAGAAGTAATTTTCAAGCTTCAGCATTTGTAAGCTCAGGTGAATAATGTGGCAGAGAACTGATTTAAAAAGATAAAATGATCACAAAAATGTAAGAGCGACAGTACACATGGGAACAAAATGGCACAATGGTCTACAAGGCATCCATTACGACGGTGAACATGAGAGAACTTTCCGCTTACATTTGCTTAAAGTTAGCACCTATTAAAATTTCCAGCCTTCCTGGGGTGCATGCTCTGTTGTTGGAAAGCTCAAGCCCTTTTCAGGACTGGTCCTTCAGGGGCCTGAGCCCCCTCAGAGCCTTCCTCAATATTGCCCTCCTACAGGGGCCTCCAGTGGACAAGCTCCAGGTGAGTGGGGCAAAAAAATCCTCTGGTGAGCCACCCCCAACTACTTCCTTACATCCTATTGCCTCCCCCTCGAACTGTGCAGCCTCCTGCACACCAAAAAAATATTTCTGTGAGCTTAATGCTAGAACTACTGTTAAAAGAAACACAACAACAGAACTCATTAAAAAATACCCACAGAGGAAGGAAAAAAAAAATTCCTCAACACAGTAGCGTCTGTCTCCAGTAAACAGAGCTCTTTTCAGGCCTTGGGCTCAGACATAAGACCACTCTACCAGGGTGAATGAATTACTGTCAGCTGGGCCATTTTCACTTAGGTTTAAGCACAGGCATTTTACCTGCCATTTGCCAGGAGCCAAGAGCTGCTCAGGTGGCATTTGTTATCCATGTGCCACCTGACCAGCAAACCTGCAGCAGTTTCCCCAACAGCAATCACCCACCCCATGGGTCACACTGCAGGACCCAAGCCTTCACCCCCGCAAGGAACATCTCTCAGAGACAAGAACCTGTGCCTAAATGAAGCAATGCTTATCTCATGCATGCCACAGGTGTGATGTCATCCCCTCTGGCAGAGGAACCAGGATGTCTACAGCCTCCACTCTACAAAAATGCAGGAACTAAAGGTAACATGTCTCAGACTTTGTTAAAATATGGTGATAATTAAAAAACAAAATTACCACTACAAAGTTAATTCCTCTCTGGGTTCTTACAAACAAGTTTTTAATTTGCACCAAAAATTTACATTTCAGATTTCAAGTCAACCAGGAATGGTACAAGCTTGGCCAGGGACTCCAGGCAGTGGCTGGTGGGTTGTGCGAGGCCTAGGGGCAGGAGCACTGTGGCGTCCCGGGAATATCACGAGCAAATAGTTGCCAGCAAACCCCAGGTGCACACAGGTAAGCCCATCGGATTGCTTTAAACTCTCATCCCTTGTATGAGTGTGAAAATAATCACAGTGTCAGATAAACTTCTGCTTTTTATTAAAAAAAAACCCAAACAAAACAAAACAAACTTATAAGGTAATTGATTGCTTTCTTCTAGTCTTTTATTAGTTCTGATTAAGGAGCTATAGTAGCCCTGTTTACACAGCTCTAACAAGTCAGGACCTGCAGAACGTTATTGGCTTGGGGCCCACAACTTGCCGTCCATTCTCAACAGAATCAATCTGGAGCTGAAAACATCCCCGTAGGAAGCGTACACATCCCTGCTTATACAGGAACAGAAACAGCAATAACTTCAGGTCCTGTAAGCTGCAAGTTCAGCTTACAGAGATCAGCCCTGACTTGTCATCGCTCTCAGCATGTTGGTGATGAGATCAGAGCACTTCACCAAGGACTCATACTTCCAGCTTGACAAGGGACAGAGGTGAGCATGTTACACCTCACTGTTACTCGCCTCTCCAACTGCAGAAAGGAATCGAGAGCTCCTCTGTTTAACATGCAGTCACAGCACTGCCAATCTAAAATGGCTGATCAGTAATACTTTAATTGCAGTTTCATAGAAACAAATTGCTATTTAATTGCAATAAGCTTGTCTGTGGCTTAGCTGGACTGACAATAGGCATACACCTGGTAGTAACAGTAACAAGCAGCAGCAAGGGTTATCTGGTACTGCATGTATAGGAGTCTCAGGCAGTGCCAGCAAACCCAGAACACAATTCCACACTGAGTAAATGTAATACTTACAAAAATGTAAATACATACATTTCCTAATCTCGATTTTTTTATTTTAATAGAGCTGTTCAAAATAGATGCTTGCAAAAAGCCACACACTACACATACAACTACCAGCAAAATACTTTGATAAAAGATTTAAATTGAAATGATCTTTTGAAATCACAGAATCAGGTTGGAAAAGACCTCTGAGATCATCGAGTCAAACTGAACACCACCATGTCAACCAGACCGTGGCACTCAATGCCATGTCCAGTTTTTCCTTAAACACCTCCAGGGGTGGTGACTCCACCACCTTGACAGCAAGGCATACTCTGCCAGTACGTGAGTTTTGGGGGTCTTTTTCAGTATTTACCCTAATGTTAGATGATGCAAATTTTATCAGGTTAACTAACAGGGGAAAAGGGAGACAAACTCAGTGTGCTTAATATTCTGAAGATGTGACTTAATTTCATAGGCTTCATTTTGTTAAGACATTCTCATTTTATATTTCATAAGATAGTGCATAACCTGTTAAAATATTTAAAGATAAATCGTGTAGGACTGAAAAGACAGTATCTTGTTGCAAACAGATTTTGGTTTGGAAAGGCTTAATGTCCCACTGCCTGCCAGGATGCGTAAATCTCATAACTAGACAGCTGGATAGGTAAAAACATTAAACCCATTTAGAGGGCAATCTTTTTACAAAATTGTTTCATTAATAAGAGTGACAATTTATATGATTGAGATGTTTAGATGCAGTATAGACAGAGCATTTTATCCAGATTCATGAGGATGATTTCAGATTAGTAATATTTCCTTTGAGTCTTTTTTTAACAGCATTCATTTTTGAAAGTAAGGGAAGCTCTTTCTGAATGATTATTTGACTTTCCAGCAGCACTAAGTGCAGAGGGTGTATTTCAGCCTCATTGCAGCAAATACATGTGATAAAAGGTGAACAAGTACATGTTTTTCTTTACAGATCTCCTAAAAAAGAAGTGATTTTTCACATCAGGACAAATCTAAGTGTTTCCAGTAGCCTTCTGCCCACACCAACAGTCCCCATTAGAGCCTGTTTCATTGTGTGAAATGCCTCTGGTTTCAAGAAAGTGTTTTACCTAAAGCAAGAATACTACTTAAATATGTTCTATTGTATATTCATAGCTCCATTAGTCCTCCTGCAATTTAGCACATCAAAGCAAAGGCTTCATCACTTGCATGTGGATTATGCTAACATGAGTGACATTTGTAATCTTATAGGTCTGCAACTTAAGAAATGCTTTTAAAGTAAGCTATTAAATAGGTAGCTGTGCTTTACAAATGAGTCATATAATAGTTTATTTAAAGCTGTTAATGAACTTCAACCTCTACATCACTAAATGCTATACTACATTACTTACTAGAAGTTATTAGCTATCTTCTTAGCACTTCTAGGTTATATTGGACAACCAAAAATCTGTACATGTTAGATTTAAACACTGTACCTTGAGTGCTTATAGTGAAAGAATAGGAAAAGATGTCTGCAGTCTCACTAATACTTGAATTCTATATTCATATGACTTCAAGTGTCTTTTCAAAGATATTGAAGCAGCACAATTTGCAGGACTCTGAAGAATTTAATGCCAGATCAAAAAGCTTAGAAACTTATTTAAAATACACATAAGTGCATTTAATTAAAAGTCATACATAGTGTCAGTCATTTATGTTATGTTTTATATGTTATGCAAGTAGTCTTTTGTCTTTACTGTCTGATACTGTATGTTGCTACATTTTCTTTTCTCTGAAACAGCGCTTCTTCCTCAAGGACTGAAGTGTTAAAAGAAGAAATTCAGCAGCCCTCCAATACACTAGAGGTCATGAAGTAGAATCTGAAACAAAAATATCTGCTGTTGGTTATTTAAACAGATAAATCTATAAATCAGCTTTTTGTGTCGGCATCACAACAAAAGTAAGTCAAGCTCACTCCATAACCAAGCATGCTGAGCAGTGAACAACTTCTAAAAAACAGAATTTAACAAAATCAGGATCTGTTATGAATGTATTAGTTTCCTATAATAGTAGAGTATTTAATATTGATTTGTTTTTAATTGCAGCAAAGGCAGATTCGTTGTTCGCAGGTTCCTGACTGAAGGCATACCGTGCACAGCCACAGCTCCATGTTAGTATTCTTGCTAAAAACATGAAAATTCAGATATTTTTTTTTCTCAAAAGTATTCTGCACAGATCTACCACAAAACAGCTAATGAGAAAAACGTGCAAAATGAAGTTCCCTTTCTAAGCTTAGAGGTAGCTCTGCTGGTTTGTGGGGAGGTGGTTTTTGTTTGTTTGCTTTCAGAGAACAAATCATATTTTGAGATCAGCTAGTTCTCAGAAACAGCCCAGGAAACAGGTTTTTCTCTCCTTAAGATTATCAGTGTTGAAAAGTTAAAGTCTCTCACCTCAGCAAACACAACTTTATGTTGTTCAGATCAGAATAGCTATTGTATTCCTTTTCATGAATACTCAATTCTAGTGCTCAGCATGAGGTACAGACCTTTCGTTGGCTTTTATTTTTTTTGACCTCTTACGGTATATTCACACACTCTCATGCTTGCATGCTCAGAGACACATGCACATCCCTAACGCAGAAGGAACTGGAAAGAAAGAGACACGGTACCTCTGCGTATGCTGTAATTCACTGCAATGGGAATTATAATATACTTGCTGTTACCAGAATTAAGAATCTCCATGAAAAAAAAATAATTTTGAAGTAGTACTTGTTATCCTTGCCAAAAGTAACATGGTCAAGTAGTTTAGCAGAGTCTTTACTGGCATAAGACAAAAGAAAAAATCCAAACCAAAAACCTACTTTTAAAGGTAATTGACAATTAAGGTAACGACTATGTAAGATGAAGTTGCAGAATGTTTTGAATGTAATTAAAAAAAAAAAAAAGCAAAGCTTCTAAAACCCATACTCAGTTTTGTTTTACTTTTTATTATTTAAATACACCATACTAGAGCAAATGTCTCTGAAAATATCACAAATAAAAGATTTTTCTTCATTCAGCAAATTAGAAGTAGGTGAAAATTTCTACACAGTAGCTGCTATGAGCCTGACTTTTTTTTTCTTTTTTTTTTTTTTTTTTTGCCATGGGAAGTAGCAACATTAGGACAAAAACACTTACATGCATACATACATTGTATTTTACAGAGATACAATAAAAGTGTTTGTGATAGAATATCACAAAAGCCACATCTTTATCTCATGTTCAGTTTGATTGAAACACATTTCCTTACAACACTTAAATATACAAAGAGCAAATAGAATGTTGTTAAGGTAAAACACAGGGTACAAACTGGCCAGTGCCCTGCTAATTGTTAATGAGGGTAGAAAGCAGATTTCAATGCTTCTTTTAATTAGCTTCATTAGTCATCTTCCCCACCCGCCCCCCCCCAAGATGTCCTCCGGTGGATCTTTTTTCATTTTCTCTACAGTCTCCCATTAGCCCAGGTTCATGGAGTCCTTAATGTTCATATTCAGTCATTTTAATACATCAATAAATGTGGGAAGGGCAATCAAGAATAAAGAAGGTGCAATGGTATGGAGCTGGCATTGATGCTAGCTACAAAGGTGACTTGTCTACTTGGAGACATGGGATCCATCTGTGATGAACAAAATTTGAGATGAAGGCACGCATTCTGCATTACTCTGACCTTTTAGCAGACCTGTAAGAAATAAAAATGGGTATCTTAGCTAAATTTGAGATAGCAGACTACAACATGACTGCTTTTGTCTTTTCCGTATTCACTAATCTCTTTTTTATTAGACTACTTTCCAACTCTGACTTGATTAAGGCTTTCTACATTGTCCATTCATACTGCTAACATTTCAACTTCAAATAGCAAAAAGCAAACATTTTTCACAGTTTCACTACTAAAGAAAGTAGACGTGAAAAAAAAGAGACTACAACAAGAAGTAAGTGTACTTTCTGGTAACAAATCTTACAGTGAATACGGTGGTTTTTCTGGGCCTCGTTTGAAAGGGAAGAACCATTATGCCATGCCTTTGAAGAAGCGAGTAATATGATCTTGTAATTGGAAGAAATAGTGTGTAAAGCAAATATGAAGTACAGCCAATATCCTCCCAAGGCAACTTTGGTTAATATGCTGCATTGCACAAGAGCTAAATATAGATATTTCAGGATTTCCCCCTCCCATTTAAATTCCTCATCTGGTACGTTAGTTAATGTTACATAAACATTTTAGTACATGAAGTCAAACATGTGCTTTCATACTGGTGTTAATGAATTGTGATAATTAAAAGTGTCTAACTCAATAAAAATCTAAACTTTCATGGATAAAATAGAAATGATCATCCATAGTCTTCAAATACAATCTGTTTGCAATTACCAAAATGAAATAATATATATTAGATTTTTATGGCTTTTAAATGACATTTTGCGCTTCCCAGGAAGTTCTTTTTTCACCCTTTCTCTAAGTTACTAAAAGCCTGAGGTCTATTAGTAACTGCAACCCCCCACTTTCAAGCTAATTAAAGTAGTAGAGGCTTGGAGGTTTAATTCCCCAGAGCCGAAGCTCAGTGTGAGAAAGGTAATTTGTCTGTCCAGAACAAAGATTAGGGAGCAGCTAGCAAGCATATTTAATAAATGAGCATCAAATATCTTCTACTATGGACACAGACAACACCAATTATGTAACTACAAGGGAATTGTTGAGTGATATGTAAACTAGAAGATTTTTAAGATCTTCTCTAAGAGACATAATGTAACTCATACTTTATTTAGAAGTATAGAAGCTGAAGACAAGCATTTATTACAAACATTGCCAACCGGTGGCAAATTTACACTTTTAAGTAGGTGGTAATACTGTTGCAAACAAGAAATACTACAGGAATACTACCAGTACCAAAAAAAAGCAGAAGAAATTCTTGACAATACAGCCCCTTCAAATGAAATGGCACACAGGACATCACAAACTAAGTTTGCACTCTGCAGGCAAGCACTACTGAGTTTAGAGAAAACAGGTTTTTTTAAACTACAGGGCAAGTGATGGGAAGTTATAATTTACATGTGTGAATTGCCTCAGGGAGGCAAAAGGCAGGAACGGCAAACATCCCTGCGTTTGCCTCCTTAAAAAAATAAAACTCCAAGTTTTAAACCAAGTTAGGCCATGCAACCCTTCCTGCCTGCACCGGTCCCCTGCAAACTGCAGTAAGACCGGAGTGAGTTCATAACTGTCACCTTCATATGCACAACAAAAATGTGCCTTAATGCTGGGAGTGTCTCAATCTCTTTGGTTAAATAAAAAAAAAAAAAACAAAAACCCCAAACCTGTGGATATTCTGCTATCTCTGTAATCTCTAGTGACAGAATAACCTGGAAAATGATTGATCTGTAATGTTTAATAAAAAGTATCTGTTACAGCCAACTCTGTTACAGTGGAAGAATATTTTTAATCAGTGGCCCTAAAACATGCAGCTTTCTGGAAAACATTTCTGATGTTAAAATCTGCTAAAAAAGCAAAATATGAAACATAACTCTCTTAGCAACTGCCCCTTCAGCTTCCAAAGTTCCAGAAACCTGACAAATACATGAATTATCAACTTATCTCTTTAACTGTGCTTGTTTTTCTGGAGTTTTGGTGCTCTGCAATTCCCTTTGAAAATCAGAAGTTAGAACAAATTCTAGAGAGATTGTATCATAAAGAAAAAAACCCCCTCAAACTACATTTCCCCTCAACCTTCTCCCTAATAGCTGCTGATCTGCCTCAGCTCTGGCCACAGCAATGCCATTACCAGTCAGTGACAGGAGCTAACAAAAACCTGCTCTCACCATTCTCCTTGCATTTAGCTCCCACCAGGTGCCTACAGTCACGAGCTCTGCAAGCCCACTCCCGTTTAACTTTTCTTTTCCATGTTCTATGTTCCTCATCATGTCTGCTGCTTTTATTGCAGCTAAATCATTTTTTATGTTTTGCTACAGCAGAGAAAGAAACTGATAAAACTAAATGACAATTTAGACACCTATTTGAAGTTACATTAAACTTTACATTCCTAGAAGACAAGTGGATAAACCACTCTCAGAATGGTAAACCTTTTACTGCAGTGTATAAAGATGAATGGTTTTACCTATATTTTGAAATGGGATACCTATAAATATTCATTTAACAGAATCACTGCTAGCTAGTCTATATTACAGATTTGTTTCATTAAAATTCACAACAGTATAAATCTATGAATCTTTAACTGTATTTGTACTTCCTTGAGAAGAGGCTGCACATTCTCTTCCAGTCTTAATTATCTTTGTTCTGCCTAACTATGTAGCATTTTTGTACTCAATTCTCTCATCATCTCGATTGACAAATTAAGTAAATAAAAAAGGTCCATGCTTTATTTTGATGTAATTACATTCACTGTATAAGACTTGAAAGAATACTTAAAATTAATCAGTAAATTTATGCACAGAAAAAAAAAGCAAACACAGATATTGAAATGTAACAACACAATCACAAAAAAATCATGTAAATTAAAGAAGTTTGTTTTCTCTGACATATTTCTCCACTGACTAAAAGCACTACAAAATATCCTGTACACTACAGAATAGTTCAGCCTAGCATTTGTCCCAGATTTTTTTTAATCTTCCAAATTCCTACTTGCAGATAAATGTTATTTTTTGTGATCCTTACAGACATTAATGAAGTTCCTATTGTAAATCTATAAAGAATTACCAACTGAAGTGTGCACTTTTTGTTTCATTGCAATAACTCAGTGCTGTGTGATTGCCTGGGTTAATGATGAAAAAGTCAAATATACTATCAGAGCTGATGGAAAAATCTATCACCAATCTGAAATTAAAATTCATCTGTGGTCAATAAGATTTAATATCCATGCAAGTGGCGCTGTAAAGAGTAAATGAATCAATGTCATCAATACATAATCAGTATGAAATATGATGTGAATAAAATTATGTGCAAGAGTCATACATCCACTCTTTTCTGGACCAGGGTGGAATGAACAGTCTCTTAACTCAAGGTTGACAGTAATTGTTACAAATTAGGCACAGCAGTTATCAAAATGCACTCACTTGCATAGCTTTAGGACTGATTAAGGAGATTAAAATACATCTAAAACTATCTAGTTTCAGAGTTACAAGACAACTGTTGATCAGAGATTTTTTTTTTCTTCTTCACTCTATGATTTCTACAGTCATTATTTACTCATTTACCTAGAAACCAAAACTATCAACCACAGAGATACACAATCTCTATTTGAGCTATTAGTGTTATGGAACAGCAAGAAAATAGCACTTTGGTTTTAAAATCTGAGTTATGACACACAAAACAAGCAAGAAAATACTTCTGAAAGAGTACCCCAGCATGCTTCCTCAACTAAAATCTTAATATTAAAATGAAATACATTAGTTTAGTCCAGGAACTTTCTCTTCACAAGACATACATTTCCATATTAAAGGATCTAATTTTCCTCCTTCAGAAACCTGCTCTCTTGTAGCCCTTAATTTCAAGATTATAAAATAATTCTCTTTCTTAGAAGTTTATATTAATGTATGCTCTCCATTTTGCTTTGTATATAAGGAGTTCAACACCTGTACAGATGCACGTGCCCAAACCAAAATAAACTGACTCACCCTGTATGTCATCTTTTAAAGGTTACTATTTTCTCCCCACACCCTGTGCCTAAATAACTTAAGGTAAATTCAGCCACTTAAAGGTCTCTTTGCAGGGGTAGGGAATGTCCACTATTAGAATGAAAAGAAATTGATCTTCATTTAGCTCTAAGAAAGCTTATTAGTAATTGTGGAGTATTCACCTTCTGGTCTGGCAGTAGTGGATTACTCTGAAGTGAATTCAAATGGCCATTGATGAGAGCTGTAGGTCTATCATGTTCACAAAATAAACTGCCATTGATGTAGTGAAACCGATCTCCGGGGACCAGGCGATTCCGGCAGGTAGAGCATGTAAAACACTGGAAAAGGAAAGAGACAGCAAGTGAAACTACAGCACAAATTAAGTATGCTGCAGGTTTGAAAATTACACTTCAGAGACTGCAAGTGCAGTTGAGATATGGAGCTGCTTGGTTTCTAGTGTCTCCAAATGTGGCATGAGTCTTACCTGTTGGGACCATGCAGTACATAACTCACGTAGAGTTTCACCGATTACGAGGGAACAAAGCTACGCGCTAAGGAAAGCTTTATAACAGATACTCGTTCTTCTAGTTATTATTTTGCATTTCATTCATGAGCAGATGCAGGTTCTACACTGAAGAGGCATGATAGTACTAATCAGCTACTAAAAACAAAAGTACACAGAAAAAACCCCTCACCTTAAGATGATAGACATTGCCCTGTGCCCTCATGACCAGCTCACTAGCAGGAATGGACTGTCCACAGGCACTGCAAGCACCACTATTTCCAAATAACCTGAAACAGAGGTGATGATCGTGAATAATTTAATACACAGAAGGCTCTAGGCATTTTTGCACATCACTGCCATGGTTTATTACACAACTGTTTTAGACTTCTGAACCCCGTCTTCCAACTTGCTTGTGTTTCATAATATGAAAAAGTATGTTTTTGTGTAACAACTGGTAGCTTCACCTTACCTTGGACGTGGTTACACAGGATTTAATCAGAAATATTGACTTACACCTCTACAAACACAAACAATTCTGTACTACACACATTTTATCAGATTACTGGGTTCATCATAAAAAAAAAGATACAATTCATGACTGGAGTTTAAATGCATTGTGTCCTTGAAATTATATGAAGAACTCTTTTGTACTTTAAGCATATCTTGAGATATGAGTCATCAAAAGGGTTAAGAGGATTTGATTGTATATCTAAGAAGACATCATGCTCAGTGTATTGAAACTCCAGTAAACCTCCATCAGTGCAGAGTTTCCATTAGAAACTCTCTGCTATCCAGGTTGATATATAATGTGTATGGGTTAACCTTTTCAATCATGGTGTCAACACTTTAGATTTGCCTCTGCTCATCTCTTTCATCCTAACCTTCTCTCTCTCTTGATAATGAAATGCTTGCTCCAACTTCCCTCTATCTGCTCCTGAGTCCACAATTTAGATTACTTCATCTCTGCTAGCAACAAACTGAATGAAATTTCGATTTGAGCAGAAAGTAATTTACCGGGATCTGGACCCATTTGTCATCATATCTCTCTGGGTGTTTGCTGTATCACTGCAGTTTTCCTATGCAATCAAATGAGACCACAACATCTGCCATTGGGGGGGGGGCACAGGCAGTGGGGGGAGGGGGGAACAGGCAGAAGAGTGGTGAAGAAAAATATATACATAATTCTTCAAATCCATTTAAAGGCACAACACATCGATTCAAAATATAATACAATAATGATTATTGAGTTCTACTTTTACAGGCTGTGTTAGCTAGAATTAGAAAAACCTTTATTTGCTTTTGCGCAAGTCTCTAATAGACACAAATATTTATAAAGACTACCACAATTCATTTCACAGTAAAAAAGGAAACTGAACTAGCTGGCAGGGTCACAGACCCACTTTTCTGCACGATGTAAAACACAGTAATAGGATTTACAAATTAGCGTATTGGTGTCATAATAAATATTAATATTTGCATCTCTTTCCTGTCCAAATAAAGTCATAAAATTCTGTTTGTGTCAACCTAGGACACGCATTACAACAGAATACCCGTAATCTGAATGACTGCAGTGTGCCTCTGTATAAAAATAATTGCTTTGAATTTTCAGAATCTGAGCTTGCAGAGGAGGCTTGTCATGTTCAAACTACTAATTTGCTGTCGCCACTTTATTGAAAATAGCCTGTAAGTTGTTATTAAATGTATCGACTGAACGACAGAGAGAGTAGTAAAACTGCCCCTTAAGATGGCTTTTAATAGGAAGCTGAGAAACAAATTTTGCAGCAGCATCGATTTGAAGAGTTCAATCAAAACTCCATTTCAAAACTAATTAGTCTGAGATCCACGACACATTGACACGTTCTTGCAGAATCACAGCAGTTACAAAGGGAAAGCTGAACTAATACATTGTCAGGACCTCCCGCCAAAGGGACTAAACTGTCTGGAAACTAAAGGTCCATTATTAGGGCATCTTCCAAACCAGGACCAGTTCCGAATAGTTACATGGTATACTGAGGTTACTTCCAAAGCGTTGCAGTATGCATTTTCCTGCCTTCATTGTTACTAGTAACGAAGTTGGCACTAGAGACGGTGCACGGGAAGGGCTGGGAGAGGAAGCAGAAAGACACTGCTACATTTCTAGAGCAAAGATCCAACAGTCCAGAATAAGGGGGTGGCAGCAAGGGCACTGCTGGATAGAAGGGCGAAGATGGACAGATGATGTCAGTTGTCCAGGAGAATCAGAACGTGGTGAGCCATCTCTCACAACCCCCCTCTTCCCCTCGTACAATTGCACCACCCACCTGAAAACACAGCTTTCAGAATGCTGATCTCATTGCACTACTTGTCTTCATTAAGCATTCATTTGTTATACTATTCTCTCTGAACTAGCGTGGTCCTACACCTTGAATGTCTGTGAATTCTAATAAACGGAGTCAAACTAATCCAGAGGCTTTCCACACATCCTAAGTCTTCCCCAGGCATGTTCCCAGAACAAGTCTACTTTGGGAAGCCACTTCAGCTGAATCTTCTGCTAAAATTCCTAAAAATTACTTACAAAATCAGAATACCTGTCTGCTGCTTAGTATTATTTACTAAGAAAATTAAACTTATTTTTCCTTCTCTACTGTTATGAATGGCTTTGTTCTGTAATACCATTAACAGGAAAAGGTTTTATCTTTTTAAAAAAATGTTATTTCTCCTTACCAGCAAAGGAAGTCTTCCACATTAACTATTCTTTACTGAAAAAGTTGTTTTGCATGGTTTCTGGGAAGCTGGAGAGCTAATTATCTAACCAGGGGGACTGTCCAGGACAGTATTTGATTTAAAAGGCTTGAGGCTTTAGGTGCTCAATTAAGTAGCTATCGGTCTCAGACTGGACTTTAATGGGCTCTTTTCTCTTTAACTGCAGCAATGGGTAGAGATACCCCAGGTCAGGCTAATTAAAGCCAGGGGACTCTTTAATTGTGATGACAGAATTGGTTTCAGTTTCCTCTTTGGGTCCTCAGTCCAAGAAGGTCATTAATATTTCAACATTTGGGCAATGCAATCAATCACAAACATCAAGAGGTTCCCTGTACGGACAAGGCAGCTCTTCTACACTTAGCAGCATTTTACTGAGCCACCTTAAATTAACTACTGTGTGGTTCCAACACAGCATTCCCCACACCCCCAAACGCTCCTAGTTTTTTTTGTTGATGGGGTTTTTTTTGGGTGTGGTTTTTTTCACAACTTTCTAGGAGAGCTGCAATGAAAGCAGCAAAAAATCTTCTCAACCCAGTTTCCCATCTTGCTGCTCAAAATTCAGCATCAGCAGAAATACGTCTCTAGCAACTTGTTCTAACAAAATAAGGTTCCACTGCTTTCCAAAATCGCAGAGACGGATTTAAGCACTCTGATTGTTGCACGATATGGTGCACGTTTGTGTCCACATACACTCATCCAAGCCTTAGAAAAGAGAAATGCACATCCAGACCTACTGATCCAGAAGGAATCAGTGTTTTTGTACATTCCCCACATTTAATCTAAATTCTGCACCAGCTATATTAAATGTAACAAAGAAAGGCAACACAGAAATTACGCCTGAAGCCAAGTCCATTAAAGGTACTTCAGAATAACTAGAGACCAAGCACCTTAAAAGCACCAGAAGCTATTGATACTTAAAAGGGGGGCTGTGCATAATAGCAAGTGCTGCATTAGAGAAGAGGAAGAAAAAAAAAGGGAAAAAAAAAAACCAGCCAAATTACGCTTGGTTAATTCAGAGTAACAGATCTGCCCCCAAGTGAATTGGAGGCCTTGAATTAATTCTGTTATGACAAATCAAGATAAACGTTCCCCCTAAATTGCATGCGATTTAATTAATTTTTGAGATCCTGTTTTTTTTTTTTTTCCTAGCTAATAGTTCACATGCTCCTGTGCTGTCATTGTGCTTGAGTGGGCAGACTTCAAAGTGATATTAAATAACCAACTATTAGATTTACCTAGCACGTCCTATTGGAAAAGTGCCATTTAATTACCTAGCCTGTTCAATTAAAGGGACAGCATTCCCTGAATATAGCAGCTTGCCGCTGATTACCAGGGAAATGATCTGGCTGCCCGGCGGCCCCCTCCCCGGCGCGGCCTCACTGCGGCGCGGTCGACTCCGGCCGCCCCNAGGGGCGCCGGGCGCTGCCCCTTTAAGAGGAGCCCGGGCAGCCTCCCCCTCTCCCCCTTCCCCACCACTCCCTGCTCTCTCTTAGAGGCCAATTTTGTTAATTAAATGTTTTGTTTGCGACGCGGCTCTCATTCATTTCGGACACGTCATTCCGAGCAGATCTAAGCCAGCGACCAGATCTCATTAGATAAAACCTATCAGAACTAAGAGAAAATGGAGGAGACACTAATTAAAGCTTTTAATTGTGCGGATTCGCTGCCACGCTGCTGCTTTATCTGGCATCTCAAGGTTGGGAGGGCTGCGCTCCGCTCCCCTCCCTGAGCGCGTTGCTCGCCGTGGGGAGGGAGGGGAACGGACCGGGGTTTTCACCTCCCTCTCTTTTCCCAGGAACCTTGGCCTTCAATGAAAGCTGCAGCTGTAGCTCTATGACCAATTTGTTTTTGGGTTTTGGGGGGAGAGGGAGGGAAAGGGGAGTGCTGAGTTGTTTAAGCAACAACAAAAAACCCCACATACAGCTTGAGACAGCTAAAAAGCTCATTAATAAATGGCCCTGTGGTCTTGGCCCGAAGGAGTCAAGTCCCTTTCACCTGGCGCCTGCCGGGCCGATCAATCCTTTTTCCCATTTTGTCAGTCGTGTCCAGCGTGCCCCGCGTCTCCGGCTGAGAACTGTACCCGTGGCTCTTGCCTGGGGAAGAAAATGTGCCACCACAAAAGCCCGCCGGAAAACTAAGAGAGGAGAAGGATGCCAGAAAGGAACCAGAGAGACTCGCTGTCAGAGTGGCATTGCCTCCACAACCAATGTGGCCATTTCAAACACAAGAAGGGCGACGGCCTCGCTCACGCCAGCATGACCCAGGAGGAAGCCTGCAGAGTCCATTTCCAGTGGGAAAGCTCCAAGTTAACTCAGCCCTGGCAGCGCCAGGCCATCCTACCCCACCTTGAGTGTACAGTGTCCAGTTCAAGTTTCAGCAAGCATCTGTCAGAGTTATTTTTGCAAGTCAAATAACACAGATCTAAAGAGAAGTCAGGTGATAGGACAAGGAGATCAATTCAAACCCCTCATCTGATAAAGCATCCTATTCATAATCGCCTACATTAAAATAAACGAGTATTAATTTTTGGCATCACAAAACCAGAGGACTGCGATAAGCTTGCCTGAACTTGCCTCTGGGATACAGTGGACGCATCTTCTCTTTTTAATTAGTAGCAATCAGACATGAGGGTTTGTTTGATGGTGTTGGTCGAGTGATGAATCTGTACTATTCAGTGCATCTTAACAGTAGTGTCAGTTTTTCCACTTCAAACGAGACTCTTCCCCTAACACCGTTCTGCTCTATTTAATTACTATTCTGCCAGGCTTAGGCTTGTTGCTTAGGATGATGACCAAAAAGCAGCATTAACTCCCCACAATGTGCTGATTTTTTAGCATTTCTCTCCAAAAATACCCCCGAAACTAGCAAAGCCGAGGCTTCAACTCCTCAGACATACCACAGGACACGTTTCATGTACCTAAGTACACGAAGCCACGGCCATGTACCAGGTCAGAGGCGGCACTATCAGAATAACCAAATCTTAACTCCATCCTCTTAATTAAGGAGGTCTCTATGCACATACTCACTACAATCCACATCTTCTCAAACCTAAGTTTTACAGCATAAGCAAACTTGTAACATTTAATGGCTGCTTTTGGTAGTTTGTTCGTTTTTTTTTTTACAGAAAGGAAAAAAAAGTGGAACTTCTTGGCCATCAGAAAGAAGGGAAATCCTGGGCTAACTCTTGACATTTACTATTAATGAGAAGCCAGAAGCATTTAAACAGAACACAATTTGTTTTAACTATGCATTTCTGCGGTGCTGGGAAGGTATGGGGCTTTTTTGTTGTTTTTTCTAATTACTGAATGTTGAAACAGAACACCTCCTTGAAGCATTCATGTGCATCAGTCTATCAAACCATTTACTCAAATTAAATGTGTAATCCTTCAAAATGCCTCCTTTTAAATTAATGAGTTTAAGTAGCTTGAGTTCACCTGAAAAGATCGTACGGGCACCTGACCTCATGAATTCTTTCTATTAATTATATTGGAAACTTGTTGGAAGGGATACTCTGCGTAATCTTACTGTACCCCAACAGATGCGAGATTAGTGAGGCTTAGTTCCCCCTACCCAAATCTGCGGCATTTAAAGCAAACAGCTTCAAAAGAGGAAGAGATAAGAAATAAAGGGCAAGAGCATATACCTCCTCTGCTATCTCCTGCATTGTCTACACTGGAAGTTAAGAGAAATGTCGGTTCAAAGCTTCTCTGTAACAATGCTGAGACAAACATCATACCACTGTTTTTTGCTATAAGTAGAATCCGTGGCTCTCCAACTGATGGTTAATCAGCTCTTTCACAAGGAGAACAGAGAATGAGTCATTCTGTTTCCACTCAAAGGAGTTTAAAGGTGCTTATGTAAATATCATAATTAATCAGATACTAAAGGCAGGCATTTCATTATTTAGCACCTCTGCCACAGCCTTATTTAAGCCCTACGATTTTAACATTTACTGTTCAGATATGCACACTTCTCCTTCAACACTACAACAAAGCAGATTAATTTAGCCTCTCTGATTGCTGTTTATTTTTAGTTAGGACTTGTTTTGTGCTGACAAACCACTTTAAAGTTACAGTCGTCGCTCAGCCCCCCCCAACTCTTCCCTCCACTTGGCAGTCGCAACTCGCCCTGGGCTAGGCGCTAACATCCGCACCCGCACGTCTCTCCCTCCTAATGAAGGAGCCATCCTGAGCCAGCCCACCCCTCTGCCCTGCGGACACCCACCGCGAGAAATAAAAAGGGGGGGGATAGAGAAAAATGGAGAAAAAGGCAGCGAGAAAGGGGGAAAGCTGTCCTCACCAGCCTGGCCGTCGCCTCACCTGATGTAGTCGTTTCTGCAGAGAATCATCCCGCTCTTGGTGTAGCAGGAGGTGCCGATGTCCCCCAGCTGGGCCTGGCAGCAGGAGCACTTGAGGCAGCGGCTGTGCCAGTAGCTGTCCATGGCGTAGAGCAGGAAGCGGTCGGCGATCTTCCCCCCGCAGCCGGCGCACC